>JARHVA010002055.1:1572500-2172500 GCA_037957365.1 Torreya grandis | reverse complement strand
TTACTTGATTTTTCTTTCTTTAATTTTATGTTTAATGATCTGCATGTCATTTGTGTAACCCATTTCTTGTAAAATCCATGAGATGTTTATGTTTTAAGCTCATTTATTAATCATTTTTGTATCAAAATAGACTTTATTTTTATGTGTTTTATAATAAATATTGACAATCTACCTTAATTTATGTAAATTTATGTAATCAACATCGATCTCTATGGATCAATCATGACTGGTCTCTGAGACAAGAAATCAGAAACCCAAAAGCTCAATTCAAAAAGTTATTTTCTCACTTGATTTTGAGATTATAAGTAGGCAAACCCTCTAAAATTTTTTAGGTCATAACGTGGAAAGATAAAAATTTAAGCATTGTTAAATCTTACACACATTATATTTGGTGCTTAAAATGTACATAGTTGTTTTTGAAGTTTTTGTAATTATCAAAAACAAAGCCAAGGGTATAAACTTAATGACATATTTAATTTTGGTGTTATAAAAATGAACTATCAGCTTCATTAAACACTCAGAAGAGTTTTAATTAGTATGTTTGTTATTTGAGTGTTTGTTTAGAAAGATGAGTGTCGCTTATATGTTCTCACCCATCACCTTTACGGAACTTAGGTGATCAAAAATGCTCACTCTTTGCATTTGTCACTTTGGGCTAAAAGTGTGGAAGGAAAGTCACTGAGGCCCTCCACTTTCTTTGTTTTCATGTTTTTTATCTTTTAGTTAGGAGTTCATAACCTCCCCATGATTTCTATAGGAAATCATTTACCCATGATTTCATCTCCTAACATCATTTCAACCCCACTCCATGGTGGGGTATTAAAATTGAGGGCGACCCATTGGGACTTATTTTGAGTGGTTAAAAAAAGCTACATTATTGGTACTCAACCTTGGATCATAAGGGCAACTCAAACATTGGACTACACTAAGCAATTGATGGATATAGTGGTTGTAAAAAGGACTTGACATTTTAATAGAAAACTAGTTGATGTAAATCCAAATGATGTGATTTTGCCCTAGTGTTTGCCACACATATGGGACCATTTAGAAATGAATGAAAATTGATATTTTATACAACCCCACTTAATGTGTACATACTATTGATGCAAATCAAGTAGCCTAAAGTTCCATGTAACCCTAAAAACTCTTGAGAGAAAAGGGGGCCTAAAACCTCTACTTTTCATTCTTTGCTTCTTGGATTAGCAATTTAAAATCATCTCAAGAGAAAGTATATAGATGGTTTTGTTAGTATGATGCAACCTTGTCAGTTGTAAAATTTAGGACATTAAACTTGTATTGGAAGTGTTGACCAAATTTGACCCTAAAGGTCAAATTAGGCCCCTAAAGTTAAATACTTGATTTTTAGATGATTTAAGGGTCTAGTATTATGTCATAGGGTGCATTATAGGTCTTTTAATGTGATTTAATTCTATATTATCCCTGGTCTTAGTCATTTTAATACTTATGTCATTTTAAGCCATTTAGGGGTCATAAATGCAAGTGGCATGGATTTTAAGGGTCCAAGTGTCTTTGTTTCATTTATAACATCCAAGAAGTCAGATTCCATATCAATAATGTCAGTACCATCTAAAAATTGTAAATTATCTAACTGAAGATCAAGAAACTAATTAAAAGAGAGGAGTTTGGCACTTATACAACCCATGAGGGAAGGTGACACATTGGATAAGGTCATGTAATGTATCTTAATATTCATTATTACTTTGGAGTGAAAAAAAAGGCCTAAAACCATTTGACTCCTTCTTCACCCTTTTGGACACAGAGGACCAGTCAGCAAGAATGTGTTTGGTATGGATAGTTGAAGAGGTTTTAGGCAAAATTACTTTGGGATGTGAAATGATACTCAAAGAGATACATTTCCATAATAATATTTTTAATATTTGTTAATTTTTATTTATTAACCATCTCTAACAAGTTGACTATGTTTTTTTACTCACTGTTTCCTACACCTTATAGGTTTTTCTCTATTTTGGATACGTCCATATAATATAATTAGTAATGTGGAATCCAAAAGATGTTAGATATATTATAAAATTATATTCATTATTGGTTTCATGTTTCATGGTATTTATATGATCAAGCCATCTCATGTTGTAGGGAGGTGTCATCATGTGAGGTCTCAGTCAGAGTTTTTCTTATTTGTAAAATGTTGGTTCTTTGCAGAGGTATCATGTAAATAGAATACAATGTTACATATGTATTAATTATATAATTTTTCCCTCATTATATTATTTTTTTCATCACATCATGCTTTGATCAACTTTAAATCTTGTTACTCATAATCAACTCCTTGCTCATTCTCACTTGTAGTCACAGGGAATCACATTTATGGAATATATTGAGCATGATTCATGGAAGTGTAATGAGAGTATAAATATTTTTAGCACACTCTAATACTAGGGACATAAACTATAAACCTTAACTTTTCAAGAATAAGATAATGTGGTAGTCATACTTAGTCACTCACACATTCTGCTATTGGTATGTACCTACAGGTGCTTCAAAGGATGGATAACATGTCAATATTAAGTATTTTAATTTGTTTTAACATGAGATTGAGAGATATATATGAGACCTTGAAAATTTATAAGATTAATGATAATATCATAGTTCATATTCATAATCCACACTCCTTTTCAATCTTCTTGTCTACCTACATGCAATTTATAAACACTTACAGGTGCCCTCTGGAGGATGTCATGTTAAAAGGGGAGATTTGATAGTTGTTTCAATTTTTTTGAGTGCTAACAAAGAATTTGGAACTTTGGTTAAGGTATAGAGTGATTAACAAACACATATGTATTTTTCAACTACCTTTTATTACATATATACTACCTGTACAGTGGAATAACCACCTATAGGTGACATTAGTAGAGATATAGAGGTACTTCTATGGAGAATATTTGATAAATTAAAACTCTTTTAAAGTCATAGTTTATGGATAATATTATGGTAGGATCATTTTAAGTGATATATTACTAGGAAAGGAGTGAGGAACCATTAAAAATCCCAATGACTATATTTAGGGACCTTTTCCCTAAAAACATAGAATAAAGGATCTCACCATTTTGTGGATGATATACAATAAGGTTACCAATGAATTTTGATGCATCTAATGACCTTGTATTGAAGCATATACATATATGATAAAATTTTAAAAATATGAATGGAAGATGACTTAATGAGGATGGTTGTTGAGAGACCTAAATTTTCCCACTTATGCACTAAAGTCAGATAGTAACACCTATAAGACTTGAAACCCCAAGGTGACTCTAGCACCAAAGGTTAAAAATTTAAATTACTCTCATGATTAGAATTGACTTATTGATTTAATGGTGTAATAATGAACATGAATTTCATTATGATAATGTTGATATAATGATATTTATCTTCCATCACCACCCACAGGTGTTCCATCAAGAAAATGCTCACCTACAGTTGGGTAGGTAGGTAGTAAGTTGAACATGGTGTCTGTGTGATGATTGAATCCTATAAAAGATAAAAATAGGTATAAATAGATGATAATTGACCTTATAATATTCAAGTAATTTCTATATAATATATTTAAATCCTAACCATGTAACTACACCTATAAGTTAACTCAACAAAATGAAATGTAGTTAAGGTTATAATCAGTCTTGTCTAAGCAGGGTGTATGGAAGAGTATGTTATAGGTTGGAAAGGAAAATTAAGATTTAAATCCATCCAATATGATAATTATGGTATTAAATATCTCTCATGATAGACATAAAATAGATAAGAGGTTCTAAATAGGTAATACTTAGTCCATACCAAGAAACCTTACACATAATCTACTTGCCTATAGTTTGTCTTGGGTTTTTGAGGAATTGGAAGGTCAAATAATAATACTAGGGATTAATTTTGGTCTATAAAGTATTTAAAACTTTAGGAATCCCATTAAAAGTTCAAATTTTTTTAGAGAATAGGGGAATTTCCCTCTATTTTATCTCAAATAGAGGGTACTTCCCTTTATACACAAACTGGCAAGTTTTGGAAAGTAGGGATGAAAAGAGAACTGGAAGTTGATTATACCCTAAAATAATGTGTGTTGATATTAAATACATAAAAAAAAACATTATAAAATAATTAAAAAATGAGGAATCCCATGTTTGAGGTCTAGAACCTCAAAGTTGTAGATAGACCTATTAGGCATGGTTAGGCCTAGAATCAAAATGGGGGATCAACTTCAATTCTAGCCTTAGGTAATAATTTAAATGTGATTATTTCATGTTTTTTGGGTAATTTTATATATTTTAAATATTTTTACCTAAATATAAGGTAATAAGAATCCATTATTGGGCTTAGAACCAACTTAGGCCTATAGGAAATGAAGAAGAGAGTTTGAGTGGACAAATTTAGAATCTTGTATCTACCTTGCCACATTTAATGGAGAACTAAGACATTTTATAAAGCCAAAAAAAATAATTTTATGTCATTTAATTTACGGTTGAATTTGAAATATCTATGAATAATGGTTAAGAGGGTAAAACAGGCCTAAACCATTGTTAAACCCTTGGAAAGACCCAATTGAGAAAATAGGAAAGGAGATGAATTTAAATTGACCTAAATATATTTGGTAATTATTTGATTGTATAAATTACTCTCCAAAAATCATTCCCATTCACTTGAGTGGAACCCTACCTATATGGATAGGGTACAAAATTGATCTTTTTGACTATTTTGTGCATTATGCAAGTTATAAGAAGTTTCAAGAGATGAAATAAACTTTTGGATGAAAATAAGGAATTTATGTAAGTCCTTGTTTCCATTTAATGATTCATAAAAAATCCTATGTTTTCTTACCAACTAATTCATCTTAGCCAATCAGAACTAGCATAGTGAACAAGATGGTGAGAAGTGTGAAAACTTCAAGTGGATGTCTTTTTAAGGTATACTTTATGCCTATAAGGAAATGAAGGGTCTTTAAAATTTTAATAAACTCCATTTTATGGATTTTCATGGAAAATATAAGCCATTTTGGAAGCCAAGTGTGTAGGGTATGTGAAAAAGAAGTTTTCTTTGAATACAGGCAGTGATGGCTCACTTCTGAGAGATTATAGATAAATGGGACTGAAAAAAATGAATGTAAAACATGAATTAAACCCTTTCCTCTCAATCCAATCATTATATCTATCTTTATTTAGTTTTAGGGAATTCTAATATGGCTAAATCATGAAGGCAATTTTATGAGCCAACACATGAAATTTCATGCCACTTTGTAAGAGTTTCACACCTTGGGTTGACACTTGTGTTTCCTAAATTTTCATAATAAATTTCACATTACTTTCTCATGGACATTTAACTCCTTTTCTCATCTTGACAAGTGTCGTTGTGACCTTTGGATTTCTCTTTTTTCTCTCTCTCATGTTCTATAAGAACTATCCATTTTGGCCTTTATAAACTATGCTCCACCTAAGTATCATAAAGCCTTGATCATTTTCATACCATTATATAAATAAATACTATTGATTTTACCTCTTATATTATTTTTTATAGTGTTTTTACTTGAATTATGGATCTTGCATAGTGATGACTATGGTTTGCTTAACATTGTTGTCTCATTCTCTCACTTATTTACATCTTCTTACTACAGATCATGTGAAGTATTATATGATGTGTCCAAGTTGAGTGAGTTATAATATTAATTTTTTTAAATTATAGGCATTTATTCTATTCCTCCTATCCTAAAAATTCATCACAACCTCATAATGAAATACTTATGTGAGAAGATTCAGAGTAGATAATTATATGTTTAGTTAGCCCTTTGTTCTCATGTGTGATATGTAGTTGGTTGGTAGTCATCAATAAATTTGGTGTATCATCTCATTTAGGTTAGATTAATTTTATTTTTCTCTCCCTTTTCATTTAAAATAATATATGTATTAGTGATCTACAAGTGGTACATCAAGGGAGCTAGCCTATCTAGAGATTCACCTCATTCTTAAGCTACTCGTAGCCTAGAGTTATTTTAATTGTCACTTAGATGAGGAGAGTTGAGACATATCATCAAAGTGTGAAAATAAAAATGAAAATAGGAATTAAATATATTAATATGGGTTTTAATTAATTTATTTAAATAATATTTCAATTTCACTAAACATCTATGAATCATTCATTCACATGCATACATTAATCAATGCATACACATGAATCTATGAAATAAAACAACATAAGAGAACATGATATATGTGGGAAACCTTATTTGGGAATAAAAAACACTAGTTAATATATTTTTATTTATTTTTACAAGTAGTGAATCAAAATTTTTGTGAGGCACCAACCCCACAAGGATCATCGACCCCTCACTAGTCAACCACCTACTCAATTAGTCCTTTAGTAAGTAACAACTTGCATGGAGGCACAAACCCACTTAGTTAAATCAGAGACAAATAATATACCTTAAATATTTTATCACCCTTGGACACATTTTTATCACTAAACTAAATATTACCTCCTTTTTTTCTCTTCTCACTCCTCTATCTCTCTCAAATAGCCTACTAGGCCTTCTCGCTCAATTAGCCCTTTCTTTGGTATAATTAGGTCAAATAACATTTATAATAACATAAATAAACATATTTATATCTTATTTTAATATTAAAAACACCTATATAATGATATTAAATTATTTTAACTGGTTTCTAAAACTCTATATCATTCACTCATATGCTCAATATTCTAACTAGTCAAAATAGGCTTATTAGACCTTCTCTTTATACTTGACTCTTGATATCACCCATGTTGGTTAGCCAAAAACATAAAAATAATTATAAAAAAAATTTAATATATAAAAAAACACATTTCATAAGTTAAAAAACAACCACATAAGTTGGTCATTACCTTTAAGGTCCAAAATTACCATTAGGCCTAATAGATACCTAATGCAATTAAGCCTTTTCTAAGCACATGTTTCACTTAGGCCTCATTGGAAAACATTGAGCCTAAAAAAATAGATTAAATAATTTTTAAATACACAAATTATACCCCTTTTAATCTCAAATTATGTACCCAACACCATTTAGGTCATTTCACTTCTTGAACCACACAACTAGGTCTACTCACCATTAATCCTTCTTTCTACCAAAAAGTGTGTCTCTCAAATATGAATCACACACTAAAATTTTCCACATAAAAACATTAAAAATTAAAATTTATATAATATAAATGACCTTAGGTTCATCATAATTTTCATTATAATTAATCAAATAGGTAAATAGACCTCTTACTGATCAACTTGATATGCTCACTCAAAACTGCACACAGGCCTTAAGAACCTAGTCAAAAGCCTTTGACTTTTCACACATTCATAATAATTTATTATGCATAAAAATGTGTTAAAATTAAATTATGATACCTAAATAATAACTTAATGTTAATTTAATTCATCAAATCTATGCAAATAGGCTCAAGAACAACATTATCACTCACATACATAAAATTATTTGTAGCATAAAAAACACAATCAAGAAGATCAAGTCTTAGAACACCTATGAGAATAATTTTATGATTTTAAAATGGGTTTAAATGAATATTAATAATAATTATATAATATTTAAAAATATATATTATAATTTTTAATATCAATAATGGTCTTGTATACCAATCTCACATCTTCACCCTACATAGACTTTGCTATGTCAGATAGATCATTTTGAGAAAAAAAATTAGCATGATTATGTGCATTAAAAAAATTATAAACAAATGTGATATGAGTTATATGTATTTATAAATTACCAAATAAATTTTTATCCATCCCTAATCCTCTGAAATCATTCCCTAATCTCTTTCTTAATACTACCTAGTTTTCTCACTATCTCGCTTATTGGGCACTTTTAGCAATAGGCCAACTTCCATGATTGGTTTTAAAATATTTAGGTATGAAAATTACTTATAAAATTATATTGTAAAAAGTTAAAATTCTCACACATCATCCTCCATACATTTTCATGCTTTGACTTGGTCAACCCTACTCACTACATCAAAATTACAAGAAATAAGGGTTTTTTTATAGCTTCTAGTCACTCTTATGGAAAATAAAAACCACCTAAACAAAAATATAACAGTATTTTACATGTTTAAAACATAAAAATATGTCAATAACACCATTATAATCTGTAAATAATAAGATCTTTCTTATCATGTCATTATGAGGGTTTTAGGAGGGTTTTGACTAGTTTCCCTTCTTAGGAATTGTTCATAAATGATTTCCCATTAATTCCAAAAATAATGATATGAAATTAAATATGTTTAAATTAAAAAAATTTATGAACTACTTATTATCTCATGAAAATGTTACACATGCCAATGAGCATAAGAAATTCCTTCTCAGGTCTACAACACCCCATTCTATGCATAGAAAACCTTAACACCAAATTTTATGCTTTCTCATTTAGGATATAACTTAAAACTTGGTAAAAAAAAAAATTAAAAATAAATCACACCTTTCTAATTCTCTCAATATCTCTATCACCTTGGGAAATTAACTTGACCCCATATTAGGCCACACTAGGTCTCTTTTCACACTAGGCCTTGAACTGATAATCATACTTAGACCATGATCACACCTTGAAACCTCTTTTTATACTAAAAATACCTCATACACATGTCAAAATAACTTACACCATGCTAATTTAGTGCCACCCATCGTCTCACAAGCCTTATGTTGATGTGTGTTTTATGCACACCACATCCTTAATGTGGTAGACATTAACATTTTAAGATCTCAATAGAGGTAAACTCCACTCTAGGTCATGAGTTGAAAGTATGATGTATTTTAAAACATATTTATGGAATATTTTGTATGGCATGTTGGTTGTTGATAAGGTCTTTGGATGGAGGTGTGGTCCCTAAAAGGTAGAAAATCTCTATGTGAATTAGATGGATGACTGGCTTATAATCTAGATTGGGTAGGTCGCAAAACAAACTTAAAAATGGAGGGAAGGGTAATTTAAAAAATAAGGCTTCTATGGTTTTTAGGAATCACTTATCTTATTAGTTTCTAATAGGACCAATGATCTCAAAACCTATTCCTATTACTAATAACAATTATACACACATAATTAGACATGGTTAAGAAATATAAAGAAATACTAATGAAATAAATTCATAAGCCTCTAACAAAGGTTATTCCTTTTAGGGTAGTTATTTCACACTCTTATTTAGGAGATTATGGTTCAGTCTAGTGAATTATCTAAGGTAGTTGTTGCACACACATAGAAAACTACATCAAAGAAATCACTCATCCACATTTAGAATTATGAATCAATTTAAACTTAATTATCCTAATCAATATATTCTACCAATATTTCAATAGTTTTTTCACATCTATAGATTAATACATCAATCAATATAATCAAGAATCCATTTATATCTATTTTACACTAATATTATTGAATATACAACCCAAAAAAGTAACCACTAATTACACAAAAATTGGAAATAAAATATGCAAATACATTCATTGAATATCAATATTGATGTTACTCATATATTAAAAATTATCTAATAAAAAACCAATTTGGATTAAATTTTTTTATATATACTTGGGTAATGGGTCGCCTCATCCTCCAAGTTCATGCAAGGTCATTACATGTGATAGTTAAAACTTGAGTTTCAACTATGGTCTAAAAATATAAAAGTCTACTTATAGTCATCAGTTTAAAATATCCTTTGCAAAATTTATGCAACATGTGCATTTGTATGAAGATGAAGATGATTTTTAGAATTATATCTTGAATTGCATGCCAAAATTTAGAATATGTGCATCATTTATATAATTTTTCATTCATATAATCTTAGCCTTTTATAAGTTGTGAGAATAATATATTGAATATTTTTAGATTGGTCACCTTCAAATAGAACTTAGACATGTTTTGAAGGCAAGTATCACTTTACCAATGCTTTAGAACCACTGACACTATTTAATGTGACTAATATTAATATGTATGTTCATTACACGATACTTGTCATTGAGTCTAGTTCTTTGAAAAGTCCACCCAAGACTCGTACCATCAAATCTCTATGCATGATGGAATGTGAGCATGCCACTTAATAGATACACAGGCTTCTTGGGCTCTTTATAATCCTATTTTGAATGTTGTTATGCCAATCAATTATCTTTCACTAATTTTAGGACCTTTGAAATGTTTCATCGATCTTGCATAGTTAGATCACTATGCATGATGAAATACGAGCATGCCACTTGGCATCTATGTGGGATTTTGGTCTATTAATCTTGGTAGTAGGGTATTATTTTGGTCATTTTATGTGGGGAGGGTTGCTTCGATGGGTTTTTTATTAGACAAAATGTCTAAAACACAAAATTTCAAAGAGTCTAATTTCATCAAGGAAATTATCTATGATAAAAATGTTGAAGGGTAAGTTCGAGGGAAAAGATCTATGACAAAAAGGCTCAAGGGAAATTCTATTAGGTAAAATGGCCATGAAAAATATCCCAAAGGTTAAGCACAAAAGGTTTAAAGGGTCTAAATATGTGGTGAAAATGTCCAAAGGATCTACTTCATAGGGTGAATTTTTATGGGAAAAGGTTTGGGACAAAAGTCCTAAAGGGTAAGTCTAGTAAGGCAAAGAGTCAATAAAAAAAGCCAAAGGGTAATTCTATCAGTGAAAGTGGCCACAAAAAAAAGGCCAAAGGGAAATTGAAAAAAAGTCTAAAGGGTCTACTTCATGGCAAAAGTTATGAAACAACTACTTTGTATAGAAAAGTGTCCTTGACAAAAAACCCAAAGGGTGACTCCCAAAAGGTTGAAGGGTAGGTCTATTTCATCAAGAAAAAATATAGTGGAAAAAAATAGACAAACCCAATTCCATCAGGGGAATTATTTTGAACAAAATGGGAATTATTTTGAACAAAAGGTATAAAGTTAGTTAGTGAAAACATAATACCAATAATACTTTTCCAAAGTATGAAAAGTCCAATAGTCAATTTTTTACCAAATTTTGCATTAAACACATAGAAGATGGGCTCAAATTTAAGACCATAGTATAAATAAATGTATGTCCCCATTTCTTATGGAAATAAGGGGGATGTTGGGTACAACAAATGGTGACTCATAAGGGGAATACTCCTAAGTATTCAAGAACCTAGAACTCTAGTTTAAAATCTTAAATCAATCATGAATTATGTCATAAAATAATACCTAAATCAAAAACATGAAAAAAACTCCTAAGTTCATTCACACAACATAATTGCTTTCTAATTTCTTGGATCTATGTGTGTGTTTAAGTTTTTTTTCACTTTTTTCAATGTGATCTAATTACCTACTAAAAAAAGTAAATGTAGGGTTCTTAAGATTACCTATAGATGGAGATTGGTTGTGCACCATTTATAAAGCTTGTGGAAATCCTCTTTGGCTTGGGAGGAATTACTTTCAAATCACACTAACTCAAAAAAAATTGACTAATAGAAAGATTAATGGGTTGCTTGATAAGAAACAGGTCCCAAGAAGTGATCTAATTATTTAGGTGGATATCAGCCCACATTTAACACTCAAGTTTATAAATAAACACTAAACTATAAAGATTATAAGTATATGATACAAATAGATAACAAAAAAGATGTCTGATCTATAATAGGATTAAGGTGATCAAAGTAATCATCCTAAAATTTAGTAGCGATTTCAACATCCTCTTGAATTACAACCAATTTTTCATTAATGGTTTCCTAATTAGGTGTGAAAACCATAGTATAAAGACCTAATTTGAATGTATAATCACTTTGATCAATGAATAAATTTTATGGGACAATGGGGAGATCATATATGTTAACAATATCATGCACTAATCTAGGTAGAGTCATCTACATGTGAGAGACATATTTTTAGAAAATAGCATGTAGGATTTAATATGTTCTTAGGACTGTGAATGTTATTAAAATAGACTTCAAGGATATTTTAATAGTTTAGTATGTACCAATGATGAACTTACAAGATCGACATCCATTTAGATGGATCGACATTGATTCTGAGTAAAATTCTAAACTATGAAAATAGGAAATAATAATGACTTGTAAAATTGATAAAATGGTGAAAATGGAATGGAAATGTTGACACAAAGGTTTAAAAGACAACAATATTTAAATATGAATGAATTAATGTAAAATACTAACCCTTAATGGCTTGAAAACATGAAAATAAGGAAGAGTATAAAATTATGCTCAAAAACCTTCAAAATCCCTTAATAGTTACATGAATAGAGGTTCCACAAGGTGGAAATGTGTTTAAAATGTCCATATGTACATTCTAATAAAATATCTAGTAGAGGTACAAAGTCTAACAAGTGTTATGCATGTCCCTTGAGTTGAGGAGGCTCACTGTATATTTATGGATTGATTTCATTTTAGGTTGATCAACACAAATCTCAAAGAATCGATGTCAATTTGCCCAAAATGGGTGGAGGTGAACTTTAGATCATTAAAATGGTTTTTTTATAGGGTAAATATAGGTTTAACTAACATCTAAGTTGTTAGGTTATTTAAACCATGGGATGGGTTTGTTAGGAGTTGGGAAGGTTTTCTATTTTTTAATTATTTCTATGATTTTATGGTTAGGGATAGTAAAATAGGGTTAATTACCATTTGAATATAGTAATCAACTCTATTAACTCATGTGGTAAAGGTAAATGGGTAATTATTTAAAATAATTATAAATGGGATCATTATGTTAGAGATGAAATATAACACAATTACATACCATGTTATACACAAGGGTGTATAAAACTAGCATCTACATTTGCCCCTTTTTGTGGAGCAGTATGCAATAACATGCCATGAGATAGAATCTTTAAGGTTTCTAAATCCCCAATTTTATTGTGAGGAGGTATCCCCCATCAAATTAGGCACTGAGAAGTTAGATGGAATGGATGATGGGTTTGAAAAAGATGAAAGGTAAAAATAAATGTAAATGAGTGGAAATAGATAAGTGGAAGATAGCAATAGACAAACAAAAGTGTAGATGGCTCAAGGAATTTCCAAGGTTGCACTTAATGGGATAAAAATTTATGTAGGTAGTAATGCCCCAAAGACCTAATCGAGTAAAAAAATGTTAGAGCTAAAATAGGTAGGCTTAATGCAAGGCTATCAAGATAATAAAAGATAGGAATGGTGGACCATCACATCTAGTGTGTGAATGGTGTATGTGTTACCTATAGATGAATTTTCTTGGGAGAAAAGATACCCTTAGGATCTTATAATTTAAAATATGCCAAAATAAGGGGTATACCTTAAGGAGACTAGGGAATTGATAAAGGGTCAAAATCCTCAAATCTAAAGGGTAATATGACATAAAAAAGGGATAGATGTGGTAAATGGAATAAGATGGGGCTTGGGATCTATACTAAGAGCATGTAAAATGATTCATAAGTGCAAAAATTTCAAACAAGCCAAGATAATCGACATCAATTTGCAAGGGATTGATGTCAATTTATAGGATCGACGTCGATTGGAGTAATCAACGTCAATCCTGGGAAAGGCTATAAATAGGCATCCGACATGGCATAAGGCTCATTTAGTTGTTGATGTGAACAAGTTTTCAAGAGAAAAATTTGATGTTTTTCCACCTTTCAAGCTTACATGAGAGATGATGGAGGTGAGTGGGAGTGGACGACAATGATGATGGCTTCTCTATGAGGTAGGAAAAATGCACTTGTGGTGATATTTATGATTTTAATTATTGGGTTTTTTTTTGCTTAAAAAATTTTTTGTTTGTTTTTGTTTTTTTTATATAGGATATATTTGTGGTTTGAAAAATATGTCAGTGGGGAGGGAGGTGGTGATTTTTTTAGGAAATTATGACCTAGGGGAAAGATTTTTTTTGGGGAAGGAATCGATGTCAATCAATATGGATCAATGTTCCCCATGCAAATCAACCATGATCTAAAAGGATCAATTTTTATTGGGTAAAGAAGTATCAATCCTTATAGGATTAATATAAATTAGGAAAGTTAAGCTCTTGATTAACCAAAAAGATGTTATTGATAGACATAGGATATATTGACGATGAGGGATAGGATCCCACCACTATTGACACAATTACAAGAGTTCATGGGTGATGAAAATTGGGCCCATCTAGATGATGTTTGATTTGGAGTGATATACCATTATCACCATATTCATTAGGATATTGGCATGATGGTGGCTTTGTTAGAGTGGTGGGATTATACCACCAACACATTTTGGCTATTGACTAATGAGATAACCATTACCATAGAGGACATCCATCAAATTCTATGAGTGTTGATCTAAGGAGCCCTTATGTATAAATTGATAAGGCTAAGTGAGTGATGGTGATAGCATGATTATATGGTGATAATTCATTATACATGAGATTCATTATTGAGGGGTTGTCACTCTAGCCATTGCATGACTAGGACCCTATAGAGAGACTAGTGCCAATGATGATGATGCTAACACTGACCTGCTATGTGCTACCTAGTTCTCTAGAAGGGAGACTACCATGGAGCTTCACTAGTGTCATAGTATACATAGTGGAGTTTAGGACTATTTTTTCTTGGGCACCCACACTATTGGGATAGATATATAGGGAGTTGTGGGGCTAACACATTAAGTAAAGATCATGACTTGACATCACTTTTGTATTAGATTATTGGGCATATGAGCACATTCATGTGATTCACCCCATAAGGACCTCATGGATCAGTTTTGGAGACATGGTTTATATATTATGATTCTTTCAATGGAAGGAAGACATAGTGGTTTCATACATATATAGGGTAGTACATTATCTAGCATAATATAGACAAGTTTTTAGTGACTTATAGATAAGAGACAATATCTAGAGGCTATATGTACACTTTACAACATGGCTTGGTTTAGCTATGGAGATAGGGGATGTTGCCTAGGATTTATGGGTACATGAATGATCATTGGAACATCTATAACTATTATAGTTTGATAGGGTCTATTATTAATTCGGGTTGCTATAAGATATACCATTATCCCCACACACATATATGTAAGATGATATTGAGCTCGACTAGCTAGCTCTAGATACTATAGTGATGTTGATGGAGCCAATGGACAAGCCCATGGCTATTGACTTATATGATATTAGTTATATGGATGATTATGTAGTGTGGTTTGTAGCAAATATGAGGAGGAGATAGGATAGAGAAGTGAGACCTTAATAGGAGGTAGTTATTGAAGAGATGAGGGAGGCTGATCAGGATGCCCCAAATTAAAACATAAAGGAGTAAGATTCCCTTGATACACACATGGAGGATGTACCACTATAGGATACACCCAACTATGAGCATATAGATATAGTTGTAGTTGTTGTAGAGAGAGAGACACTAAGGGCTAAGCTATAAGAGGCACAAATAGTCCATGATACTTTATAGGATCAGATTTCCACATTACAAGGTGATCTAGATAGCATGAAAGGTTAGTGTGACCAAGCCATATAGGAGTGAGATAGGTACTGAGTAGAGCTAGAGCAGATGAGGTCTACTTTGGTATAGAGACCAGCTTTAGATATTATAGGATCTAATGTTATTCCTATAAATATAGTACCACTTTAAAGGTATAAGTATTTTCTTACATAGATGTCATATTATAAGAGGATAATATAGAGATGGATACCAGATGTAGCTCAGTTTAATTCATATGTGGATATAAATAATAGATCATAGGGGACTCCTAGGGGGTCTACTAGTAGAGGGAGTGCAACAAGTCAAGAAGGAGATGATGAGGGAAGTGATATCATTCACCTCATTAGGATTGATTTTACTGAGTAGATCACATTATATGGGTTGAGAGCCACATTTTATTTATGTTATGACATTTGTATAGACACTTGATGTATATATACACAGGCATTATTTATGTTTATGGATGAATCATGTGTGTTTTGATGGATTTACTAATGTCTATGGATATGTTATGTTTTTATTGATGATGTGATGCGATGGATTGTAGATTATATGTTATGTATTTTAATTTTGATCATTGCTATCATATATGATATAGATGTTTATGTATTATTGGTTATGGATTTTACATGTTATGGATTATGGAGGTTATATCATGAGATATGCTTTAATAAATGGATTATGATTATGGATTATAGATAGATTTTAATGTTTAATGGTTATGATTTTATGGGTTTTAGTGATTATATATTATGGATTTCCTTAACATTGACTTGGACCATAACCTAAGAGAGAATCTCTCATACACATGGCCTATGCATCCTTAGTTAGAAGATAATATATTTTGACACAACCTAGGTTAACTAGAGCTTTTAATTTGGTAATTTGTTATGATTATATGCTTTTGGTGGGATGGGGGATGTATTGATTTAGATATAACCTTCTTCACACCATATCTCAAAATTAGGATTTATCTTTCAGGGATCATTTTTATGCCAATGGGTAGACTGATCAATATGGGAAGCTTATAATTAGAAAGGTGATTGATATGAGAAGCTTTTTTGGAATATTGATTTTGACAATTTATTTTATTGGTTTGTTGCTTTTTAAGGATTTTAAGTGGCATAATTTGAAAATTGATCGATGTAATAAGTTTTTAGCTTGGTAGCCATCTTTTAAGGGAGTGTTCTACATTTAGATGTTTTTTCACAGCTATCCTTCAAGGGATCAGTTTGTTATTTTACTTTATATTTGATTACAACTATCCTCTAATGGATAACTCTATTTATTAAGCCAATTTTTATACTTTTGATTTTCACTGCTTACTTGATTTTTGGATCCCAAAGATAGTAATGCAAGTTGGCATAAAAAGATACCTTAGGATATTTTCCATAAGTTCATTACATGAGGTGATTGTTTTATCTTGGAAAATTGATAGACTTTAAGAAATAAGGTAAATAATGATCTGGGGTTTCTCCTATTACAAGTGAAACATATCCATGAGAGAATGCTATGAATAGAGCTGGGGTATTCATATTCATGGTTGAAGTTATAGTGACTATAAATAACAACATAACTCTCATATCATTATTTGTTATTTTGAGATAAGGGGATATGATAGTATTTTAAGATAAGCTAACCAAAATGAGCCAAGATATATTAACTATAGAAAGGACATAAATGCAATTTATTAAGAGGTTCTAATTCTAGTTTACCATCAAGAGAAGCCAAATGATATGCCCCAAATTCATATTTATCAGTTATGATGTATGGTCCAAGCCAATTAGGATCAAATTTATGCATTTTACTTCATTCCATATTAGTGACATGTTGATTTTTTATAATTACAAGGTCTCCAATGTTAAATTCATTTACTCTTACATGTTGATTATATGCTCATTTTAGTCATTCTTGATATATATAAAGGTGATCGAGGGCTATCACATGATGCTCACCTAAGAGTTCAAGCTAGGATAAATGCTCTTGACAAAAATCATCATCATAAATGATGTCTTTAAGGGAGACATGAAGAGAGGGAATTTGGACTTCCAATGGAAATACAACTTCTGTACAATAGACTAGGGAAAAAGGAGTAGCACCCATTGGGGTTTGAATACTAGTTCGATATGCCCATAATTTGAAATGGATACAAAGATGCCAATCTTTCCCAACTTCATTGATGACTTTGGTTAGGATTTTGACTAGGTTTTTATTAGATGCTTCTACTTGACCATTGGACTAAGGATATTAAGGCAAAGAAAAACATAATTTGATTTTAAATGAGTCACATAGTGCTTGGAATTTCTTATTCTTGAAATATTTTATATTATCTATTATTATTTTATATGGAATTCCAAGATGATAATTAATGTGATGGTGGATAAACTCCATAATCTTTTATACCTTGGTCAAGATAATCAACATAGCTTCCACCCACTTGGTGAAGTATTATGTAGCAGTAATGATGAAGCCATGACACTAAGAGTAATTATGATTTATTTGCCTTATAAGATCAATCTCCCATTAGGAGAATGGATAGAAGTCTCTTGTTACCTACAAGGCCTTACTAGGGACATGGGATAAGTTTGCATGTTATTAACATTTTAAATAGCTATTAATGTAGGCAAAACAATCTTGATTTAGAGTGGGCCAATAATATCCTAGATATAAGACTTTTTTAGATATTCCATGACCATTAAAGTGTCTAATGCATGACCTATTATGGACTTCCTAAATAGCTAAGGTAGCTTCATGCTTTTGGAGACAATGAAGAAGAACGTCATTAAAAACCACACTTATAGAGAACACCCCCCAATATAGTATAATGAGTAGCTTTATATTGAAATAGATGCCTAACACCTTTGGATAGATGGGGAGGAGATAGTCCTATAGAGAAAAAAGTAAATATTTATGCATACCATAGCTCCTCTAAGTTTTTCTTGATATTATAGATAGATGGAAGATTGATTCTTATGAAGGAAGGATGGTTAAATTTATGGATAAGTATAAATAACTTAGACTCTTAAGATGAGGATGGGATAAAAGAGGCAAGAGATGCCATAGTATAAACAAACTTATTATTTAATCTAGGAGTAGTTTGGATGGCATAATGTTAAAAGATGGATAAGGGCTGATTGGATAAGGTCTTATATTTTTGGAAGATATTAGTATTGCATTGATATATACCATTAATTTGATTAACTAATAGCTGAGAATCACCATAGATATTAAGGGATCTGACTCTGAGTGTAAGGGTAGTTTGGAGGCCTATAATCAATGCTTCATATTTAGCCATGTTAGTCTAATTTAAAAGATAAAGGCATGGGAATACCTTAAGGAGGGATTAATATTATTCTCTTGCCATCTCCATGCTCACATTTATACCCATAAAAGAAGAGAGTCATTTGATATTCCAATACTAATTGGGAAGTGGATACAATAGATTCATCAAAAAATTCATAATTAATCAGTTAGTTGTCACTAAGAGGTGTTTTAGCCAATTGATCAACAATAATCTATCTTTTAACATAATTTTGATGGAGAAATTCTAGATCAAACTCAACAAGAAGCATGATCCATCTAGCCATTCATTGATTTTGATAAGGCTTAAAATGCATGAACTTAAGGGGGTTGGTAGTTGTAATTATGTACATCTTATGGTTAAGTAGATACTAATGAAGCTTAGAGGTTACAAGAACCAATTCTAGGCATAATTTTGTGTTATGTAGATAATTTGTTTCATATTATACAAGGGTATGACTTATATAATAAATATCATGTTCCTTGTGATGCTCATCTCGATGGGCAAACATAACACCTAGAGCATGGTCTGTAACTAAGATATAAAGGAAGAAAGGTTACCCCTCCTTAGGTGGAGTGAGGATTGGAGGTGATAGAAGATAGTATTTTAATGTGTTAAAGGCTTATTGATAATTAAAATTTCATAAAAGTTGACTATCCTTCTTTAATAAATGGTGGAAAGGTTGACACTGATTGGAGAGCTGGGATATAAAACAATGGATAGACTAAATCTTACCTTGTAAACTATGTAACTACTTAAGGTTTGATGGAGGAGGCATTTATATAATGGCCTTGATTTTAGTAGGATCCACATCTATTCCTTAAATATAAATAATTAAGCCTAAAAGTCTACCCACCAAGACACCAAAAAATCACTTTTTTAGATTTAGATGCACATGATACTAGAGCAAATGATCAAAGATAACATTAAGTATGGATAAGTGATCCTTGTATAATTTTGACTTCGCAAGGAGATCATCTACATAGTCTTCGATAATTTTGTGCATTATGTCATGAAATATATAAGTCATGTCCTGCAAATAGGTGGCTCTTATATTCTTTAGGCCAAAGGGCATAACATGGTAGCAAAAGGTCCCTCAAGGAGTAATAAATGTAGTTTTATATTGATCTTCTAGTACAATAAGTATTTGATTATAAATAGAAAAACCATCAATAAGGGATAATATTTCATGGGAAGATGTTAGGTTCACTAATTGGTCAATGTTAGGGAGAGGGAAATCATCTTTTGGACAAGAAATATTTAAATCATGAAATTCAGTATAAATGTAAAGTCCCCCTATAGGCTTAGTGATTGAAATGATGTTGGGCATTCATTGAGGATAATTGATGGGTTGAATAAAGTTAGTAGGTAAGAGGCACTATAGTTCTTCTTTTACCAAGAGTGTGATGTGGGGATGCATTTTACAGATATTTTATTTTACTGGCTTAGCATCATGAAAGGTGATGATATTATGGATAACTATTATGGGGTCAATACCAAGCATATCACTATAAGACCAAGAAAATGTCTCGCTATGGTCTGATAAAAAAAGTGGTAAAATCCTAGTTTTCTTAGGGATTTAAGGCTTTGATAATTTTAACAATCCTTGGTGTTTTTTGAGACTCAATATTAATATCAGCAGTGGATATATTTAATAAGCTAGATGTTCTAGATGGAAGAGAATTGTGTAAATAAGAGTTTTTATCACCCAAATGAGTCAAGATTGACTCATCATCCTGACACTTAAGAACACAGATGGTTAACATATCATGTCTTATTAACTTATTATATACTAAAGGGACAATGTGGGTCTCACCACCATGGTGAAATATGAGGGGTCTATAGAGATTGAATTGACTGAAAAAAGTTAGAAGGGATGGATACAGTGTCACTGGTCAAGGAAGAGGTATCAAATGATGAAGATTGATCTTCTTCTTATAAAAATGGTAGAAAAATGGGTTTGGGAAAGGATTTAAAATCTTCCTCAAAGCCTAAGTCATGATTTTCATGTGGTTTTTTAAAATCTCCTAATGTGATGTCATGAGGACCCTACTCATATTTACCCATGCCAAAGCCCTTTCAGACACAGTGATAAAGGTATTGCATGAACTGGGGTTTATTAAGAAATTATAAATTAGATGTAAAGGGTTTACCATGGGTACCATTGTTAGGTCTTAGGGTGGTTTTATTGATTCCACTATATATCGAGTGGGTGCATAAAAAAGGTGGCCCAAATAGGATGAGATCACCTAGGTTAGGTAAATATATGGGTTGCTTGTTAGGATGGCTATATTCCCTAGAAGTGGGTAACATGTTAAGGGTTAATAGTTGGTATTTCCTCTGTGAAATATGTTGTATCGTGAAATCAATGGAATCATGATCTATGAATTTTGAATCAAGAAAATTCATGCTAGTTAAGGCTTGATTAGAGGATGAAAATGGGATTGTGTTAGGCAAGGGTACTATGACATCACTTGGTCAAAAAGTATATTTACATGATTTGAAAGGATAAGAATCAATGGGGATGATGTGGGCCTAGCCTTACTATTCAGAATTAATACACCAATGCATGTTGGATGGGATGCATCATATCATATGAATCCATGGACATCCTAATAGAATGTTATATTAGAATGTCCCTTTTATGACATAAAAGAGTTTGTGGAGTGTGTGAAGACCTACACAAATAAGAAAGACAACCATTCCTACTATGGGTGCTATTGTGTCGTTGAATGCACAAATAATTATTGGGGATTAGGTTATAATGGTATTTAGTAGCTCTAAATATTGGAAAGCATGTGAATAAATAATATTGATACTAACCCCATTATCAATCATAACTCTTTTAATCTAATTTTTTATTTATTTGAGCTATGATGAAAAGTGTAGGATCTTGGTCTTTAGGTGATAAAGGAACAACCTCAAAATTAGCAAAACTAACAATTGATACCATTTAGAGGGCCCATATAAATGCTAAAAATGGTTGAGGTTCATATGGTCAGACCTTAATAACTTGGAGGGATTCTATCATTATTTGTCGATGGTCATACAATGACATTTTTATAAGCAATTGGTGGAGTTATTTTAATATGGAGATTTGTACCAACTCCTTGGCTTTGGTTGGGGTAGTTCCTATAATAGAGATTTTAGTATTTTTTCTAGATGGTTTAGGTGTATTATGGGTAGAGGAACCTGTAATTAAAACTTTGGCTTTATTAGGATTCTAATTTTAAGAGTGGGTGGCTATATGGACAACATTGATTTGTAATAATGGAGGGTTCGAAGAAGCCATAGGCTCTTTATCACTTATAAGACTAGTAGGTTTATGGTCAGGTGGAATATTTGGGATGGTGACTTTTTTATTATAATTTTTATCATTTATATCATCAATTAATATATCATCATCTTTAACTAACTATTAGATTCTGACATTTAAGGCATTATAATTTTCCATATCATGTCTAGGTACTCTATGATATATGCATATATCCTAATTCCTATACTAATCAGGTCTTTAGGGGTGAAGTTTGATGGGATGTATAGGTGGTAGAATTATGAGGGATGTATTCAACAAATAGTTTAAGATTACATTGTAAGATCATTTCACATGGTCACTTTGTGGTCTTATAATAGGTTGTGTGATCTCTTTTAGAAAAGTATTGATCATTTGGTATTGACATTTAGCTTTTATGGTAGGGATGACCTTAGGCACTTTTTATTTAAATTTCTCTAATGCTCCTCTAGTAGAAAGATGGTGGATATCAGGATGTAGGTGTGTTTAATAATGGAGGGAGAATTTTCATTTTCCCATGTGTTTGAATGGAAGAACCTATGACAAGGATAGTCACTTGAGGAGATGGATGAGGACATAAAATAGATGATATAGTTGATATACAAGGGGTTGGCCCTTTGTTCTTTCATGTGTTGAGAATAGAAGGGTATTTAGATTAATGTTTTTGTCTTTTGATATTTGAAAAATATTGAACTTGACTTGAGGATGGGCTAAGGTTTTCTTTGATGGAATACCAAGACAATTGTCCTGGCTATCGATCATAAGATATTTACCCTTTCCTTTAGTAGTTTTGGGGTGAAGAGGTGTTGTGATAGAGGATGATTTCAAATAGTCTTGGTACTGAGCAAATTGATAGGATCATACTATATTACAATCTCAATGCATATTACAAGATGAAGGAGATGGGTGGAATGTTTGACTCTAGAAGTGTCAAGATGTTTATCTATGACATCTTGAGGTGGGGTTTCATTTTTACTTTTAGGATATTCAGTTATAGAAGATGAAGGAGATGGCTCACATGAATGATCCCATGTAATGAGATCCAAGATCTCTATAGAGGTTTTAGGAATTTTCTTGATAATTTTAAGTTGAATTATATTGAAATCATCTCCCATGAGGAAATCTAAGACTAGAAATTGCTCTAGAGTTTATTTAGGCAATAATTGGTCATAGATTATATCAATCGTATGTGTATCCTAATTTTATGTTTCTCCAAGGTTATCTTGGACTGTGTTTGATGTGGATGGATGGTTTGGAAATGACTACTTGAAAATATCTAATGTTTCATTAGGAGGAGCATTTGGATCATCCAAATGAATGTCCCCCTTGTCGATGAGGCTTTGTTCCAATCATTTAAGGGATTGGAATCATTCTATGTCATGTCATATTACCATATGATAGGCATAAAATTCAGCCTCTTTATACTAAGGATGTTTAGGATCTGTATCATTGACTGGTCTAATTGGAGGGAACTCAATAACATTTTCTTGTAGGATTTTATCTAATGCAAAAGTGTAAGGTTCTCTTAAAGGGGTATATTTCTTAGGGGGAAAATGAGTAAGGCCTCTAGGTGGTTGTGTTTGAGAAGTGGATGGTCCTGATTGATTGGGTGTTAGAGGGGAAGAAGTTTTTAGAATAATATTATTTACTACCCCTTTTGGTTTAGGATTATTGTTATTGCTTTTTAAGGGGTTAGGTTCAAATTTTTTATTATGTAACTTAAATTTTTCCTCTTTAATGCCCCATATTTCAATTTTATGTGCCATGGAAAAGGCTTCATCAAAAAATTTAAATGTTTGAATTTGTAAGATATATAGGATATGTTTTGCAGAAGAGCCTGAAAACAATTTAATTAATTTATGTTTTGGCAAGGAAAAGGTTAAGTGGTTAATCAAGCTACACCAATGATCTACAAAGTTTGATATGGATTCATATTCAAATTGTGGAATGGTATATAAATCTGTGATACTTACTTTTTGAGAAATGTTGATCGAGAAGTCTTCTAATAAAATTTGGTCTAATTGCTCAAAAGAAAAGAGTGAATGTTGAGGGATGGAGCTATACCAATCTAATGCAACTCCTACTAGCCTCATGGGAAATATTCTAAGTAGTAATGAATCATCATGTGATATAAGGTATCATGCAATGTGAAAGGCTATAAGATGTTGTCAGGGATATTCCCTATTATAAAACTTAGTAAACTTGGGAATTTCCCATTTCGAGGGATACGGTCAGATAGGAAAAAATGAGTGGATAGGATCCTTACAAATTTACTCATATGTGAGCATAGTATTATGTCTAGAGGTAAAGGCTTCCAAATTAGCCATCCTATTTATAAGTATGTTTATGAGTTCTACTTGGGGGTTATTCTAAGGTACATTCCCTAGGACACCTATCTAAAGAGTAAATAGGGATTGTGAGGAAGGGTATCCAACTGTAGTAGACAAAATGGGTTGGGATGCCACCACATATTATGGGACCTACAATGAAATATTCTGCTATGTATAAGATTGGAAATAAGTAGTCCACAATGACTATGATGGAGCCATATATTGAGTAGCCATGGAGACATACTATTGGGGAGGTTGCATTGGAGGGATTTGTTATGTATATTGCAAAGCTTTAGAACTATATGGTAGACTCATTTTGATAGGTGGGAGACTTATAGGGATTGATATTTCTAATATTTTGGGAGGAATATTGGATATAGGTTGATTGGTATAAGCACTTTGAACCTAAGTAATGGGGGTTGGAAAATTGGTAGATACTATAGGTGGTTGGATTACTAAAGGTTGTATCATCTAAGTATTAGAGCTAGATGAAAGAGAGATGGTAGAAAAAGATACCATGTCCATGGTAAATCCTTTAGTTTTATTATTTCCCTCAAAAGGCATCCCATAATAAATATCAAGAGTCATGGGTATGGGGAGGAGGAATGTGTATTGCTCAATTACTAAGGTATTAATTGAGATAAATAGTGTTAATATCCATTATTTCCATAAAGGAAAGATCTGCTTGAGAATAAAAGTGTGAGAACAAAAGATTTTCAAGGGACTCAGGGATAGAGGAGGAGCTAGGTGTATGTTCCATAGGAGAGGATGTGACACCCACTTTAGATACTTTTCTTGATTGTTGCCTAGTCAAAACCATGAGATGAAAAAGAAAATAAAAAACAAAAAAACAATTTATTTTTGAATTATCTCACTTTTAATTATGGATAAAAGATGCAAAAACTAAATTCATTCCAAAAAACTTTTATCTCCTTTTAATTTTTTAAATTTTAGATGTGAAAAGAAATAAAGAAAAAGGATAATGAGGGTCCTAAGAAATGGTAATCTAAGGATGATTTTGGTTTTTTGTTTTGGTGCTCAAAGGAAATCTATATTAGTACTGGTACATGGATTTATACTTGGGGCTTACTCCCCTCAAGTCATAATCCCATAGCCAATACAGGTAATTAGCCAAGATATATTGATTGTACAAAGATTATACTCAACCAAAGAACTGATTTGGTCCTCCCCTTGGTGGTGAAATCCAAGTGAGATCATAAAAAAAGGTTTTCATGAGGTGATGGAATGCCCATTGATTTCCTTATGTTAAGTGTTTAAATGACTTTATTGTGACTATGATTTGTCTTGTGTGTGAAAGAGTGATCACTATGATGAATTTACCACTTAGATTATTCTATGTGAATTACTTAAGCAGACAAAAATGAATGTAATTTATTTTAACCTCAAAAAGGAAATAAAATGCAAACTTGATTTTCTTTGGATGAATTCACACAAAGAAAGGGAAAGAGAAAAATCATGAATTTTAAATGTTAATAAGAAAAATGAGACCTAGAGATCCCACCAAACATGTTAGAATGTTTGAGTATTTTTTTTTTTTTTCAATGTGATATATTTAGATACTAAAAACAAAGTAAATGTAAGGTTTTTAAGATTACCTAGAGATGGATATCAGTTGTACACTATTGATAAAGCTTGTGTGAACTCCTCTTTGGCTGGGGAGGAATGACCTATAAATCACACTAACTCATAAAAAATTTATTAATAGGAAGATTAATGGGCTGCCTGGTAAGAAACCAATCTGAAAAATCAATCTACTTCCTTAGGTGGATGTCAACCCACATTTAACACTCAATTTTATATATAAAAATTAAATTAGAAAGATTTATAAGGATATGATGCAAATATGTAACAACAAAGATGTCTAATCTACAATAGGATTAAGGAAATCAAAGTAATTATCCCAAAATTTAATAGCTATATCAACTTCCTCTTGAATTACAACCAATTATTCATTAATGCTTTCCTGATTAGGTGTGAAAACCATAGTAAAAATACCTAATTTAAATGTAATATCACTTTGATCAGTGAATAAAGGTTGTGGGACAATGGGGATATCAAATATGCTAACAATATCATGCCCTAATCCAGGTAGAGTCATCTACATGTGAAAGACATATTTTTATAAAATATCATGTAAGATTTAATAGGTTTTTAGGATTGTGAATGTTTTGAAAATATAATTCAAGGCTTTTTTATTATTTTAGTAGGGTTTGATGGAAATCCTATAAGATCACTGTTGATTCAAATAGATCAGCATCGATTCTCAGTAAAATGCTAAACTATGAAAATAGATAATAATAATAATGACTTGTAAAATTGATAAAATGATGAAAACCAAATGAAAATATTGACACAAAGGTGAAAAATATAGAAAGATTTAAATATGAATTAATTAATGTAAAATGGTAAACTTGAATGTCTTAAAAACTCATAAATAAGGAAGACTATAAAAGTATGCTCAAAAACCTTTGAAATACCTTGATAGTTATATGAATAGAGGTTCCAAAAGATGGAAAAATATTTATAATGTTTGTACATAATTTTGAATAAAATATCTAATAGAGGTTTGAAGTCCAAAAAGTGTTGTGTGTGTCCCTTGAGCTGAGGAGGTTCACTGTATATTTATTGATCGATGTCATTTCAGGTTGATTGACATCGATCTTAAAGAATCAATGTTGATTTGCCCAAAATGGGTAGAGGTGATCTTTATACCATTCAAAAGGGTTATTTACATGGTATGGATAGGTTTAATTGACATCTATGTTTCTAGGTTGTTTAAACCATAGGATGGGTTTGTTAGGAGGTTTGGAGGGTTTTTTATTTTTTATTTGTTTTTATGATTTTGTGGTTAGAGATAGTAAAATAGGGTCAATTACCATTTTAATATAGTAATTAACTCTATTAACTCATGTGGTAAAGGTAAATGGGTAATTATTTCAAATAATCATGAATGGTAATATTATGTTAGATTTGAAGGATAACACGATGATGCACCACATCAATACATAAGGGTGTATAAAACTAGCATCTATAGTGTGTCAAATGTGTATTTTATTAAACCCTTCTTGTGATGAGTTTTTCAAAGGATTTAATGAGACCATAGGTTTTGTTTCAGTATATATTAAATATCAATAAATAAAGGGAAGCTTAGGAATTGCTCTACTACCAGCTACACATACATAGCCCTAATAGGGATACCTTAGGCTCCTTCTCTTCTCTTTCCATTATTTTCTCTTAATCATGATGCATGGTACATTGACCTTATTTCATCATGTGATCCTTTTAATTTTATTTTTCCCTTTTGAACTCATTTATTTCTTCTTTTATTTTTCTTTTCTTTTATTCTTAAATGGAAAGGAAAAGAGCTAGAACCCTAGTGAGCTGGTATAATTATAAAATATATCATTAATAGAACATCCCTACCAACCAAATGTATACCTAGAATTGTCACTTATAACAAGTATTTAATGTGATAAGTGCATTCGATCTAATAAAACAAGAAAACATTCTAAAATTATATGAACTACTCTAAGAGTTACTTTCACATGCCTGATAAAAGTATTCAATTGTGACACCATTCAAAATAATCCATGATTACCTACCTTCATCCTAAAGACTCAAAAATACATAAATACACCTAATCTATAAAATAGTCCCAGAGTGTCAAGATTTTAATTTTACCCTTTTCTACGAGTCATAAGCTTAGTTGGTTTAGATTTTAAATTGGCTATAGTTAGAAAAAACATAGTTTTAATTACCATAGAAAGTAATAAATAATAACTATTCTAGAAAGCATGAAATCTAAACTAAGAAAGCAGGAATCTAATATAAGAAATCAAAAAATCTAATCTAATAAAGCTAGAAACTAATCTAAGAAATAATGAAATCTAATCTAATCCTATGGTTATGTTCATCTAATTCATTAGTCTAGGGTTCCCCCAAATGGTATAGCCATGAAGTAGTGCTTCAAAAACTACCCATTGACTAGATAGGTAAGTTTATTACCCTATAGGTCCTTCAAATGAAATGCATTATTTCCCATGATCTCAAAAAACTTATATGGTCCAATCCATAGTGGGTCAAACTTGTAATGTTGTTCTTTCTTCTCATGGTCTTTATCCCAAAGTAGCACTATATCTGAAATCTTGAATGCTTTGACCTTTGATCTTTTATCAAACCACCTCTTAACCACATCCTATTGTTCATTCAATGTTTGTGAGGCCTCAATCCTTGAATATTATATTTATACTATGTCCAACAATATTTATTTTTATTTATCACTCAGTTCTATGTAGTCTTACTTAAACTAATAAGTAGGCAACTTAACCATTATCAATAATATAGGCTTGCATCCATACACCAATAGGTAAGGTGAGGCATTAAGGGCTTGATTATGTCTTATTTTGTATGCCCAAATACCATACATTAATAAATTATGCTAGTCCCTTGGCTTATCTCCAGATAATTTCTTAATTACATCGATCAGATTCTTGTTCATTGATTCTATCAGTCCATTTCCATGAGGGTAATAGTTAGAAGCTAACTTGATAATAATATGGTTGTTATGTGCCTACTTAGTAAATTATACTAATATGAAAATCAATCCATTTTCACAAACAAAATAAATGGGCATGCCAAACCTAGTTATTATGTGTTCCTTCAATAAGTGAATCACATCTTGTTCTCTATAGTTATTTATGGCTATGGCTTAATTCCATCTAGTATAATAGATAAGCATGAATTTATGGTCTATTGAATAATTTGGGTTGATGACACCAATGAAGTCTAAACCACACTGGGAAAATGGTCTTCCTTTAATAACTGGTTGTAAAGGCATTGCTGCATATACTTATCTCATAGCTAGAGCTTCACATTCATGGCATGTTTTGACACGATTATGAACATATGTGAATATTATTAGCCAATAGTATCCCATTCTTAAGATATTATAGGCTATGGTATTTGTAAAAGGATGACCACTACCTATCTTCTAATGCAAGTTCTCTAAGATATATTTAGCTTCATATTTGGATACACACCTAAGATGAATACCTTCATAATATATTATGTAAAGGACTCCCTTCTTGATCATGTAGTGAGTATATTTGAGCCTTAAAGCTCTCTTTCTCTCTATATTAAGCTCAAGGGAACAAGTTATTATAAGTAAATAATGTATTATATCCATATACCCCTCTACTTTAGATACTTGAGCTTTACATACCTTTTCAACTATGATGCATGGATTTGGTTGAGTCATAAGCTTAACAATGTGTTGACCTTGATTGATCTTTATTTGATTAATCTCTATGTTGTATTCTTTCATCTTGGCCATCCATTTGCCTTAGTGTTATCCTATCTCATTCAATGATAGGGTAAACTTGAAAATAGGATCACATAAATGATTATAGTTTTATTTCTCAAGATGTAATTTCAAATTTTCTTAACTACCTTGATAAGGGAAAAAAATTGTTTGTCGATCATAGAATACCTGAGTTTTACATCTTTCAAATTTGTGCTCATAAATGCAATTGTATGTTCAGTCTCTTCTTTCATGTGATGATAGACACAATCATATGGTTTGAAGTGAATAAATTTAAGTATAAATATTTCATAAAATCTAAACTAATTAATACTAGAGCCTATGTTATTGCATCTTTAATGTCTTAGAAGGACTTTTAGGCTTCAACTATCTATTATATTTTGGTATCCTATTTAAGCATGGTGTTTAAAGGTCTTTTTTTTTTTGGAAATACTGAGATGAAATTCCTTACCAATTTAATATTTCTAAACAATTATTTAAGCCCCTTATTACTATTTGGTGGTTAAATTTTTTAAATCTAATGAATTCTATTTGGATTAATATTGATCCCGTCATTGGTGATGATGTGCCCTAAAATCCTTCCTTAAATCTCTCTAAATATGTTCTTCTTTAGGTTTAATGAAATCCTTGACCCTTGACATCTCTTGAATATGGACTATAACTAACTTACATTGTCTTTCTTATTCTTTAAAAACACTGTAAGATCATCCATGTAGATGATTATGCATTTTCCTATTAGTCTTATTAAAGCATGATACATGGTGCATTGAAAGGTAGATCTTGTGTTTATCAAGCTAAAAGAAATCCTCTTATATGAATAAGTTAACCACTTCATGGTAAATGTAATCTTCATTATATCCTTAGATTTTACTAATACTTGATTTTATCTAAAAAATCCACCCAAAAAGGACATCATTCTAGAACCACTCACTATTTATATCAGCTCCTCTAGAGAAGGTAGGGGATAATTTCCTTTTTATAATCCTTATTTAGGTTCTTAAAATACACACAAAATTTTATCTCACCATTCTTTCTTATTGTGACCAAATTGGACACCTAGGTAGAATGCCTTACTAGAAAGATGTTTTTTATGCTTCATAACTTCTCCACTTCTCTCTAAATGAGAGGCTCTAGAATATGATTGAATGGTCTTTACCTCTATCTAAATGACTTATGATCTAGATCTAATGGAATCATATGATTAATGGCCTATGGGTCATATTATTTTAAATATTCATATATCTAAGCAATGACATCCCCATATTGAGCGATTAAGACCCTCATTTGTTATCTCTCCTTTGGGGTACAGCTAAGACCGATAATAACATAACATGGGCTATGTTCATCTCGTAGATTTTATCTTTTGAAGTTTGATTCACTAACCTTGGGCTTCAGTAGTTTCTAAGCTTGAGGTTCTATGTTGAATGGTCTTTCTAAAGAGACTAACCCAGATGGAATTCAATTCTCTTTAAGCTGGATAATGTAATTTTTATTTGATTGCTCTTGATAAAGGTGATTAATGTCTTTGTCATCGATGATTTAGGACTTGAATCCCCCTGAATTAGTTAAAAACTAGATAATCTACTAGTCATCATCAAAGACCTATAAATTTTCTATGTTTTCTAAAATAGAAGGATAGGGCACCAATTCAATGGAGAATATTTTTACCTTAGATTATTATATTGGATTTCGATTAGTAGCAACAATATCTACTGAATTGAATGCTTGATTTTTTTCTCTATGAAGTTCTACTATGTTGAAATATTTGAATATTTTAGTTAGGTCCCATGCTTTATGCTTCCACCTCATTAAATAAGATAGCTTACACTGATATTTATTTTTGACCTAGTTAATCACTAGTTCTAAGTCACAAATTACTAGTATTTGCTTCACATTGATCTTAGGTGTAAATTGTAATCCTATAACCAAAGACTCATACTCATATCTATTGTTCTTACATGGAAATTACAACCTATATGCTGCCAATAACTTTTTACCTTATGGATCAATCAACTTGATTCCCATGCCTGATCCTTGCCTGGATCTAGCACCATTAAAGTGTAAAGTCCATAACTAATTTAGACCTTCAAGTTTTGGATTTTGTACTTGATTATACATTGTAAAATTATAAATACTAATGATGTGTGACTCATAAGTTACCTCTTCATTCTTGACATTATAATTTATAATGGGATACTTCATTTTTGTCTCTCTATTAGTTCAAATTTGGTTCATAATTCCTCTTCATGGCAGCCAAATATGAGATAAGTCTATATAGAGTCTATTGAATGTTTTGGACCAATCCCTATTCAAAAAAAATCCTTATCCTTTAGGTATGTATAACATTAGAATATCATAGGCCATTTAGACTTGTGGTTCAGATGCTACTTGAATGCACACATTTGTCAATTCCAAAACTACTGATACTATTGTTTTGTCTAGTTGTGAAACCATTCTCTTTGAGGGGATTAGAGTGAGACCAATATTTTGACATATGGATGTGTGCATGATATTTTTAGATGCTATATAATCAACTAAACAATTATGAATGTGCTTACCAAATACATTGATAGTCAGCACAATGGGTGGAACTTCTATCTTACTTTTGTAAATAACATTGACATCAAAAACTTTTGATTTTTTTATAGATGTTTTAGTTCTTTCCATAGTATATTTTACATTAATGGACTTCCATTGCAACTCCTTCTATTCAAGGATCTGAGTTAGCTCATGAAGAGTTATATTAGGCTTGATCTTCTTCGTATCCTCCATAATGTTGTATCCTCCTTGTTAATAACGTGATACATCTTTTACTTAATCAAATTTCTTTACTTTAACCAGTTAGTCATACATTTAAGATATGTAATAAAACTAAAATCCATAGCATGCACCACATAATAGAGAGATAGACACTAGATTTTAATGTGGAAACCCAAAGTGGGAAAAACCATGGAAAATAATCTCAAGTATATAAATGACCACCAACTCAAGTTTACAAAGTTCACAAGCACCAACTTGTAGGAGCACCAACCCCTTTGATAAACACCAACATAGTAATGATTAATGAGCACCCACCCATAGGAGCACCAATCCCTCTTGTGTATAAAACACAACTATCTCTCAATGTTACTTTCTCAACAAATGATAGCACACTACTATATCTCTTCTCTTTTCTCTACTTTCCTCTACTCTTCTTAGCTAGATAAAATCATTTGATTCTATAATATAAATGGATTCCTAATCCTCATTTAATATCTTTCCAAATGACCTTTAGCATTCACCCTTTGTGACCTTTTAACTCACATGGAAAATGGCACCAAACTTATGTGACCCTTCGAATCCTTTCTTTGTCTTTAGCTGATGACTCTTTGAATTCCTAAAGTTGACCCTTCATGGTAAAATGTGTTATTTACATATTTTGTCTTTACTGATGACTCTTCAGATTCCTCAAGGTGACCCTTCATGGAGAAATGCATCCTTTTCCTCTTTTGTCTTTAGTGATGACTCTTTGACTCCCTCATGGGACTTATTTTGTCTTTATCAAACAAAAAATATATTCATTAATATTTAATTAATATTAACACACTTTAGCCAAGATATAAATATTAAAAACACCTTTAGACATTAAATGCTAATTTTACATCAATGACAATATTTCAAATAATCTCCCTGTTTGTTTTCAATGGTAACCTAAAATTGTCACCAATTTTAAAAACTTGTACTACACATGCCAACCTAAAACTAAGACCTATAAATTAAATGAACTAAACTTATAGTCACTCCCGCTTATTTTAGCATCCTATTTATTAACCTTGTTTATGTACTTCTCCCTATACCTATTTCTACACCTATTCCTTGTACCTATTCTTGTACTTATTTATTGTAGCTTACACTTATCTCCCCCTCAAATGATATACAAATTAACCTATCAACTCACATTATTATCAGGCAACATATCCAAGACCCAACAACATCCACCATGCTTAAATTTTTCTTAAAAGTGTCTCCTTGAAGCCTATAAGAGACACCCCACACAAAGGGTCCTAGAACAAAATCTTAGGATATTCATACATCTCCTCTATTATTTCCTTGATCTTCTCATGTCTTTCTCTTAGAATCTATTCAAGCATGTCTAACTTATTTGACTTACTAACCTCAACATTCATGATTTTGTTCATCTTCTCAACTCTTACAACTATCTTATCTTGACAAGGATCATGTTCAAATGTAACAAGAGATTGTTCATAGTCATTCCTATCTAATTCTTTATCCACTATAGTAAGTAATTTATTCTCACTCTTAAACTCAACTTGATCAACCATTACTATCTTAGGTCTCCAAACCTAAATTTGGCTCTTCTCATACCTTCTAGGGGCTCTGTATCCTTTGACATACTTTAAAGATCTCTTTACTCTATTTGGACATAATTTAACAATATGACCAACCTTATGACAAAAAAATCAAATAAAATTTATCATACCTTTTGTTTGAATGTTACTGAGATCTCCCTTTGATTTATTTCTTCTCCTCATACATTTTCTTTCCCTATGACCAACATGATGACAAACAAAACAATGGCCATGAAAATAATTTGAAAACCTAAAAGCATTGGGCTACCTGATTGTCTTCTTCAATTTTCCTTTAAAATTTGTATCCTTCTTACCTTGGACTGATATTTCATGATATTTCTCAACCTAGACTATGAGCCTCTCATGATTATCCTTAAAAAAACCTTACTCAACCTTCAACTGATTACACTCTTCTCTTGATTTCAAGCTTGAATTTGTAACCTCTAGCTGATTCTTGAGATCCTAAATAAACATCTTATCTTATTTTGAATCTATATCCAATTTAGAATCCAAGATACACACCTATTATTTAAGATCCTTGACCATAAATTTCAACTTTTGATTCTCCTTCTTTAGCTACTTGGCCATCATGCTTTCCCTGATCTACCTTCAATTTGTTAAACCCTTTCCAAAGGAACCTACTCTAATAACAATTATTAAGCATGGGATATATATTTTAATTAATCAAATTCCTTTAATTTAACCACTTCGTAATATATTCAAGATATGAAATAAAACTAAAATCAATAACATGCACCATATAATAGAGAGATAGAGACACCAGATTTTAATGTGGAAACCCAAAGTGGGAAAAACCATAGAAAATAATCTCAAGTATATAAATTAGCACCAAATGAAGTTTACAAAGTTTAAAATCACCAAATTACAATATCACCAACCCCCTTGATGAGCAAAAAAACAAAAATGATTAATGATCATGCACCCATAGGAGCACCAACCCCTCTTGTGTATAAAACACCACTATCTCTTAATGTTGCTTTCTCAACAAATGATAACAGACTACTATATCTCTTCTCTTTTCTCTACTTTCCTCTACTCTTCTTAGCTAGATAAAATCATTCACTTCCATAATACAAATGGCTTACTAATCCTCCTTTTATAGATATACAAATGACCTTTGGAATTCACCCTTTGTGACCTTTCAACTCACATGGAAAATGGTGCCAAACTTACATGACCATTTGAATCCTTTCTTTGTCTTTACCAAGTGACTCTTCTAATTCTCAAGGTTACCATTCATGGGAAAAAGCATCCATTCCCTCTTTTATCTTTAGTGATGACTCTTTGGATTCCTCAAGGTGACCCTTCATGGAAAAATGCATTCTTTTCCTCTTTTTCCTTTAGTGATGACTCATCGACTTCCTCACGGGCCCTCTTTTGTATTTATGCAAAAAAATATATATTTGTTAATATTTAATTAATATTAACACACATTAGCCAAGATATAAACATTAAAAACACATTTAGACATTAAATGCTAATTTGACATCAATGATAATATTTCCAAGACTCCTTCACTTGGTTCTTCTTTACTCTATAGTTGATCATTCCCTTTTATAGGGGGTGGATTATTGGTTGATTTGGGATCATGAGGAATCATCATGGTATTTGGAAGAGTTGATATTGTAAGTTGATTATTACTCTATAGATTATATGCACCTCTTTGAAATTACTAGATTATGTTCAAGTTCATTGTTGGCTTCACCTAAAAAGGGAAACTCATGAGTTTCAAATAATATAGTGGTACTTAAAGATCTAGGATTTGGATGGTGCTTAGTTGGATTATGCATTTGATCTTTTATAACTACCTCTCTTTGAAATATTTTGAATGTTATGCAAAATTTAATGCAATTAAGCTCACCATACTTGAAAGTATTGTGAATTTTACACCAATTAGGAAGAGTCATTTCTTGTATCTTGATCTTTGGGAGCTTGTTAGGATTCTTAGGTCTATTGAATCTATTAAATCAAGCATTCTAATTACCATTTTGGGCATTTACATTTCCCATCTTTCTTTAAATATTTAGGAAGTCATTTCTCAACTTTTGAAGCATCTTCTAGATAGAATCCACATCTACTTTTATATAATCCATACCTTGTAAAATAGTAGTGGGGAGTGTATCTAATTGTTAATTTTTTAAGTAACCATTTCCTATTATATGATTGTTCAAGAATTTGAAATTTGGCTATGTGATCTGTGTCAATAGAGGTAGTGCATATAATTGATTTTGATTAAATGAAAGAACATTCTAATTCAAATATGGTACAAGATTGAGTGCTAGAAATCCATTTTGACATTAGGTGATCTAAGTATCTAAGGATTAAGCTTTTTGTCTATATTGATAGCCTCTTTATATGCTAGTGTCAGATTATTGACAATAGTTACTCTTCTCAAGAACATGGTAGTCATTGGATCCAGGGCATTTATATACATCTCCAATTCTAATGGCTCATCTTGTTTGTATCTTGGGATCAACCAATTGTACATCTTTTAGAATGTTTTATTGAAATTAAATATGGGATCATTAGGTTCTCTCCTCATGATGGTGAAGTTCTGGTATACCAAACCAAGATTGGTGACCTATACAAATTACTCAAGAAAAGTTACTTGACATTCATCCCAAGAAGTGATGAAATTTTTTGTTAGATGTAAATACCAATCATAGGCAACATCCATCAAAGTAAAAGGGAATAATCTACATGCAAAATTTTCATGGTCAAATTTCATTAGTCTTAATGTAGCTTTATAGATATGATATGCTCTTCTATTGTCCTTGCTATTGAAGGAGAAAAGGTTGGTAGGTAATTTTGGGGATTTTAGGGAAAATCATGCACATCTCTTGGGATAGTGATAGCAGATATAACTAATTAGGTTTGAGTCATTAGTTGATTAATAGGTAAAGGGTTCCTTATGAGTAAGGGGTTCAATATTGGAGGAGGTGGATTGTTATAAATTAGGACTATTGGCATAGTTTTAGGTCTCCTATGATTTTATATGGGTGAGAGTAGAAAACCAAAATGGGAATTAGATCTGGTCACTCTCTTGGGTGACTCCATTGTAACTCTATGCAAAGGATAACTACTATTATTAGGGGTGCTAGCCTTCCTTCTAGTGTGAGTGAAACTATTGATGTAGGTTTTATGCACACCATAGCCTTAACAAGGTATCCTATAATTTTTTAGAATCTAAATGGAGGTAAACTCCACTCTAGTGCATGAGTTATAGGTATACAATCTTTGAAAACATATTGATGGAATAGATGGTAAGGCATATAAGTTATTGACAAGGTTTTTAGATGAAGGTGTGGTCCCTAAAATGTAGTGAATCTATACATAAATTGGATAGGAGGTTATCTTATAATATAGAGTGGGTAGGTCTCAAAATAAACTTAAAAAAAGGAGGTAAGGGTGAGGTAGAAAAGAAGGTTTCTATGGTTTTTTGGAATCACTTCTCTGGTTGGTTTCTAATAGGACAAGTTCTCTCAAAACATATGTTTGTTGTTAGCAAAAATTGCACACACATAATAAGACATCATTAAAAAAACTAAGGAAATATTGATCTAGGAAATTTATAGGCCTATGACAAAGGTTGCTCCTTTTAGGGAAGCTATTGCACACTCTTAGTCAAGAGACTATCACTTGGGATAGAGAAGTATTTAAAGTATCTATTACACACAAAAAAAAATCCATAAAATAAATCACTCATGCACATTAATAATTATGAAATAATTTGAACTTAATTATCTTAATCAATGTATTTTACTAATCTTTCAATAGCTATTACACATCTACATATTAGTAAATCAATCAGTATAATCAAGAATCCATTTGCAGCTATTTCATAGTAAATATTATTGAAACATACAACCAAAAAATGTAACTACTAATTACACAAAAATTGGAAAGAAAATATGTAAATATATTCACTAATGATCAAAATTGATGCTACTCCTGTATTCAAAATTCTAAAAAAAAAAAATCAAGTTGGATTACAAATATTTATATAGACTTTAGGAAGGGTTTAACTCATCCTCTAAGTTCATGCAAGGTCATTACATGTGATAGTTATAACTTGAGTTCCAACTATGGTCTAAAATAGTATAAGAGTCTACTTGAAGTTATTAGTTTAAAATAGCCTTTTAAAAAGATATGCAACATGTGAATATGTATGAAAATGAAAGCAAATTTTAAAATTATATCTCAAACTACATGAAAAACTTTAGAATATATGCACCATTTATATAATTGTACATGCACAAAATATTGTCCTTTTAAAGGTTGTAAGAACAACCTATTAAATATTTTTAGATTAGTCACCTTTAAATGGTACTCAGACATAGCATCAAAGATATGTATCACTTTATAAATGCTTTAGAACTAGTAACACTATTTACTGACTAATCTTAATATGGATGTGCATTTTATGTTTTCTATCATTGAGTTTAGATATTTGAAAAGTCCACCTAGGATTCACATTATCAGATCTCTATGCATGATGGAATAAAACATGCCACTTGGAAGCTCGATAGGCTTCGAAGGCTCTTTATAGTCTTAGTTTGAATGTTTTTATGCCACTTGGTAGTCTTTCATTAGTTTGAGGACCTTTGAAAAGTATTCATCGATCTTGTACTATCAGATCTCTATGCATGATGGAATGTAAACATGCCACTTGGTAGCTCTCTGGGCTTTTGGTCTATTGATCTTGTTAGTAGGGTTTTTTTTTGGTCATTTGTTGTGGGGGGAATTATTTAATTGAGATTTTCATTAGATAAAATTTCCAAAACACAAATTTTATAAGAGTCTATTATCATCATAGAAATTATTTGTGGAAAAAATGCTAAAGGGTAAGTTTAAGGTAAAAGGTCTATGACAAAAAGGCTAAATGGAAATTCTATAAGGAAAAATGACCATAATAATTATCTCAAAGGGTAAGTGCAAACGGTCTAAAGGGTCTTATTCATGGAAAAATTACTTAAAGGGTTTACTTTTTAGGGTGTATTTTAATGGGAAAGGGTCTGGGACAAAAATCCTAAAGGGTAAGTCCAAAAAGGCAAAGTGTCAATGTAAAAACATTGAAAGGCAATTCTATCAGTGAAAGTGGCCACAACAAAAAGGTTGAAAGGTAATTGTAAAAAAATTAGAAGGGTCTACTTCATGGAAAAAATGATCAATGGATATACTTAATAGGGAAAAGTGCCCTTGATAAAAAAACTTGAAGGATCATTCCCAAAAGGCTAAAGGGTAGGTCTATTTCATCAGGTAAAAATGCTACATGCCCAATTCCTTTAAGGGAATTGTTATAGACCAAATGTATGTAATAATCTCCCTGATAAAGATAAGTTTGGGTTAAAAATCTTGAAATAATTAGTCTATGGAAAAATTGTTTTAGTAGAATCATTATAGGGAAAATGTATTGACAAGATCAAATTTTTTCAGACAAAATATCCAATATAAAAAGTCTGACAAAGAGAAATCCAAAAGAATAAGTCGAATAGAGCTCAATTTCTTTGGATAAATTAGCATGAGGGAGTTTTCACAAGGAAATTGTCATGGACAAAATGTTTGACACAATAAACTTGAAGACTAATTAATCCAAAACAAAAGTTTTAAAGACAAAATCTTGAAAGAATAAGCCTAAAAATATAAAACATGACAATGACTCCCAAGAGATATAAAGTTAGTAAGTGAAAACACAATACCAATGCTACTTTACAAAAGTAAGAAAAGGCCAATAGATAGTCTTCTCCCAGATTTCACATTAAACACATAGAAGAGGGGCTCAAATTTAAGACCATAGTCTAGAAAAAGGTGGGTCCCCATTTATTATGGAAAGAAGGGGGATGCTGGGTAAAATGCCTTAGACTCCACACTTCATCATGCCACCAAACCATGTCTTCTCACTAGGTCTCTTCATGTAAGAACTAAGCTTCAAACTTGATCTTAAAACACATATGAAGATTTATTTTCCTTGCATCCATGTTTAGATAACTTCATGCATTTTATCACACTTGTAATAACATAAATTACTAATATTCACTATGCTTCATGTATACACCTTCTCTCAAGGCTAGAATAGGATTTTAAAGACACTTAGTACATAACAATAGCTTACCTTGTATCAATATCTTGACATTGAAATGCCATCAACCTTAGAAAAATTATCATGTTTCCTTTAAATTCTCTCTTAAAAGAGAGAAAAAATGTTTCCTTCAAAATTTTTCTTGTCATGAGACTTCTTTGTCACATCATCTCACCAAGCATAGCCTTAACTCTGACCTTGACATTAATGACATATATCTTAACTTTGAAATAAATGACTTGAATTTGACATAAATGATAGTAATCATGAATCAACACTAACAAAAGGAACATACCTCAACAATCCCCCCCTTTTTCATTGATATAAAACTTTTACATAAAATTGATCAATCACAAATCCCTAAGATATATATTCTTCAAACTGACCTTTCTCCCAAATTGGAACTTTCTCCCCCTTTAACATTAATGATAAAGGGTAATTTTTTTTGGCAACTATATAATCCTTGGACCTAAAAAATCACACCTTTTCTCTTTAAACAAAATTAGTATAGATTAAGCTTACATACCTGCTCTTTGATCATGATTGTCTCCACTTGTCTCCATGAAAAATTCATACATTTTCAAGACCATTACTTGGTTTTATCAAGTCATCATATAAAATCCTTGTGACCAATTTCTTGTGATCACATATACAAAAAAACTATTAACTTAACCTTGAATCTAAAGGTCAAAAAATAACACACAACTCCCCTTGAGACCAAGCATCCTTCATGCTTTTTATCACTAGCTAAGTTCCTCCATGAAGCCTAATGGAGTCACCTTTTCTCTTGGGAACTAAAACAACATAAAATAAAGATAATCCCATAACTCCATGTCTTTACTTTATTAGACATCACTCATGATCCTCTTAGTCCTGAATAGGCCTTTTGGGTTGACGTCTTCAATCTTCATTTGAATAACATTATTTCTGTCTATTAGTCTTGTCTCCATCAATAATCTAAGATGATAGAGAGAATTCTTGGCACTCCTTTATATCTTGAATATGCTCTACCATGGCAAGTAGTCCACTTGGACTTGTATACTAGTCATAAACCTTAGTTACCTTGGGTTTCCACTTACTATCTTGACTTCTTTCTTGTACTCTTGGGTTCTCAGATTTCTTGTTTTGTCTTGATAATCCATGCTTACAATAATTTTCAATATGACTAACCTTATGAAAATTTAAACACACTATTCCTCTTAATGGAAAAATACCATGACCCATACCTCTTGATAAATAATTATCCTCAAAGTTTCATGCATAATCATTATTGGAGGGCCTTATACGATGCTTTGCTATATATCCAAATTGATTACATGAATAAAAATATCCATTTAATGGGTTAGTATACCTTATATTACTAGGTTTTTTGATAGTATTATCCTTCATTCTCCCATCACACTCATTATTTGATTGATCATTGACCTTATTTATTACATTAGTGTTCTTTTGGTCTCCATTGAAACCAAGGCCTGCTTTGTCATTATCAATCTTTTAACTACTCATAATGTTGTCTAGATAATTGGTACTCTTATAAAACCTCAAAAAAAACTTAACATTACTTGATTATTGATCCAAATTAGCTCTCAAGGTATCCACTTTAGTTACATACCTTGCCCATTATTATTTTTTGGTATTTAGACTATCAGTCACAATCTCAAGTTGAGTCTCTACTTGTTATTTTATTCTTTGGAGTTGTTTCTTAGTCTAGCTTAAAAGAAGTTGATTTGATCCTCATAACATTTTATTAGATAAATCATCACCCTATTATTCTTCTTCTTTACCATCTTCAATTTTTATAGAGTATTCATTAACTTAGCCCCAAAGTCTACCTCATCATCTTCTTTATCTGGATCACCACCACCACCACCAATCCATATGGACTCTTCTTGATTTGAAAAAATTTATTCCTCAGCCATGAAAAGAGCTTCATTGATATCAAGGAAATCACCTTCATGGTAACTCTCAGAATCACTTCTCTCACTCTCATTAGTTGAGCTACAATATTCCTTGGTGTAGAAACTTATTTTCTTCTTGAAAAACATCTTCTTATCATCATACCTTCTAAAGTTTTTCTTATTTTTATCAGACTTATAAGACTTTATATCATCATCATGACCTTCATCATGTTATTAATCATCCTTTTCCTTATTCCTGTGAGGGAAATTGTTAGCAAAGTTTCCAATCTCTTCACAATTGAAGCATTTAAAGGATAGCTTACCCTTGTATTTACCTAATCTTCTCTTTGACTTTCTTGAAAACATAGATATCAACTCATCATAATCAAAATCAGATTAATCATTATCTTCAAATTTATTACCTTTTATCTTCTTCTCCTTTGGATATTTTTCTACCTTTAATATAGAATCCTTATTTTCATGTCTTCATTCACTTTTTCTCATCTAATAGGTTGTTAGGGTACCATGAAGTCCATCCATATCTAGTTTATCTATAGCTTGCATATCTTCAAAAGAAAATACCTTAGAATCAAATTTGGGAGTTAGATATCTATAAACATTTTGAAAAATAGTAGACTCTTTTAACTCTTCACCTATAACTCTTATTATGTTAACCACTTCATAAAACCTTAACAAGTAGGCTGCAATGGTCTCATCTTCATTCATTTTTAGTCTTTTAAATTATCTTCTATGGGTTTGCATCTTGTACAATTTGACCTTGGAGTCTCCTTAATGAATAGTATTCAACTTGTGATATATTTATTTGGTAGACATAAAATGCATCACATTCATAATATCTACCTATGATAGGACACACATTGCTTTTGAGTTATTATCATTGGCCTTCTTGCCTATTACATCTATAAGATGAATAAGGATACAATATATCCAACCAAGACTAATTTATAAACATCATGACATTGAGACATTAGATATGTCCTTATATTTATTCTCCAAAAATAATAATTAGATCCATTAAACAATGGAGAATTTATTGTATAAAAACCACCTTTCTTGTATAAAACCACCTTGTTCTTGACTAGCCATCTTCACTTGCTTAAAATATACTTTAGGTTATTAGACCTCATTCAAAGGACCTGATCTATTACCAAATATTTGAATTAAAAATATTGATTCCAAGGTGAATTAATTTCCTTAAAACAATATTTCAAATTTAGTTAACATCCATGAAGCATTTATTGACATGCATACATTAATAAATGCATACACAAGTATTTATGAAAGAAAACAAGATAAGAACATAGGATATATGTGATAAAACCTCTTGGAGAATAAAAAACACTAATGAATATCTTGGAATAAAATTATATAATAAATTAAATAAACTTTGAATAAATCACCAACCCCACAAGGAGCACCAACCCCTCACTAGTCAAGAACAAACTCAACTAGTCCTTTAAAAAGCACCAACTCATATGAAGGAATAAAATCTCTTTAGTAACTCAGCACCAACTTAGATACCTTAAATATCTAGTCAACCTTGGACATTTATTTCTCACTCAACTAAATATTACCTCCTTCTTTTACTCTTCTCACTCTTTTATCTCTCTTAAATAGCCTATTAGGCCTTCTCACTCAATTAACCCTTTCCTTGGTAGAATTAGGTCAAATGACCTTACTCATCACCTATATTTATATCTTAATTAATTATTTAGAACACATATATTATGATATTCAATCCATTTATCTATTTTCCAAATATATATCATTCACTCATATGCTCAATATTCTAACTAGTCAAAATAGCCATGCTAGACCTTCTCTTTATACTTGACTCTTGATCTCATCCATATTAGTTAAAAAATAAACTCACCATACTTGGATCACAATTATAATAGATTAAAAAACATGTTACATAAGTGAAAAAACCACCACATATGTTTTTCATTATCTTTAAGGGCCAAAACCACCATTAGGCCTAATAGAAACCTAATGTTATTAGGCCTTCTCTAATCGCATGTTTCATTTAGAACTCATTAGAACACCTTTATCCTCTAAAAATGGATGATTTTTTTAATAAAAACTTCAATTATATCCCCTTATAATCTCACCTTATGTCCCTAACACCATTTAACTCATTTTACTCCTTGAACCACATAATTAGGTTTACTCACCATTAAGCCTTCTTTTTGCTAGAAAGTATGGCTTATAAATTTGAATCATACACTAAAATTTGAACATAAAAATACTAAAAACTCACATGTATATCATATCAATTAACCCATGTTAAAAATTATTTTCATTATAATTCATCAAATAGGGCAATAAACCTCTATCTGATCAACTTTATAATCTCACCTAGAACTACACACAAGTCTTAAGAACCCAGTCAAAATCCTTTGAATTTTCACACCTTAATAGGAGTTAATTATGAATAAAAATGTGTTAAAATTAAATTATTATACCTAAATAATAACTTAATGTGTAATTAACTCATCAAATCTATGAAAAAAGACTTGGTAACAACATTCTCATTCATACACAAAAAACTGTTTGCAACATCAAAAACACAGTCAAGAACATCAAGTCTTAGAAAACTTATGAGAAAAATTATATTATATTATAATGTTTTTAAATGAACCTAAATCATCATTATATAATATTTAAAAATATATATTACAATTTTTAATATCAACATTGGTCTTACAGACCAATCTCACATCTTCAGCCTACATAGACTTCACTATGTCAAATAGATCATTTTGAGAACAACATGTTTGTGTGCATAAAAAAACTTAAAATAAAATGGAATATTAGGTATAGGTATTTAAAAATTACCCAATTAATTTGGTTCCATCCATAATCCCCTACAACCAATCCCTAATATCTTTCTCACTACTGCCTAGTTTTCTCATTGTCTTGCTTATTAGGCCTTTATAGCAATATGCTAACTTTCATGACCAGTTTAGCAGATTTTAGTTATAAAATTTTATAAAAAAATTACATGGTCATAAAATAAAATTATCACACATCATCCTCCATCCATGTTCATGCTTTGACTTGGTCAACCTTGCCTGCTACATCAAAATTCCAAAAAAATAAGGGGTTTCCTGTAGCTTCTACTCACTCTTATGGAAAACCAAAAACACCTAGAGAAACCATGAAGAGTAATTTAAATGTTCCTAAAATAAAACTAGGTCAAAAAACCATTATAATTCATAACCAAAAATATATTTCTTATCAGGTCAGTTTGAGGGTTTTAGGAGGGATTTGATTGGTTTCTCTTCAAAGTAATCATTCATAAAATATTGTCCCTCAACTCCAAAACCAATGACATGAAATTAAATATGGGGACCTTAACCAAATTTCATGATATTCTTAGGATATAATTCAAATGTTTCACATGCTAATGAATATAATAAATTATGTCTTGGGTTTACAACATCCCATTCTATGTACACAAAAAATATTAACACCAAATTTCATGATTTATACTTTAAGATATGACCTAAAAATTGGTCAACACACTTAAAAAATTATATCACACCTATGTTAATTATATCAAGATATATTAAACCTTAATAAATGAAATTGACCCCACATCAGGCCACACTAGGTCTCTTTGCACACTAGGCCTTAAACTGCTAGTCATACTTAGACCATAATCACATCTTGAAAACACTTTTTATAATAAAAATACATCATAAAAATATAAAAATACCTCATAACATGATTATATAGTCCCACACATCATATCATAATCCTTAGACCACTCACTTGATCTTAGAACACATTTGAAGACTTAGTTTCCTCTTGTCCATTTTTAAATAGATTCATGCATTATCTCATTCTTGTAATGACATAAACTACTAAGCTTCACTATGATTAATGCATACACATTCTCTCAAGGATATACTAGGCTTCCTAAGACACCTATTACATAATAATAGATTACCTTGGATCATGATCTTTATTTTGACATGCCATTAACCTCAAAAAATTACCATGTTCCCTTCAAATTATCTCTTAAAAGAGAGACAAAATGTTTCCTTAAAAATTTATCTTGTCATGAGACTTATTTTTCACACATCATCTCACCATACATAGACTCAAATATTACCTTGACATTAATGACATCTATCTTGACTTTGACATAAATGATTTGAATTTGACATCAATGAAAATAACCATGAATCAATACCAATAATAGGAACATACCTCAACAACCTAGGTGTTTTTGTTAATTTGTCCTTCTTACTTACATGGTCCTATGTCAAAAATATTTTTTTATCATAATACATCCAAAATGATTCTTATTTACACATCATTCCATTTTTTGAAGAGGTATTATGCCATATTTTTGAAACTACACCTTTTCCTTAGTCATTTATCAAACTTTTTTGTGTGTATGTCACTTGTTTGAAAGGGGCATCATTATGCTACCCATTTAATTCCAAGTTTTGTGAATTAAAGTCTTGAAACAAACCATTTTCATAACTTTAGAGAATTATAGAATCTTTATGATGCTAAAATTATTTCAAATACTTTTTTCTTTATGTCAAAATTATAATTTTGAAAACCATGTGTACTTTTTGGATACGTGCCTAGTATCATCATGTTGTTCATTATTTTCTAGCTTATTATCTATTTTAGGAAGCCTATTATTATAAATTAAGTTATAATTTAGCCTTGACAAGTTAATATATAAATATTGAATGGTCTTTTACCTATGCCTCACTTGAATTTGGCCTATACATTTACCTTTCACATTTGGGTTGTGAAACCTAGATTAGTTTCTTGCTCGATTTAAAGACTATTTTCGTGCCTAAAATTGGGGAAGTGGTCTACCCTCCATGTGCCTAATGTTCATGTCTTTTTTCAAGTTATCAAATATATGTTAAAATATAAATGCCTAGTTTGTGTCACAGTGTTTCAAATTTGTTAGATTAAATATTTTTCCACTTAGACCTCATTTTGTTTAAATTCTAGCTTTTGTGCCATGTTCCTGAAAGACCTAGCAATACTATTTATAGCCTAGATTTTTTCCCTTATTTTCCAAAAGACCTAGAATATATTTTTTTAGTTTAGACCTATAATAGACTCATTTGAGACACTTTTTACCTAAGTTTGATATTCTGGTTTTTATTCATTCACTTGACCTTTTTGTGGGAGATATTTAACATTAGACATTTGACATTAGACTATTTTAACACAAGTTTTAGCACTGACCATTTTAGAGATACAACTCCACTTTTAGACTTATTGATATTTTTGAGCCAAAAATGTCAAAACATCTTGTACCCTATGGGAAACCCATTAATTTTTTTGGAAAAAGCTTTAAAGTGACCCAAGATACCATTTTCACATACCTAGTGGAAACCAAATATTTGGGTACAATTTGCAACTTGAAAAGTTGTAAATTGAATCCCAACCTCCACTTCTTGATCACCTAAGTCTTAGTAGAAACCAAAACTTTGATTTCAATTTACAACTCTGCAAGTTGTAAATTACAAACAAAATCCCACTTTCTACCATTCACTACACCAACAAAAACTAGAACTTAGGTTACAATCTAAAATTTTGCAAGTTGAAAATTGCAACTCAAGTCATGATTTCAACCATTTAATAATCTCATGAAAATTAAAATTTTAGTTGCACTTTTCAACTTGTAAATTTTCAATGTGCAATCAAAGTTCCACTTCCCACCATCTACCCTACCCATAGAAACTAGTACTCTAGTTGAACATAGTAATTTCAAAATTTGTAAAGTTCACCTCAAGTTCTACCTTCCCAATTCTATTGCATTTAGCCACCCTATATAAAGTGGATATCATAATGTAAAATGGAATTTTGAAAAATTACAAAATTACACCATGACTTTGAAACCCTACTTCTCCCACTACCTTCCCACCACCAACATACTCAACTTTTATTATAGGGTTATTTTAACAAAATTAGGTTTTTTTGAAGTCATCGCTACTATTACAAATTGTATTTTTATCTCTACACACAAAGAAGCTAATCCATGCCTTGCCAATGCCATACCTCACCAATGTTGCACCAAACACTAACAACCATTGCCATCCTCTATAAATGGTATTCCTCTGTTCCCTCCCCCATACATTTTATATCTATAATTATTTATATCAATCTATACATACTATCTTGTGAATTCATGCATAATATTCTAGCTATAAAGATCTAGGGTTTTCATTTTCCTTGTCTACATTTTTAAGAGCTGCATCTAAAGATCATCTGATCATTTATTCTTCTTAAATTAAAATTTAAGGTTTTTTAAAATTTATTAATTAATTAATATTCCCTAAATATTCTCTACCAAAAGCCCATGAGAAATCTTATTAAAAAATCAACTCCAATACTTTCAAAATTTTGTAGTGTAGAAAAGCAACTCCAATACTCACAAAATTTCCTAGTGTAAAAAATAACTCCAAATCCCTATCGGATATTTTACCTATAATAGCAAGCCCAAACCATACTATAACTTACATTAGGCTTTGAAAGTGAATTTTTCAAGTCTAAAACCCATTGTAATATTCAACTGTAAATAAATAGTTAAACCCCATTAGACTTTTCAACTGTAAATACATAGTATAAACCCCACTAGACATTTTACCTATAATTTCAAGTCTAAAACACACCAAATATATAGTTGGTTTTCCCATAGAAGTTTTTCCAAAATTTATGTCCAGAAAGGAAATGAAGTTCCTGTCTAAGGGACTTGGTGTCCCACTCATCTTAGAATCCAACATAAATGAGATCATAGACATAGATCTAGGTCACACAAACCTATCTAATTTCTAGATAAGATTAAATGTTGAATTCAAGAATGATTAGATTCAAATAATTTATGACTATGGATTAACCCAGGAAGTAGCCTTCCCAATATTAGTGTAGAGCCTTGAGCTTGTGCTCACATTTTCAAAGCACTATGATGTAGATAAGAGGTAACTAATGAATAATAAGGGAGAAAATATTTTGAACCTAGACCCTTACTTCATCAACATCATGTTCCTAATTCCAAAGTATGAGACTTATATTGATATAAACCCTAAATGATCTAAGATGTTCTATCAAGATGATAACACTACATGTCTAAGGGTCCTAAATAAATAATGTTTAAAAAGCTCTAGACCCACATCTACAAGACTACCTAAAACCCTAAAAATAATAGACTTCAAAGATGAAGTGGATGAGATTATCATACTCTTGCATATATTTATTAGGAACCTAGATGTTAATAAATATTAGGATTAGATGTAAAAATACATCTAGGTGATCCATCAAAATAAATAGTATATCCATTAGGCCCAGTTGATCTGTGACTCCATCCATAAATAATTGGTGTAAGTCTAAAATACAAGGAAATTTTACATGACCTCATACTTGATCTACTCAATAGATAAGGGAAGGGTACTCCTAGGGTTGAACACAATGATTTATCAATTAAACAAGGTCTTTAACTATTACCTTAACCACACCCTTGAGGAAATTAAATAACATTTTAGAAGGGTAAATGATGTATTCATATACTGCATCATAATTATTTTTTAGAAGGAGATAAAAAGAAGATTATTTGATGATGCAATTTTTGAGATCACAAATTAGGGATCATATTTCATTAAGTTACCAGCTTATTAATACATCAAATTTGGATTTTTTAGTGGTTATATTTACAACCTTTCAAGATACATAAGTGATAAATGGGCCCTAATGAAGCTTATGAGGTAGCTTGTAGAAACGTAAAAGTTGTCAAGAAAACATAATTTATTGATCCACTTGTCCATAAGTATAAGGAGGTTTATATGCCATTCCCTATAAAAATCCAAATGTGTAGATACCAAGATGACTCAAATGACCCTAAGAGCTCTTTATGCAAGGCCATTATTTGATGTGACTAGCCATATTACCAGTACATTGGGTATCACCACATATTCCCACATTCTTTTTTATGAAGATTACTAAGAAGGCATGCAAGATGAAGAGGAAGTGAGATTGAGAGATTATTCTAGGTTGACCTTATAATAAATAATAAATTACAATATGGCACCAATTCCTGAGGACTTAAAAGATGAAGCACCACTAGCTAATAGAGTATATTATCATAACAAAGTATTTCTCTAACCTATTCTACTAGTCATGTGGTCTATACCTGAGTCATTCTCATTAACAGATAGAACCACCCAAGTAATAAATTGAACAATCAATTAGATAAGAAGAAAAGGGGTTAAGATTACCAAGGAAACCTTGAGTATCAGTGATAAATTGAGAGAAGTGAAAGAGAAGGTTGTGCCAACAATAGTAGAGGATTATAATAGTGCAGCCTAAATAGATCAGTTAGATAGGCTAGTTGTGTCCCATAAATGGAAATATAAGTAAAAGGATAAAATAGGTCCTTCCAATAGAAAAGAGTAATTAACACAATAAATATATCATCCAATGTCAACTTCTATAAAAGACACAACTATTTCTCAAATGACACAAATAGTTACCCCTCTTATATCCATTTTTCAACCAACTACAATACCTTCTCCTCCTATCTCCACTCCATAATCACCTCAAATAATAACCCCTCCATTTCTACCAGCTCACCTATGTAATTGAATCTATTTTCAATAGGCCAATCAACAAAATTGGACACTTAGACTCTACTTTCACTTCCCTCTTATGTAATTCTTTCGATCTCATCCACAACATCCACCACCCCTTAGTCACTAGTACCATCTAGTAGTACATGGTTGTATATTTAGCCATCCTAACTATAATCTCACTAGACATCCCAACCATTGGGGTATCCACTAATTCATTTTAATCTCCCATCACATTCCCCATTTCATCAACTCTAATTATTCCAACCACCTTTATTGATTCATTCACAACCTTGGATTCCACACTTTTACAAGTTTTCCTATTTCAACTACATATGCCTACCCCTCCACTTGTGTCACTTTTAGCTCCCATGCCCATAGTAGGCACATCTATTTCTAATTCACACATTCAAACACCCATCTCTTCCATTCATTTAGTAACCCAATCCCCCACCTAAGAGGTAGAGATATAGGGACTCACCTAACATACTAGACTTTGGTCTATTAATGGCATATAAAAGACTAAATTTAGGCCCCAAAACCATGTCTAAGATATCATATGATTTATTAGGGTAGAGATATATGGAAAGTGAAGTCCCCCCATTAGAAAAATAGAAAAAAGATCTAGTGGTGGGGGATTATCAAATATCGAAAGTGCACCTGGGTCATCCTATAAGAGAGGGACTAAAACATGATGTTCAATCAAATATTATCTCCCTTTTTGAGAAAATGGATAGTGACAAGGTCAAAAATTATGAAATGAATAATAAATTTGAATAATTGATAGCTACTTTGAATAAGTTTATAGATCTAGTAGCTCATCAAACTCAGTCTTTTGCTCAATTCCCTAACAAAGAAACACTTGAATTAGTGACAAAGATTAGCATTATGGGAAGGGCCAAAAAAATAATGGGCTAAGGATCTTATCACAAAAGCAAATAAAGTAATTTAAATAGTAATAAACTATTACAAGAATCTAAAATATGATCAGGTATCCTTGAAAGCAAAAATAAGCAAGTAAGAGGAATAGATTGAAAGGTTGAACTTATTCTTCCCAAAATTACAAGCTATTAACCTAATTGAGATTGATACCCTCATTTTAGAGAATATATTTAAAAGTGATGTAGAACATGAGGATATGGATATGGAATCTCATTTTTGAATTAGGATACTTCTTGAGAGTAATAATAAGGTGAAGGCTACATGTGATAAGGCCACATATACAATCTATGACATTGAGGATTTACTTAGTAGATTGTCATGTGAATCAACAAATCCTGAAGATCAAATTATTTCAATTCAAGAGGTTCAATACAATTTAAAAGGAATGGTCAAGATATATTCAACATGTGATACAACATTCAACTTGATTGCCATCTACTAATTCATTAGGTATCACAATACACTATATTAGATGTGGAAAGACACTCAAGTATAAAAAGTTGCATCTAGAGAACTCTCTAAAATAATGGTAGAATGTGAGATAAGCAACCTATATTCACTTGGTCTTAATGAATATCATCTCTTATATATCTTCAAATAAATTTATGTTTATGTTGAAATGATACAAGCAAAACAGGATAAGTAATATTCAGAGGTTATGGTTGTAGATTAATTATTTTAATAAAATACATTCTATAAATTACATTTATTTACTGTAATAAATATTGTAAAAGTACAAGTTGTAAATTACAACTATAATTTTGGCATCTCTTTTTGAGAAAGAGCCACTTGTGATTCTCAAGTATCTTTTTGACAGGATTTAAGTTGTGAAATTGAAACCTGCAAATTACACTTTTTATTTTTGACAAAGTTTGAGTTTCTTAACTTGCAAAGATTAATGTTGTAATTTGTATTCTCAATTTCTTCAAGTTGAAAAGCTTAAAATATTGTAAAATTCTCAAATAAAAATTACAAAATAGGTTTTTCAAGTTAAAACCTAAAATACCTAAAAACATTCAACTTTTCTAAGTGATAGTTCTTTTTAGCACTTGATTCCTTGGAAAATATAATAGTAGCTGAACTAAAGACAAATAGGACATTTTCATGGAGATTTAATAGATTTGTCCATGCCTCCAATACTTTTTGAAGTACTCAGTAGTTGAATGTTTTTTTCCATCCATCTACTTCACTATGGACACCATTCTAGACTAAAGATCATGCCATTTTCATGAGGTTTTCTAGATTTTAGTTATCTTTAACTGTGCATATGGTTTTGATAAATTCCTCTCTTTCAAGAGAGCATTTTAGTATAAATATGGGTACCATGGTATATCCCATATTATATTTTTCATATTGGAGAAATTATTCTACAATTTGAACAATTGATCTACATGTTGTAACATGGAGAATGATAATAGATTAAAGTTTTGACTTCCTTGTGTGTGTTTTATTTGTGTATGTATGGCTATTTATCAAGTTTGTGAATGATTTATTTCTTGTTTCAATCGCACAAATTCATCTATGGTATTATTTTTTCCCTTATTAAAAGCTATTGATAAAAATAATGAAATATGTTCCTTATTTGATAAAATCCCAAATTACCTTTGATCTCATTTCTATGCAATATCATGCTTAAATAATCTCAACATATTAAACATTAACTATGTTAAAATAAAAAAAAATCATTGATTTACACTATATTATTTGGTGCAATCACCATTTTACCAAATTTGAAACTCTTTTTTAAAACTCTTTTCCTCATAAGTCAAACCTTAATTAGGAGAAAATCACTAAGAGGTAGTAGTTTTATGTAAACTAGTCATATAATAGTTTCACCAAGCCTAGTGAAAACAAGTCAAACTTCTCTAGAGGTTCACCTCAATTCACTAAGGTCCCACATCTTGGAGGTGATCCCATTGTGTCATTATATTTCCCATAGTTTGTAACTCATACTATACAGCATATTACCACACAAAGATGGGTGAAAAATATAATTGATAACAATAAAAATTTTGGACCATTTGTATTTTTAGACATTTTTTTAAAAGTTAGTATAACTCTAGGTCTTATTCACAATTTTTTTTTAATTGATTTGGATATGTATCATTACATTCATAGTGGATCCATGTACAATCTAGGCTATGATAATGTGGTCACATAAGATGAATTTATTTAAGACCCTTATGGTGATGGTCATAAATCCTCAAGTACTCATGCCAATGTCATCTCAAGACCCAAATATGCTTACTAAAGGAAAGATCCTCATGGAGGACCAATTTATACAAATGCAATAATTGTATCAAAATTAACTAAATCTAACACATAATTTTAATAACATGGCCACATCAAATTCTCCACTCATATAATTAACTCATTTAAAAAGAGTATTAATTGAATTGATAGGTCAAAATAAATCAAGTATAGACCCATTTTCACAAAGCACTTCAGTAGGTGACATGTTCCATGTCCCATTTATTAAAGAAGTGACTACTTTTTCTACATAGGAAAATGTGCCAAACATGGGGGATAACACACTAATATCTTCTAATATAGGCCAAATTAGTTTAATTACACCAAAAACTAATCCATAATGAGTGTTTTAGTTAATACCATGAGTGGTTCACAAAAGTAGTGGGTAGGAGCTCCTATGTCCCAATCACAACAAGTTACCTCTAATCCTCAACCAACTACTTTTTTAAGCATGAAATCACATGGATTAAGTAATCAAGCATTGACTAGTGCTTTACCTCAACAAAATGTGATGAATGATATTCCACCTCAATAGTTAATAACTAATATTTCAAAACAATAAACATAGTCTAAAATACCACTATAGTAGAGGTAGAACATTACATTGCCTCAATAGGGGTAAAAAAATTCCACCTTGATAGGTAGTGACATCTATACATCAATAATCATTGACCAACATACATTTACAATCACATTGTCTAATCAACAATGTATATCCATTGGTTAATGAGAAATACCAAACAATCTACAAGCATCTACTTCACAACATGTGTTCTTACAACCAAGAGGTAATACTATCCAACAAGTACCAATTAGATAATGATTATTTTTTGTTAAAGATGTGCCACCAATATAATCAAAGAACTTTGGTTCATAATAATTCCCCCTTATTTAGTCAGGTTTGACTAGTCGGTAACAAGTCCTCACTCAACCTCAATAGGCATAGTGTAGACACTAAAAAAATGCACATAATGGTTCTAGATGTTGAAATACCCTTAGACTACTGAGGGCCCCCCTAAGGCCCATCCTCACCCCTTGAAACTATAAAACCAAGTTATAATGACCCAATGATAACCCACTTTTTAATCCAACTTATCCTTTGACCTTCGACCATCGATGATCACCCTAATCATCAATGGTTAGGCTTGATCACTGATGGTCAGGTTTTTGCCGCTTGAATAGTCAAACTCTTGTCAACTCTAACTTGATTTTTTATATTTAACTCATCTAAATCATGTGTGAACTAATGCATGAAAATAATAAATTTGAATTAATTATTTAACCTATTTTTAACATATTATTTTACCTTTCCTTCCTTCTTGTAAAAAGAGAGGAGGAAAGGGTGAATTTAGATCCAAAATTGATCAATCATCCATAGTTAGATCCCCTTGCATCAACACTTCCTTTTGTAGGTGTTCTGCTAGTGAACCAACAAGTGTGATAGAGATCCAAAGTGATACCATCCATAAACCAATAGCCAAGTACCATTACTCTACCAAAATTTCCCTAGATTCTGTCAATGAGTTTATCAACCAACTATCTCAATCGTTCATCAAACCTACAACTAGTAAGCTAAGTATCTATTTTCAATCATTTAGGTACCTTGTTTCTATTTTGGAATCAACCTAACCCAAACCCATCTCTTAGAATTCTAATCTATGACCTCATAAAAATAACCTTTTCTTGACCAAACCCAACCCATAGTAATGACTAATGGTCACCTTGACCACTGATGGTTTATCCCAACTATCGATGATTACCCGAACCATCGATGGTCACCCTAACTATTGATTATAACTATCAAAAAAATAAACAAAAAGCTATTTTCACCCATTAGACCTTAACCAAAATTTAGTTTTAGACCTTCTACCTAACCACAAAACTCTACCCTATTTTATAGACCATACCTGATTTATTTAACATTAATATCAATCTATTTATTGTTATAATTAGTTAAATTCACCTATTCATTTATCAAACACTTTTTATATTTCATTTCAGCATCTTCTATGATATATACAAGTACTTTATCTTTTAGAAATTGATTATGTAAAAGTGTGGATTGATAGCCTTTAAGGAAACTTGTGCTTTTAGATCTAGCTTGCTAGGTAATCCACCCTACTATCTAAGTAGTCAAAACCATTTCCTAGAGTGCTTTCTTATCTTTAGGTCATTCCTCCCAAGCTAAAGAGGAGTATCTACAATCATCTGGATCAATACACACACAACATATCACGTTCTACTAACTATACCCTTCTTGAAAGTATTTTTTCTTCCTTATAAAGAACATAAAAAAAATTATTTGAAACATTATGGCATGCCCGATGGGACCCTTAAGTTTTTTTTGGTTTATAGCTGCATCTAGGTGCTTTTTCTTCTTGTCCTTCTCATACAATGACATCAAATTTTCATTTTGGGTTTAAAATCAACTACATACATTAGTTTCTTGTAAGTTTATCTCACTTAGTTTAAATTAGATCAAAGTAATTCAATTGTAGCTTCACTCTTGTCACAAATGTAAGACTAAACCACTCACACTTAATCAAGCATAAAAAAAATTAACATAAGGCCCACCTAGGATTTCATTACCCAGTGGTCACCTTTCATAGCTATCTTACTTGGATTTCATCACCAAGGGGAGAACCAACTCATCTCTCTAGTTGAGTATAATATATGGTAATTAGTATATCTTTTCTAAGCACCTGACACCCTTACTGCTATGATGTGTGATGTGAGGGGGTAGGCCCCAATATCAAGCCATGTACTAATTTCTAATATAGATCCTTTTGAGAGACTTAACACAACCTAAAACCAACCATATAATTATTTTCTAGTACTCACTCTACAAGCCAATTTGAGCCACATAATTATTAAAGCTTAAGGAATAAGCCACAAGAGACACTAAAAACTACCATAAGATTTAATGTGCTTTAGTGCGTGTCTTATTTCCTAGATTTTTTCTTGTCTTCTCTTTGTTTAAGTTATGAAATTGTTTCTAGTTTCTTTTGTTCTTCATCTACATGGTCTTGACTAAGGAATAACTAAGAAACCAATCAAATCAAGACCCAACCCCCAATCATCCATCTTCCTCTTCTCCCTCATCCATGAAGTATATATCAGATGCAAAGAGTTCTCTTCATCCTTCTAAGAGTCCTACCATCCCTCAAATGGTTACCCAAAGTGATGTATATTTCACCACCTTTCTAGATAACAACCCCATAGCCCTCTAGAATTATGTTAACACCATATCTCATCATACCCATACTTTGGTTCTACCTACTGACCCACACTATGACATGCCATCCCACCTTATGAATGACACTTCTATATCCACCATCTTCACCCAACTTCTAGTCACTAAGGCATCATCCTCTACCAATAACCCCACTGATACCACCATTTAGAACCAACCCAATCAACCAAGAAGAACCCAAGCACCTTCTTCCCCAACTAATAACCCTCCTAGTATAGGAGCAACCCAGCCTTTGGGAATCGGTACTTACCTTACTATATGAATACCCTCTACCAGTGCCACCACCATTCCTCTTGTTTTATCCTACCTACCTCCACTCTATTTCATAGCTTGGTGGTTCTCATAACTTCCACCCTTTTTCCAATCAATACCAAAGTAACCACCTACCCTATATCTACTAACCCAACCATACCTCCAACCCAACCTAAGTTAATCTCTCAACACATGCATATCACACCAAACCCAAACTATGTCCCTAACCCATAAGGGTATATAATTCTACCTTCCACCCAACTACCTTTCTCCATGTATTCATATGTCACATCATCCCAACCACCCATATCCACATACCTACATGTGGTAGCCTCTCAACCCCATAATAACTATACATATGTCATGCCTACCCAAACCCAACATAGCCTACCTTATAACTACGGTGGTACACAACCCCAAACTTACCTTATCAAAATGTTGATGGATAAAATGAATATTTTGAAGTCATCCACTTTTGGAGCTCATAATATTTTGTCATATGACCAAATTTGTAATAAACCAATCACCCATCCATCCCCATTCAAACATACCCTCCTCAATGGGAACTTTCAAAGTTTTTGAAGTTTCATAGTAAGGAGGACCCTCAATAGCACCTAAGAGCATTTAGGCATTCATGTTATATATTTTCCTATGATAATGATCTCCTTTATACCTTCCCCATGTCTTTAGCATGCTCAGCATTAGATTGGTACAATGTTATTACAAAGTGCTCCCTTTTTCTTTTTCCTAACTATCTTAGATTTTCTTAGATCACTTTTCCATAAACATCTCCAAGAAAGTCTCCTTCACTAATCTTTATTCTATTTAGCAATTTGATGACGAAACCATTTATAACTTTGTGGCCCATTGGATAAGTCTAATAAACCAACTATCCTTATCTCTACCCCAACTTGAGATAATTAAACTCTTTGCTTGGGCCTATGCAAAACACATCTACTCTACCTTATAAGTTTAGAGTTTTAGGACCTTTGATGAATCTTTTACCATGGCCCAAAAAATAGAGAATATATCCATTGATGAGGGGAAGTTGAAATTGAGAAATAATAACTCCTTTAAATCAAATGAGACTTCCTCTTCTAAACCCAACAACCAAACCAAAAATAACCCCAAAAATAAGGGAACCATGAATGTGGTTGTTCATAAAATCTCCCCACTACATGTTATTACCCAATATAATTCTTCTAATTCCTCCAATCAAGATACTAGGAACCCAAGTTGTAACACACAAAAATAATTTACTCCACTTGGAGAGTCATATGATTTGGTCTTGGATAAATTGTTAAAATCTAATATCATATAGCTTCCCTCCATCAAACCTTTGTATAAATTTTATTCTTCTCATCCTACACCTAGTTGGTATAGTGAGAATGAATTATGCTCTTTCTATAGTCATTGGACACAATGTTAGTAGATGTAACACCTTCAATAATGTTGTCTAAAACCTCATTGACAAGGGGGAACTTGTGTTGGATAACCCAAATGAACCCCCAAACCAATCACTTGACATATTTAGATAATTATTTCCCAACCATGCTCCCTCTACCAACAATGAAAACAAAGAATAATCCTCTCATACCCATGATGCCCATAGTATCAATATGGTTTTTGGTGAACTCATTACTGAGGAAACCATTGACCAAATCACCTCTTCCCCTAATCCACTTATTGAGGTAGTGAATTCACCAAACTATCCTTTGGTATGCACATCAGAAGAGGAAACCCTTCCAACTTTATCATTTTACTCAATCATATAACAATTAGCTCTTCCTTTAATGGCCATTCCTAATGAAGAAAAAACTTTGCCTATACCTCCTACTAATGAGTTATTTTCCTAGATATTGAAAACTTTTGACTAGGAAATGATGAGGTAATAATTCCTCCCCCTCAAACCTTAGGTTTATCCTTTGAATCCACTACCAAGGGATTTAGACCCATCTATAAACCCTTTTCCATATTAGTTAAAAACTTATAATTCATATCCAATCTCAGCCTAGACTAGGCCACTTTTTGTCAATAGCTCAGACTCCCATATAAAACCAAGCAAGAGCCATATTTATTAGAATAACCTACCTTTTACACTATCAAATCCACTATCACCATAACCCAACCATTAAACACCTCTACCCATCAAACCATAATAGTACCACCAAAACCAAACTCACCCAAACTCACCAAATCACCTTCTACCATTATAACTAAACCCACCAAGAACCTTGGCACATTTCCTATGCACAACATTACTCACCCATCAATAAAGTTAGACCTAAACCCATTAAACCTATTAAACAAATGCCAAGCTAATCCAATAAAGAAGGAAAAACCATCTAGGAGCCCAAGAATCAAAACTTTGCCTCCCCTCTCCACTTTTCCCTCTATTTAGGACCTCATACCTCTATGTTAATTTGGAAGCCAAACATCCAAATCAAAACCCAAACACCAATTTGTGTTACACCATCACTTTTAATTTCATCCTCACTTATTTTCACCAAGGCACCCATGGGCATCCCTCATATCTCCCAATCGACTATAAATAAATTGCTTAATTCTTGAATGTCTACCACAAAAATTTCTAACCCCAAACCCTCAAAATCTCTACTAAAACCTAAACCATCCACTAAGGTCACCCATTCATTGAGTTATTTAACCATAAAAACCACTCTTAAAAGGGTTTCAACCCCCACTTCCAAACCTTAGCCCTCCATGCCTCTTTGACCATTATCTTAATCTTACTCAACCATCCTTTAGAGGTTATTACTGGTATATTATTTAACCTTACCCCCTATCATACCATTTGACCCACATAGTCCTAAACCATCTTGGTATAATGACAAACTAATATGTTCATACAATAAGACACTTGGGCATGACATGGAGAACTACAAAGCTCTTTAAGTGATATCCCATCAGTTGTATCAGGAGGATGAATTATTATTAGATGATCCCCCTATGAGCCTAACATCAATCCAAGAACCAATAGCCATCAACCAACATGTACCTACCCCTCTAATCTCACCTCAGAATGATGAGGAATCAAACCAATCACCTAGCCTAACTCCTTCACCAATCCATACCATCCATGTGGTCACATGATCATAGGCTCAACCAAAGGATAAGGGGAAGATAAAGATGTTCATTCCAAAGACATATCCCTCTTCCTCCACCCAACCAACTAGATAATACTAAGTACCTTACCTTAAACTAAACCTAAAGTGTCCATTTTGGGACCTACCCCTCTAATCCATTTGAATCAATCCAATAAATAGTTTTGAAATAGCTTCACCAACCATCAATAAAGATGATTTTGCATAAACTAATCAATACTTCACCCACCACCACCAAGTGCTGATAGAAGCATTGTAATCTATAGAGGTGAGGCTAGAAGACTTTCAACCTTTAGTAACCTTTTTAGGAGCTCTCCACTTTTCCAACCTTATCACCTTCAAGAATTCATACATACCTTTCATTCATCTAGATGACCCAGATCATCCCCTCTTCACTACAACCTATATCAACCAAACCTACATCAAGAGGGTTATGATTGATTAATTTTATAGTATCAACATCATCTCCTCCCATGCCTAAAACCAACTCAAATTACCAAAAACATCATGTTAGAAACCTCCATGGTGATATGATCATTTAATGATACCATATCCACAACTCTAGGAACTATTGTCCTTTATATTTTCCTAAGACCCCACACACTTCTTAAACTCTTCTATGTAGTGGAAGGTGAATTTCAGTACAATTTCTTATTGGTACATGGTTGAATTCATCACATGGGTTGTGTGCCATCCACCCTACATTATTACATCAAATTTGAGAATGAAGGTCAATTTTTTACCATACAAGCTAACTCAATCCTTTTCACATCATGAAACATGATGTATCAACCTAATGACATTTTCCTTCCTCTATCAACAAGCCTTCACTAGTAAAAGATGAGGAAACATCTTCTTCTATCACTGAACCATTCACCAATTCATTTTTTCCTTATACCTAAATCTCCACAATATACCTTTTGGAATCAACATTCTAGTGTCTTTCATTGGGGGAGTATTTCCTTCTCACCCTTGATGCTTTCCATACTCTACAACAATATGGGAATCTTGACCACCAACCTGATTATGACCCCAATATTAGAACCATTATTCCTTTCAAACCCTCAAATTATCAAACCAAAATCTTCTATGGGGGCCTTGCTAAACCCCTTGACACTTTTACCACCTATTCCTCACCTCAACCATTCACCTCTAGGTTTTCTTATCTAAATAAATTGGAATTTACCAAAATATACCTCTATAATTGTGTTTGGAAGGGATTTGGTCTAGGTTGGTATGAATATGGATTTCATGATTTTTTTCTAATAAAAACCCAAAAACCTCATGAAAAACATGACCTCAATTTTATACCACCTAAATAAAAAACCAACCCACCTCCCATTACCATTATTGATGAGGAAATCCAATCCACTCCACCATTAATAGCTAAAGTTTTTGATATCATCCCCCTTCAATTTTTTCATCAACATGATCAACATCAAACCCCTGACTTGTAAAAGGATAGGGTGATTGTAACCATCCCTCTAACCCATCTTGAGAGATAAGAGATGACTCTCCTACCATTAAGACCATTCAGAGTTAGGATGATGATTTTATTCTCACCTATCTTTATATACCAAATTCTTTTATCCAAAAATCCATTCCTCTTGAGACTTTGACCATGTTGAATGAATCTACCATGGATATCAAATTTGGCACTTTAAATAACCCTTGCATTGTCAAAAATAGACAATATCTAAATTTTGAGGAGCTTCAAGACTTCCCCTCCCTATTATAAGACCATAAACATATAATTTATTTGGTCTTACATTGCCATGGTAGGAATCAACCCCTCCATAATTACCCACAACATATTCACCAACTATGATGGTAATCCCATTAGGTACAAACTTTGATGAATGCACCCTTGTATAGCCCTTCTCACAAAAGAAGAGCTTCATCATCTCCTTTTTGTCAATTTCATTTAACCAACTGACTATCCTCAATGGGTCTCAAATGTCATACCCATTACCAAAGCCACAAGGGGAATACACATTTATGTGGAATTTTGTGACCTCAACCTTGCTTTCCCAAAGGACAAATTTCCTCTACTAGGTAATGACTAGCTAGTTGATCTTATAGTTAGCCATGAGATGTTATATCTTATGGATAGATTCTCATTTTATAATTAGACCTTAATTTTCATTAAATATCAACATAAAACCACATTTATCACCCCATGGGGGACTTTATGCTATCGAGTCATGCCTTTTACACAAAAATATGTTAGTGCAACCTACCAATGTGTTATAACCTACATCTTCCACAACCTCATCCACAAAATTGTTGAAGACTATGTTGATGAACTTCTTAGGAAATCCAAATATTGTAAGGATAATTTATCCATTCTCAATATTATGTTTGAGAGACTCATCTATTACCATGTTTTCCTTAACCCCAAGAATTACATTTTTGGGGTCTTATCAGGAAAGCTCCTTGGCTTCATTATATTCCTTTGAGGAATTGAGTTAATCCAATAAAAATTAGAGCAATCCTCAACATGCCTCCTCCTACCCACCTCAAGCATCTTTGTAGCTTGCAGGTGAAGCTCCAATCCATTCATTTCTTTATCTCTCAACTCTTAGATTGATGCCAACCATTCCACCACTTTCTTAACAAGGATGTATCTTTTAAGTGGAATAAAAAATATCAAAAGGCCTCTTATTCACTTAATGGTACCTTTTGTCTCCACTTGTTCTCACTCCTCCCAAGGATGATCAACATTTCTACTTTTATATCTCTACCATTGATAACTCCTTAGGGACCATGCTCACTCATTGGAATGAAAACCATAAAGAACAAGCCATATACTACATTTAAGGCATGCTTGTAAAATATTAAACTTGATACAACCATACCAAGAAGATTTTTCTAGACTTCGTCTTTATTGCCACCAAGATTCAACACTACCTTCTCAACCACAAAACCTATGTCATAACCAACATCGACCCACTCAAGTATATGCACTCCAAGCCATACCAAAACCAATGTATGTCAAAGTGGATCATGTTTTTACTTGAGTTTGAACTTGATCTTATTTATCATAAGTTAATTAAAAGGAAAGTCATTTCCAATCAATTAGCTAATGCACCTTTCATAGATGATCAACCTCCTCCTCTGGAGTTCCCCAATGAGTCCATCATGACCATCTCTCATGCAAACTTCACCTATCAAGTGATCATGTTATTCAATAGATCAAAGTGTCAATGTGGTAGGGGAGCCAAAATTATCCTTATCCCCCTTCACGGTAATCCTCTTCCTTTATTATTCAATCTATATTTGAAATGAACCAATAACATGGCTGAGTACAAAGCCCAAGTAATAGGCTTTTAGACTACATTAACCTTAGGAGTCAAAATGATAAACATCTTTGGTGACTCTCAACTAGTGGTCAATCAAATCAATGGATTTTATCAATGTAATAATGATGTTTTTCAATAGTACAAATATTTATTAGATGACCTCTTAGCCTCATTTAAACATTACCATATCTAAACCACCCCATGATCTACAAACAAGATTTTTGATATGTTGACTTCCCTTGACTCTTGGATCTTATCTACACCCTCTAAATCTAAGATATCTATCATTATCCATAGACTTACCCATCCCTCTTATTTCAAAGTAGACTCTTCCACCATATTTAATGTGGAGGAGACTCAACCTGACTTTTGGTATTAATAGATCTTTGATTATCTTAACCTTACCATCATTCTTTTTGGTCTTTCTAAGAATTCTCAAAGAGCATTTATCTAGAGTACCTCACACTATACCATATTGGGGAGAATTATTTATAAACATGGCTTTGATGGTCTCCTCTTTGACTACCTACATCATCATAAGGCCTTTCATTCTATCAGGGAAATGCATGATTGGATCTATGGGTGACACTTTAGTGGTCTCACCATTACTAAATGCATCTTTTATCTTGCATATTATTAGCCTACCCATAACTAGGACTATTATGATTATCTAAAGAAGTGTTTTAAGTGTCAATAAAATGACAATTTACATCATTTACATATCCATAGTCTTCACGTATCCATATATTTATGACCATGTTCATAATGGGGTCTAGACCTTATTGGTGAAATTAACCCCCATTCTTCACAATGACATCATTCTATTATCACTATGATTGAGTACATTAGTAAATTGGTAGAGGTTATTCCTCTTATCTTGACCAAAGCTAAACATATTGTCAACTTTATCAACCATTACATTATCTATCATTTTGGAGTTTCTCACAAAATCATCACCGATAATGGCAAATATTTTAAAAACAAACAATTTTAAGGTCTTTGTGACACATTCAGTATCAAGTTAAGTTTCTCTCCACCCTATCATCCTCAAGTAAATGGATAGGTATAAGATTCTAATAAAACTCCTAATAATATGCTAACTAAAATGGTTAATGCATCTGGTTAGGATTGGCATTTATATATCTCCTTCACCTTATGGTCATATCATACTAGAATTTGAACCCCTACAAGTGCTCCCTTTTCTCTCTAGTTTTTGAAGCAGAGGTTGTCTTGCCTTTTGAAGTCCAAATTTACTCTCTTTGCATATCCTTACAAGATCTTATCTTTGAGAGCGAATATCATCAAGAACACTTATCCCAACTTGAGCTACTTGATGAAAATCATTTATTATCCCTTACTCACCTTCATGTCTATCAGGAGAAAATAAAACATGCTTATAAAAAACACCTTAAAGTAAAATAATTCAATATCATAAACCTCATCTTAAATTAAAATTAGCATTTCACTAATATGGGTAAAATCAAGTGAAGAAAGTTTGATTTCAATCAGATTGGACCTTATATTATAATTCACAAGTACAGATCAGGATCTTATCAATTATGCTCTCTTGAGGGAAACCCAGAGCATGAGACCCTTTTATTTTTTTTAAAAGGATCAAACTCACCTTTTTTATAACTTAAGTTCATCCCTAGCTTTCAAACCACATTCATCTCCCTATTTTATGGGTAACTAGTTAACATTAAATCATGTGATTATCTATCACAATCATAGCCTAATCTTGAACAATGGGTATCATGGCTCTACCCGTGGCATGATTCTCATGGTAATTTCTACCCATGTTATTGGATAGATTCACATGGTCATTATCACCTAAACCTCTTTTACACCTAATCAACCTTCTTGTATTTTTATTTTTTCCTTCATAAAAGGTGACCCTTTAGGCCTATATAATCAAGTCCATGATATCAAAAGATGACATCAAAATCAAACGTCAAAAGAAAATGAAAGATCATACATGGGTCATTCCTAGCATTAATAGATTTTTCCTTGAAGTATAATTGTTGAAAACATATAAATTTTTTTCAAAGTAAGGTAGAATTCTCCCTTGAAAGGCATTTACCAAAAGCATTAAACAAATCACACAAACTTAGGCCACTCCCTTTAAGGATGGCTGAGTAAAGCATAGAAATTTCTTGGAAGATTCTTATATTGATCAAATTTTGAAAGCCTCCCAAACAATAACAAAATATTAGAGGACCCATTATCCAACATCAAAAAAAGAAACATAATTTTGAAATTTCCAATCAGCTCTCAATAGCAAAATAATTTTGAAAGTCACAATCGACTCTCATGAGTAGACTTCCTGCATCAATCAGTCTACACCTTTTATGACATGAACTTATTTATATTAGATTTTTGGTGATATCTAAAAGAAGCATGCTAGTCTCACAATAAGGTTCCATCTTCATTCATCTCCCCTTTATACACTATAAGCAAGGGATTTATGAGCTTACATGACATTATGTGATCAACACACCTTTTTAACCAACTAATGAATGCTAATGTGAATCATTTGAAGGGATTATATTCATTAAGCCAATCCAAATTTGGTTGTTTTAGTCCTTGCCTAAGAAGAAGCATCGTGCCCTCTTATTATCATCTCATACTGGTTGATATATTCACTTAGACATTTGTCTCTTAATTCTCTTATATTTTTCACATCTCATTTTGTTATTTACCTTACTTTATGTGCTTCACTTTAAACAAAATTAACATAATCATAACCACATCACATAATAGCATCATCATAATCATCATAAAAATCCATAACATCAAACATCATATTAACATCATAATGTCCATGAACAATGATCAATAAACCATTTTCACCACATGTCTAAATCTAAATGAGGAAGCATATACTCATCAAATTTAAGCATAAAAATCATCATCATATCAATGTCATAGAAATGATCATCTCAAACATGAAATTAAATCATCGCATCCATACACAACATAATCAAGAGCCATATCATCAATGTCATAAACATCATCCTAGTCATCAACAACATCACATTCTCATCATAATCACACGAGATAGCATAAAATCCATAACTAAATATTATCATAAACATGAATAAAGAGACATATCATCACATGCCTAGCTAGGCTAGTCCATATTCACATCATCATGAGCATAACCATAATCAATATAACATCATCAATAATCAACATGAGTATCATAACCATGAACCATAAGCCATAAAACATCTATGTCTCATAAATAAAAATCATCATGTATAAAAATATACATATCTCTCTCAAAATATACATCTCGCTACATCAGCTCATAAGATGGTATCAAAAATCATATACATAATAAGTATAATGTCTCCAAAATAAAACTAAAAACTTAAGGCACCATTGTCTCCTAGTGAATTGCTACCCTCTAGAGCTTGTCATCATGTACCTACTTGGCCACTTAAAAATGTCACCCACTAACTTAGTGTTTTTATACCTACACCACCTATAATCCTAGCCTTTTACTCACCCCATCAGGGCTCATCTAGATAATGCCTAAATACTATGGCCTCATAATACCATAGATCTTCCAAAATATCTATGTATATATGCATAGGGATAGTCCCTATTGGTTCCATCACTACTAGTACTCCACCCATATCTTCTTTAGAGAATCTCTCTCTTTTATCATTAGAGTTAGTATAGTTTTGTCCTAATCTCTCTCACCTATAATAGTATCCAACTAAATCTATGATGATTCTAGTGATGCCTAAAATGCTATCATAGAAGATTGTACCATGAATAGTACTATTAATTATTGGTCCCTTAGACCAATCAATACTTACATATATAATGAAATCCCTTGTCCCTACACCTGCTAACCTCCACTAACTAGGTCAACATCCATAGCCTATCAACCACCATCATCACCACCAATATTAGCTACAAAACATATAGTGTCTAGTACCATGTAGGGTAACCATCCACAATGCTTGCATCATCTATCTCCAACCTCAATAAGAGTTCCTTATGATTAATATAAATTTTAGATAGCTATGACTCAATTAGTAAGAATATTGCGTCTGCCTACCTATATATTGGGAATACCCTAGGGATACACTATACCAAGTCAAACTATCACTACACCTTGTCAAAAGTAATGAGATCTATATTACCATCCCTTCTATCGTAGATCCATCGATAGCTCTACAATATAAAATTCCTATATCATGTAGTGACCTCACTTTTAAAACCTAGCATATGGTCTCAAAATCACATCCCCAATGACCAAGGCATCTAGTAAACCTCTGAACTAGTCAATATCATGAACCCTTTCACCTAGTCATGAGAGGGAAAAATTATATATCCACTACATAAATCCAACTTGGAAACCCATCTAATAATACCCATTGCATTATAACCCAATCAACCTTAGTACTTAAATGTGTTCATAAGCCTACTAGTGGAGGACAAATATGACACTGATCACATACCTCTTATGAGCTCAAAATCCCCATAGCTCCCTATAAATTTGCACTAGCAACATAGGCACCCACCTAAATGCTATATGGCCCAAAAAAATCTCAACTAGTACCCCCAATAAAAAATAAAGGAACCTCCTACTACTTGAATCTAGTAATGCATAGATGAGACTATTACCATCATCATTAGCAGTCACCTATCCCTCTATCCTCTAGTATAGTAGATTATAGTTGAAGCCTCTTGCATGCCACCTTGTAAAGTTAAGGTCATCTCCATAAAAAATATTCATAAACTCATCCTACTCCTCCTTCTTAATATGGTAAATAAGCTCACCCCATATGGGTAGCCATGTAATCATATGGATATCCTTGGGTAAGATTATCGTCTCACTTATAAGTAGTAGGAAGGTATTAATGGTAGGATCCCATATCTCGATGAGTGACACTATCATCACCATATCCCACAATAGATGTTGCTAATGCATCATAACATCAAGGCCTACCTCTTTCATATGGGCCCAATCATTATCATTCATACCCTAATGGATTTCATCAAAAAATTAGGGCACTTTATTCCTCATTTGGATCCTCTCCCATGCCTATAAATTTGATTAGTAAAATTTTAGTTCACAAACTAAAGTGTTATTTTCCCTATGAACTCTACCTATTTCCCCTACCTCCTAATTCTAATCACTTCAACATGAAAAAAATTACCTGCTATAAACTATTCCTACCACTTATCTACATCACTTATCTTAACCTATTACAATCTACCTTTCTACCACACACACCTAGCCTTACTCTTTAACCATTACCTATCAACCTATATCATTTGACAATTACATGAACAAGTGACCTCTAACCATAACCTATTACCCTTAACCCTTAACATTAACTATTAATTGACCATCACCCTTTTAAAATTTTCTTAGGGCATCCAAAATCTCTACCTTAACTCTTAAATATAACCTACTACCACTCATACATTTACCCCAATAGATGACCTTAACTTTCAAACTTAACCACCAATACTTAACCCTATCACCCATTACCTATCCACCATCTAACCTAATAGACACTCAACCCTAAATTTTAAAATATTCTAACAAAATGATTTGACTATTTCTATATTTGATCATTGATGGTTAGGAAAACCTCAATAGTCCCTTATCAACCATCGATAGTCGATGGTGATTGCCAATGGTCACTGTGGGTGACCATTGGTAAAACCTATAAGCCCTAATCACCCTAAAATCCCACCTAATTACCATGATTAATCAAGTAAAAACTACTAACTATAGCTATCCTACCTCCTTTTATACCCTACCCTTACCAATTTCCATTTTACCCTCTAATTTAACCATAAAACTCCAACAACCTAAACCTAGGTCAATCGTACCACAAACTAAACTATCTACTATAAATAACAAATTAAAAATATAAATGCATTTACCAACTTAAATATACCATATAAAAATTCAAAACACCACCTACGTCATTCCTCAACCATCATCGAGGAGTAACTCGAGGACCCACAGCCTAGCCATGTGCCCCCCTCATCCATGTTGCATCCTCAATCAACTCAATTCCCCAACAACACTAGTCCACCTCAACAATTTCAACTATAAACTCATATCTATACTCTTAAAAATTCCAAAACACTAGTTTACCTTAGTCAATTTTCTCAAATGAGAAAAAAGGGGCCCATAGTGGTCGTTTGACCTTGCCCTTTTAGGGCTAATACCCAATCACTGATGATCAGGGTGACCACCAATGATTAACCTTGAGAGTCAACCCTAACTATTGATGGTCAACATATTAAGGATTTTTCCTCCAAAACCACCAATTTCTCACATTTTAGCACATGCCCACACCAAGTGCCCACATATGGAAATCACCTTCTCTACCCACCTATGGAGATCACCTTCTCTACACACCTTGACTACACCATGTCAACCTCACCAGTTGTCATTTTGGCCCAAAATTTTGCATGTTTTGAGATGACCTTACCTTGGTCCTTTAAACTACACCAACTAAATTTCTACATTGAACATTTTTACCCTATACTACCTTACACACACCTACCCAATTTATCTTTTCATATGACCACTTCCTACCTTGGATACCCATAACAAACATTGACCTTGTCTAGAGGAATTGAATTTACATGTGCAACCCAACCATAACATATGGTCATGTGGTCCACTTGTTACTCATCCTTATACTATGAACCTTATTTTCACCAACCATGGTAACTTAGTCAATGCACAATCTTGGATATCACACTTAGTCACACTTTGTGTGTATGTTTATGCTTTAGTGCCCAACCTATAAAGCATTGACTCATCATCAACTTGATCACTTATCAAACCCAAAATTTATTTTATTTCACCTTCTCAACTCTTGATTTTAGGGGGAAAAACTCCTCCCATACTCAAGGAAACCAAACCTTTAACCTACACTCCATTTTTATTTTACCGCTTGCTAATATAAATTACATAACAAAAGGGGTAAAATGTAGACACTAAAAAACTACACACAATGGTTCTAGATGTCAAAATACACTTATACTACCTTAGGACCCACTAAGGCCCATCTGTACCCCTTGTGACCACAAACCCAGGTCAAAATGACCCACTAACTAACCCAACTTAGCCTTTGACCCTTGATTACTGATGGTCACCCTAATCATTGATGGTTAGGCCTAATCACTAACAATCTAGGTTTCCACCTCTTGAATAATCAAACTTCAATAAACTCTAACTTGCATTTTTATATTTAGATAATATAAATATTATGTCAACTAATGCATATAAAATCTAAATTTTAACTTCTTATTGAACCTATTTTTAACATATTGTTTCACCTCTCTTTCCTTCCTATAAAAAGAGAGGAGGAGAGGGTGAATCTAGATATAGAATCGATTAATCATCTAGAGCCAAAGCCCCTTGCATCAACACTTCCTTTTGTAGGTGTTCTACAAATGAACTAATAAGTAATATAGATATCCAAAGTTCTACCATCCATCAACTAATATCTAAGTACCGTTACTCTACTGAAATTGCTGCAGACTCCCTTATTGAGATTATCAACAAACTACCTTGATCATTTATCAGAACTATAAACAATAAGTTAAGTATATACTTTGTTTCTATTTCATAATCAACCCAACCTAAACCCATCTCTTAAAATTCCATTTTATGACCTCATGAAAATAGCCTTTTCTTGACCAGACCCAACCCACAGTAACCATTGATGGTCACCCTAACCATCAATGTTCTATCCCAACCATTTTTGGTTACCCTAACTACTAATGATCACCCCAAATACTAATGGTCACTATCAGACAAATAAATATCAAGATATCTTCACCCACCATACCTTAACCATAACTTATATTTAGACCTTCTACCTAACAACAAAACCCTACCCTATTTTTGGGACCATACCTAATTTATTTAGCATTAATATAAATTTTTTTATTTTTATAATTAGTTAAATTCACTAATTCATTTATCAAGTACTTCATGTATTTAATTTTAGTATCTTTAGTGATATATGCAAGTACTTTATCTTTTAGAAGTTGATTGTTTAAAAGTGTGGATTGACAGCCTCTAAAGAAGCTCATGCTTCTTGGATCTAGCTTGTTAGGTAATCCACCCTACTATCTAACTAATCAAAACCATTTCTTGGAGTTATTTACTATAGAAAATTCATTCTTCCCAAGATAAATAGGATTATCTACAATCATCTAGATCAAAATTCCACAACATATCATTTTTTACTTACCATACCCTTCTCAAGTTTCCTTTATCTTCCTTCTAAATAATATAAGTGAAATTTATCTAAAATACGTACTACATTTATTAGAGACATATCCTTCCATTTCATCCATAATTACCTCAAAATTAGGCCTATATACCTGATGTAAACTAAAATATCACACTACATGTGTGAGATTCTAACAACTACATCTAATCTATAGATTCATATTCCTGGTCAATTCACTCAAACCAACATCCCAGAAAAAATAACTCAATTACACCCTAGTCAAGGTAATCCATCTTTGGCTACACAACCTCCACCTTAGACCAATATTCCATCTAGTTTCTTAGCACAAGAATTGTAGCAAATGAAGGATGCAATTTCCTTTATTTAAGTAAAGAAATAGACCAAGAAGTTTAAGTTACATGATCTATGTTATAACCCATTCAACATTGGGTATCTATAGATACTGTTTATTCTAGGGTACAAACCATTGAAATTTGATAAATACAAGGGTAAAGGAGAACCTAAGGCCCATTTAACATGATTCTTTATTGTTTACCATCTAGTGGCTTATACTGACATTTACCTCCTCCTCTTGTTTCCTTAGAGTCTAGTAGGATAGGATTTAGAGTAGTTCTTGAAATTAGTAAATAATTCTATATCTAATTTTGATGACTTCTTGGACAAATTTGTGCAACATTTATCCTAAAATATTGAACATGAGATTTCATTTATATATTTGACTTAGGCCATAAATGAATTTAGTGAAATATTTTTAATATATCTACACATATGGAGAGTAATTACCACTCACTTCACCCACAGCCTACTAGAAAAATAATTGGTCATCATGTTTACTAATAATTTGCATAAGGAGATATCATATCATTTGGTTCTTCAATGTTCACATACCTTCAAAGAGATCATTGATAAAGGATTACTAATTTAAAGGTCCCTTATTAACAAAGGGATTATTAAGTTAACTTTATCTAGCCAAAATTATAAGAAAAACCAAAGAACAAGCCAAAGTTATAACTAAAACTAAGTCCCAACATAAGCATTGGCACCAACCTAGGCTAGTAACTATGAAAAATCTAAGCAATTCAACCATAATAAGAATGGTTTTAGAAATGGAGTAATTGAGTCATGTCTAAATGGTTCAAACATTGTCTACTCAACTAATGCCACAAATGTAACTTACTCCTCATCAATAACCGATTCAACAAGCGTAGCCTTCATAATAAGATATACCAACTTAATAAATATATAGAACATTACATTTACAAACCCATCCAAAAATAAATTCTCCTACTCATCGAGTCTTTAGTGTTCTTGGAGATCTTATTAAAGCTATGTTTCACAAGATATTTACAACTAACATGATTATTTGGTCAATTGCAAAGCATTATCATGAGGGTATTATATATCTAGAATAATATAAAGATAATTAGTTTTGTGAATACCATCATGTACATGGACATAATCTACATCAATATGTGTAGATCAAACACCTCATTGAAAATATGTTGGAAAAGAGAGATATTACATTGGATAATAGAGCCTATACATCTAATCATTACCTAGGTATCTACTAAAACCCTTTTTAAACATAATAATAACAACCAATAATATAAAAAACAAAGGCTATAATAAAAACAACAATATTATCAACAACCACAATAACAACAACAATACCAACAACAACAACAACATCAACTGAATGGAAAGAATAAAGGCCAGAATGTTTCTAATATGCAATAGACTTAAAATGTAGTTGTAAATGGCTACACTAAAGTTATATGTCATATTATAGGAGGTTACTTTTCCACCATCACCATTAATATAAGACAAAGTGCTAATAAAACAAGACCATTGCTAAATAATTCCAATCAACCCATTTATACCATTGATATTTCCTTAACTTGGGACCATAAAAAGGTACACCAATAACCAATAATTGTTATTTTTGGACCTTATACTAATAACTCATCATTCCAAATGACCACAAATAAATGCATTGATAATTAAGACTTATCATATATGTCCCCTATCCATCATCATTTTCTAACAATAACGGTCTTGTATCTAATCCTAATTATGCAATCACAACTCACTGGTTAAAAATTACCATTCCTAACCCACAACCACTAAACAATGAACCCATCCAACTCACTATCCTAGATAGGAACAAGTCATATACCATTGTTAGGGAAAATATAATTGACATTGTGAAACAAATTCAAATGATGCCTACACAAATATCCATTTTGGATTTTTTGTGTACATCTACAATCCACAAAAACATACTGATAGATTTATTCAACCAATCCCAAGTTCCCACCAACATAATCCCAACCAAATTCTAAGCTTTGATTGGACATCTAGCCCCATGACAATATTTGACCTTCAACTAAAGTGATATGTCATCCCTCATCCCTCTCCATAACAATTACATGTAAATTAAAGTTGTCATTACATGGCACAAGTTAAACATGTTCTCATAGATAATTAGTCAGTCTTGAATATTGTGTCTCTAAAGTTCATCAAGCATCTCAAATATATGATATCCAATATATACCTAGAGATAATTACTATTAATGCCTATGACAATGAAGAGTAGTAACTATAAGGCACTATAAATTACTAGTTATCATTGACCAATTGACCCATAATACACTTTGCCATGTGTTAGGCATTGACCTATCTTACAATTGGCTCTTAAGTAAACATTGGATACATGAAATTTGGGTAATCCCTTTAAAATTGTACTAATGTCTCATGTTCTCTCACTTAGGCATGTAGGTCAAAATTAATGGAGATTTGTAACCCTACAAACGTTGAAAACATTTAGAGGCACATTATGAAATTTATAATTACCTCTTTGGCCTAGATCTTGTTCCCAAAAAGGACAAAGGAAAAGAAATAATTATTAAGTTACAAGAGGACAATTGTATAGACCCAAATAGGTTTGATTCATCTTCACATATGCCTCCACTTGAAATGTTTAATAATTTTACCAACTTGGCCAACGGCCTAGGATAATATTTGAGTCATGACATGTTTCACATTGCCAATCTTCAACAAAACCCCAATTCCTATGGAAGACCTAAGTCCTAGTCACATTTCATGGAATAGAAATGAAAGGGAAAGGGTAAACATCATAGTCCACCTCCTATCATTTTCACACTATCCATTAGACAAGAAGAGGACCCATTTGGCAATGATGAATCCTAGTTATACAATGACAAATTGGTTAACTACTATAAAAATGCCAAATATCCCATTCCTAAGTAGATCATGGAGAATCAAGCCTATGAAGGAGGAGGCATCAAGCTAAATCAATAGGGTACATTGAATCTAATTTATATAACATGGTACAAAGGAACCTATGGTCTTAGATTTAAATTGCATGGGGGTGACCCCACATATCTTATTCATGTTTCAACACCAATGACTAGTGACAATAATGCCAACAACAAAGTAGAGTCTAATCATAATGTTTATGAAAAGCTTACCAATACCAATCTATTTGACACCTATACCATTTGCACCCTTACCCCAGTAAGCAATAAAAATATGCTTCCTCTATATCACCCTCAACTTATAGCCTAGGACTAATAAGAATCCATAGTGCCTTTATAAAATTTTGAGAATTATGAGGCCTTTTTCAATTTTATAGGCCTAAGAGACACTGTTCTATATGAAGACCACAAGCAAGGGTTCTCTATCAAACTAGATCCTACAACCTATTTTGGAGAATGGGTGAATGCACTTAGCCATGAATAAATAGATAGAACATGATGTCCCAAAGTGAAAACCTCTTTAAGGAACTTTTGGACCAAGGTAAAAGTAAAGATAATGGATTATATTTTGGATAAAACCTATTTTAGGTGCAATTAGATGGGGTTGTTCACATTTCCTTGAATGAATATTAGAAGACCACCAATGATGAACTTACTTTTGGGTCTGAATTTAGTTCTATGTGATAACATGCCTTTGATCAAATTACCTAATAATTTCCAATAGTATTTATAACATGTCCATCCCTACCATTTAGAGATTTATATTCATATTTTTTAGGTGAGCTTAAAGCACTAGTCCAAATAAAGGACTTTACTATTAAATTCCAATTCAAATCATTGTTAATAATTATGTAAGATGGTCTAACTCTCCTCATAAAAGATACTACAAATGTAAACATCAAGACTCTAGATGACCTAAAATGGATCAAATTAGGTGTGTCCCTCACTGAGGAGAAACATGAAATCCTTTTATCCTTTTTAATGGAATTTGTTGACATTTTTACTTAGACCTATTTAGACATGCAAGGTTTGGACCTCAGTTTGGTTGTACAACACCTTATTATACATCCTAATGCCAAACATGTGAAGCAAAAATTATGAAAGATTCATCCTTACATATTGTATTAGTAAAGAAAGAGTTGGAAACAATATTTTAAGTAAGATGCATATGTCTGATCTACTACTCAGATTAGATCTTGAATGTTGTGTGAGTCAACAAAAAGCTAAAAGGAATCATAATCTATACTAATTTCAAAGATATAAACAAGGCCTACCTCAAGAATGACTTTCCTATACCAAACATTGACATGATAGTTGAATCCATAGTGGGGTATGAAATGCTTTCACTTATGGATGGATTTTTAGGATATAGATAGATACATATTACACTAGAAGTCCAACACAAAATAATGGTCACCACTCCTTAGGGAACATTTTGTTATTAGGTTATTCCATTTGGTCTCGAGAATTCTAGGGCCACATACCAAAGAGACATGATTATCATATTTCATGATATGATTCATGACATTATTGAAGACTATGTTGATGACATATTGCGTAAATCAAAGACCTAAGCTGATCATCCAATTATACTATGATGAATATTAGGAAGCTTCATGAATACAAGGTTAGACTCAATCCTAAGAACTGCATCTTTGGTGCCACTTTATAAAAAAAATTTAGGCTTCATAATCTCTCATAGAGGCATTGAAGTTGATCCTTCCAAAGTGCAAGCCATTATCGAGATTCCACCACCTTTTAATTTGAAGTAACTCCATAATTTTTAGGGCAAGATTAACTCTATTAGATACTTCATTTCTTAGTTTCATGATAAATTCCATCCATTTACACACTTGTTGAAGAAGAGTGTCATGTTTTGTTGGGATGAATAATTCCAAAAAGCTTTTCAATACCTAGAAGATTATCTTGTCAATCCACCTATTTTATTACAACCCATGTCAGGAAAGTTATTCCTACTATATCTATATACCATAGACAAATCCCTTGGGATACTTCTAGATCAACATGATGACAATGGAAAAGAGCATGCCATGTACTATCTAAATCATACACTAGTTGCATATGAACATAAGTATATGACTATTTAATAATCTTATTTATCCATTGTCTTTATGGCATATAAATTGTGGCACTACATGCTTAGAAACAAGACCATATTTATTTCCAAAGTAAATCCACTCAAGTATCTAATATATAATAAATATTTACAAGTTTGCATGGCTAAATGGATCATACTTATGAGTGATTTAAAAATCAAGCATGTCAAACAAAAAGCTATCAAGGGACAAGTTCTTTCAAATCAACTTGTTAAAGCTCCCATTTAAGATACTGAAGCACTCACTTTTCAATTCCCAGATGAGTCCATCATGACCATCATTGAAACACCTCCTAAAGATCAACATTGGACATTGCATTTTGATGGATCATTCACATCACATGGATTAGGGGAAGGACGATTGTCTATTACACAACATGGGGATTTTATCCTTGAATCATTTTGTATCAACTTTCCTTATAATACCAACATCATTGTATATGAATCACTCATTGTATGGATTCATAAATTAGTATAATATAATAGTCCTCATCTCATGGTTTATGGTGATTCTCAATTAATCATTAATCAGGTCATATACCTCTTTCAACAAAAGATGATAAGTTAGTGCCATACAAGGCCATGATCGACATTTTAAAATAGAAAATTGAAAACATACAATTTGAAAAAATACCAAGAGATAGTAATAAGACAATAGATGTCATGGCTACCATAGGCTCTTTTATCCACCACACAAATAAGGCAAAAGAATATCAATTCCATGTTGAAAATATTTTATCGCCTACTCATGAACCTTCAACCATTACAATGATTTTTGATATTATTGGTCCCAAATCTATATGGTATTCATACCTATTTACATACTTACATGACCATACCATGTTACTAGACCTATCACATAAATAACAAAAGGCTTTTACCCACCAAGCCTCATGTTATACCCTACTTAGTCTAACCATTTACCACCATAGATTTAATAGAAATCTACTTATTTTTTTAAATTCATCATAAGAAATATTAGTGTTATGGGTAGTTCATGAAGGATTATGTGGATATGACACCAATGAGGCCATCCTATCCAAATATCTACTATGTACCAGTTATTAATGGCCTACTATGGATACAAATGTAGTTGCTTATGTCAAAATGTGTGATAAATGTCAAAAACATTCTAATCTAATTCATGCCCCTACCAAAACATTAAAAACAATGCTTACTCCATGTCTTTTTTTAATATGGGGACTTGATCTCATTAGGAAGATTAACCCTACCTCATTTTATGTCCATAAACACATCCTTACCACTATTGAATATTTCAATAAGTAGGTTGAATTTATACACCTCATGTGACTAGAAAACAAATTCCTAGTTCATCTTCAACCATCTCATTTTCCACTATGGTATCCCATATAATATTATATTTAATAATGGTTGATCATTTAAAAATAAAGATGTTAAAATTATTTGTGTTGTGTATGACATCACTCAACATTTTTGTAATACATATTACCTATAAGGTAATGGCTAATTAGAGGCATATAATATAACCATTATCAACATCTTAAAAAAGATTGTCAATAATGTTTTCCATGATTGGCACCTCAAAATTTTCCATGCCCTCTGGACATACCACACTAATATCATACTCTAATAGAAGTGAGTCCATATTCCCTAGTTTATGGCACTAAGGCCATCCTTCTCATTAAGGTTGAGTTACCTTATCTACACATATCATTACAATATATCTTGATAATGAATATTATAGATTATCTCTCCTATAAGATCTAAAATTACTTGATGAAAAATGCATGGTCATTTTTAATATCCTTCAATCATACCAAAACTAACTTTGTGGCCACTATAACTGATGGGTCAAACACATAGAGTTTGAGCTTAGGGATCTTGTTCTCAAATAAAACCAAAACAACACCATGACCAAAAAGAAGAAGAATGGAAAGTTAAAACCCAATTGGATAGGCCCATATGTCATTGTTTAAAATTATGGCTCCAAATCATAGAGGCTCGCTACACTACATAATGATGAACTTGATGAGCTGATGAACATCATATACCTCAAGTGTTATTTCATTTGAGAGACCTGATATATTATCTATGAGGCTCATTTTTTTTTACCATAATATTGTGATCTTATTTTTACCATACCTTCCTTATCGACCAAAGTTTTTTTTACCTTCCCTATCCAACCCCTTTTGACATTGGTTCTATTCCATTAGTTCTTATAACACCTTCAATGAGGAGATTTAGATCAAATTTTAGTAGTTATTTCAGTTTTTTAGATAGAGGTAATATCTTAGACTAGTATGATAGTATTTTGGTAGTTGCATCCTTCATTTATTATTCCATTTACTTATGAGTGTTATTGATTATAATCATCTTTGGTTAAATTAGTGTTTCACTTTATGCTACTAAATATAACCACCTTTGGGAAAATTGGTATCATTGACCTATGCTATTATTTATTAATTATAACCACCTATGGGAAAATTAGGAACAACACCTTTATCACACATCAAAGTCCCACATTGCCATTCCTATGTCCTTCTATGCCATTTGCCTACTTTATAAACTTGATGTTACCTAGTTAGATTCCTCCACTATAATGTGGAACTATAATGACTTGAGGTCCTAATGGGACTATGTAGGCAAACACTTAATTCATGTTAAGGTTAGCTCAATCACCCCCTAAGCACACTCTCACCATTTTACAAGAAACCTAAGCCATACTCTCACCATTTCCACACTCTTAACATTTTATTAAAAAACTAAGACACACTCTTGTCATTTTTCTAGTTGGACCATTTAGTATCTCAAAATTATCAATCAAGCTAATATGCTTCAATCTTTTTTAAAAATATTTGTAAAATATCCTAAAAAATACGAAAAATTAAAAAATCATGAAAATTGGCTTAGAATCTCCATGTGAGATATAAAGCTATCAAAATTTTTGGGTTTATCTATCTTCTTTGTTCAGTTCATTTATAGACCACTTTGGTCTTTTTCTTCCTATTTATAGGATAACTACATCATCCTAAGGTTTTAATGGACTATGTAAGCAATACTTGGATACATGAGCTATCTTGGGTTAGATCAATTATACTTTATTTTTCATTTCAACCACTTTATTGCCTTAAATTTTTTTGGAACCCTGACTATTTCATAATTAAACACTTGTCTTTTAGTTTACCCATCCTTATTTTTCCTTTGCCTTTATGCTCTCATCATTTTTGAGTTCATATTATGTGCATTATGTATTCAAATTTGATACATTAATGAATGTTAATCTTCATCTAATGCACTCATTTTTTTGCAAGACCATTCCCATATTTCCTTTACAACACAATCATGTTTTCTTTATCATCATTTTTCTTCCATCCCATATCTTAGGAAAAATACATTTGTCTTGAAGTTCATGTTGGATGTTGCATCCATGGAACTATGTAGGTAATGTCCACTGGTCTAGCTCATCTAGAGTCAACTCAACTACCCCTTCCTTTTCTTCCATCCCCCCATCTTATTTGTGTCATTGTATCCAAAATCCTAGGGGAATTGACTATTATTTTATTTATGTAATTATATCATTTTAAATAACATTGTTATTAACCATTTATTGTATTTATTCACTTTTTGTTTCTTGGTGTTTTATTGTACCTTCTATTTATTAGTATTTTATCTTCCTATTTATTTGTTTGTTTACCTATATTTTTAATTTCATTATTGTGCCTTGACTTGGTATATCAATGTTCATTATGTGATTCTATGAGCATTATACTTAAGTCTATACATATTCATACATCCACATTATCATCACAGTCTTTATCATGGGTGCATTATTTTTATTATTTATTAGATCATGTGTAAGTCCTTATGCATATTTGGGTTAAGTTCTCATTATGTTTTATATCATGATGCAGACCATCACGTGCTATAGAAAAAAAACAACTCAATAAATGATATAAATAATAGGGTCATGGTACTTCTCTTTGGTCACCTATAAAATTTTTCATTATATCCCAACAATTTCTAAAATAAAGAGTAGTAAAATAATGAAAGAATTTTAATCCTTGCTAGTTAGGACATGCATCTCCATACTAGTAGGTTTCCTAAATTTATTTTTCTCCTTTGTAATAGATTCTTATTACTTCATAAGTATTGATTCAATACGTAATCCCCCTTTTATGATTGGCCAGATTCTCCCACCCATAGTACCAATGATTATAACTACCTCTAGGAAATCATTAGTTTCAATCCAAACTATCTTGATAATGATTATAACTACCTTTGGAAAAATCATTATCTCCATCCACCCAACTAGGGCAGTTCTTCATTCTACCAATGATTACAACCACCTTTGGGAAAATCATTATTTTCATCTTACTAATGATTATAACTGCCTTTGAGAAAATCATCCTCTTGTTACCCTTTTTCCTTTTACTAATGATTATACCCACATTTGGGAAAATCATTATCTTTTTACCTCACTATGTTGATGATTATAAGTACCTTTGGAGAAATCATCCTTTTCATCTACCAAACAAGGGTAGCTCATTTTTCCATTGATTATAATAACCTATGACCAAATTAATATTTTCCTCCCCCTTTTTACCTTTTTGTTCCCATCATTTTATTTATTTCGAGGGACTAATTATTGACCTTCTTGTCTGACCACTCCCTTGAGGGGGCATCCAAATCTCATTTATCACTTGTTAGGGTATTAGGCATACAAAACCTTTTAATTCTTTGACAAGATGTTACTATGCTTATAGTTTGCAATGCCTTCCTAAACAAGGGTAAATTATAGACACCTAATCCTAGCCACAATTGGATTTCAACCATACTTCAAACTAATTTGTATTGACCATTGAAAATTAAGCCTAGAAATCACTAAACATCTCAATTTTAGTTATTCATCATTTATTAATGTTCAAAATTGTGTTGAGGCATACCTATTTGGGATACTAGCCTGCACAAAACATAACTTCTCATAGATTCATCCCTAATCACCTTGCAACCTAAAAACTAATAGTTTGGCCTACGGAACCATTAAGTTGGGCACTTGATTAAATATTAAAATAGCTAAAATGATAATTAAATTGAATTAACTAATTAAACAAGTTTAAATTCTTAGTGTAATTATCCATTTGAAATCAATGAATATTTAAAAAAAAAAATCCAAAAATACAAAATATCTATCCTTTTCATCATTTCCTTTATAATTTGTCAAGCTCTTCCTAAATATCCCAAAACATATAATTTGAGAGCCATGCCTAGTTATTGAAAATCATAAGTACATGACAAATTTTAACTCAACTAGAGTTAGCCTCAACTCACCTAGGGTTGGTTTGAACCCATTTGATGTTTAAACTCAATCTTAACTCACCTTGGGTGAGAGTTAACTTTTGAAGCTATAAATAAAAGGACTTGCCTATTCATCCATAAGCTTTGATAGTGTAGATTAATTTTGTAAGATTTACTTGATAAGCTTCATGAAAGTAATGTTATCATGACAAATTCAGAAGCCAAGAAACTAAGCCAAGGTACCAAGGAAAGGTGAAGAAAATAAAGCTCAATTAATGAAGATTTCTTGATACACAAACCAAGAAATCCATTTCAATAAGCCAGTTGGAGCTCTATGGAAGGTAAAAGAGTGTTTTTTTTATGTTTTAGTTGTGTTTTCATATGCATGGTTTTTATCTATGCTCTCCCTAGTGTCTTGGCTAGAGGTTTTAGGATTGTAATATGTTATTTTGATTTATTTTACTAGACTAACACTAGACTAACCTCCCCACTATGCATTCCTTATTCACATAACCCATTTAAAGAGGGTTATTTTTTTATCTTGACATTGTGATCCCACAAACCTATTTTTACAATGCAATACAAATATGAAGAGTTAGGGTTTTGATGATTTGACAAGAGTGATATCGAATGATCTAAATTTGAATGCACTAGATCAAAGGTACTGCAGAATCCAATATATTATGGGGGTTTCATCTAGATATAATAGGTATTTCATACTTAAATATCCAAGTTAGATAGAACAATTGACATAATCATCCAAAGTCAACACAAGTGTATGAGGCCACAAATGTCAAATTTCCAAAATTTGATGAATGATCTAGAATCCAAATCCATTCTATTTCCATGTTGTTCCACATTATATCTACATGTGAATAGTAAAATAGCTAATTACTCTTGTTTCACATTTATTAAAATATCGAATGCTAGTTATAATTAATAATTTTAGTAAATATTAGTATTTAAATTCATAATATTTTTAATTTGAGTATGAAATTAATCTCCTTACTATATATCTATTTATCACCCTTGTGATTATTCATTTTTATATTTTTAACCTTATACTATATTGACCCTTCTTAGTTTAGTGTTAAACAATAGGAAATATAAACTACTCTATCACCTATGACCATAGGACTTAAAAATCATATAGGAGTGTTCTCTCTTATCATAATTACCCCTTAAAAATGGCCTTCAATCCCAAATCCGAGTTTCATATTTTTAAATGAACATGTGGGTTACTCAACCCATCCCATATATAAATTTTAACCCTTAAAATATCTTATGAAAAGTACAAAATCATATTACACTTAACACACACTCAACATATGTATGGCACATTCTAATTAAATAGATAAATGTAAACTAAATTTATAATTTAAATCCATAATATTACATGTATTACAATTACATGACATAACCATAATAACATACATAATGTCACATTTACAAAATGATGACTAAGGTGGCCTGAAAACATCATAAACAAAGAATTAATTCTCCCCCATATTTAATCTATGTATTTACTTCCATTTCCTTGGAAACCTAAAACTAACACTCTTGATGAAAACTATTAAATATATCCAAGAAAAAAAATCTAGTTAATACTAAAAATTTCAAGCAATGTGTTGGTAAGATAATTAATCATATAAACATCCTAAGCATAATAATCAAGGATGATAAAATTATTTTCCTATTAAAATCCATCATGTATACCTCAATAAGAAACATAAATTCAACCATTTATAATATTACTATGATTGTAAATAGAGTAATGGAGTATATACTAACTAATCAAAATACAATCATGCATATCAAAAGAATATTGATAATATAAATTCCTACACAATATCTATTATATGATAAAATTAAATAAAGTGATAATAAAATATGGTCTTTATAAAAAATACAAACCAAGCACCATGTGTTACTAAAACAAACACACACACACGCCCACACACACACACACACACACACACACACACACACACACACACACACACACACACACACACACACACACACACACACACACACACACACATGTGCGCACGTGCACACACACACACACACACACACACACACACACACACACAAAACACCAAAGGGAACCTATTGCACTAATATTAATTTGTTCACAATAATGCCCCCACACTAATATGCTGATCCAAAATTAAGATAAACATATCCCCATACTAACTATATTTTCCATCATTGAAAAATTCATCCCTAATGTACTGAACTTCCAAAAATTCCAGCCCAATCTATTAAAATTATGCTTCAAAAAAATATCAGTGTGTGACTATAGCATGTTTGGATGGAATATCACCCAATTAATTTTGAATTTATAATACTTCTATGCCAAACAAATATTCCTTTTATTTTCTTTATATAGTTATAACATGTGGATTGTATATGCTTCTCATGTGACATATTTTTCATGACTTTCTTTCAAGTTAAGGATCTTGAAGTTTTTTTTATAGTTCCTTGTGTCGCTCCTTAGTATTGACTTATATTTCCTTGGATTTCATGAAAATAAATTACCAATTATCCTTGTTTTTAATAGTATCACTTTGACATAAAAATCTTCTTATATCATTTTTCCATCCTATGCAAAATTTTGAAAAATGAGCTTGACCATTTTTGAATTATCTTATAGGGTACTCATAATATTTTATCATGCCTCATATTATTCCTCAATATCATTTTTTTTCTTATTAATTAATCATTATTTAATTTATTTTATGATATTTCTCTCCTCTGCTCTATTTTTCAAAAACTTATCAATCAAAATCTATAGGTGACCAATAGTTTCCAAGTTGATGGTTAATGTGTTTATGAGAAACATATTATCTTATTTATAAATATTTTGTAGATTTTGGATACCTTAGCCTCAAAATTTTTGAGAATTTATTATAAATAATTTACCTACTCTCATTTTAATCCATATTATTTTTCTTTTTCACATTCACATAGTTTACTATGTTTTATCATGTTACTTTAGTTTCTAATCTTATTATCCAATTGATATTTATCTTCTATCAAAGAGTGTGGGTCTATGGACACTAAGATACACTACCCATATTTCATGTTAGATTAATTCCAAGTTGAGGCATTATGAAGGTAACTATAAATTTTGATCTTATATGTGTTCCTCAAACATCCAAGATATTTGCATTTTTTGTCTATGAGGCATTACATTCTCAAAATATGTTCTAATATATATCTCAACATCCACCTTTGCACCTTATGCTTCCCAATATGATCCTTCAATACATTCTAATGTCTTTTGTTAATGGATCATAGATCTTGGAATTACAATATTTTGGATTTAATTGTGATTAGTGATTGAGGTCGCCTCATCTCCTCATTTACAATTTTTCCCCAATCTTCCTCTTAAATAGTTATATAATTCTAAATTTTAGGTTGGAGATAATCGTCCTTTGTGAAATATTAAATAGTTTAATCCTTATAGACTTGGCCTTCTCCTTTTTTAGTTTATTATTTCTATTCCACTTAAATTTTATATTTTCCTATGGAGTCTCCATGCATAATTGACTTGTATGTTGAGCTCCCCTATTAGACCTATAGTCCAATCTTCATACTTATATTCATCTTATTTGATTCAGTTTATATGGCCACTAGTGTAGGATTATCTAATATAAGTGGTTGTGTAGAAAATGTCATATGTGGTTTTTAAGGATTTGTAAAATACATCCTTTCTTTAGTTGTAATTCCATCTCTACTTTATCCATGCTTGAACTCCTCACTAGATGTAGTCATGGGGGATGGCCATGCAACCTCAAGGTTGATTGGTGCTTCTCATTTGGCCTGTGTTCTCATTTTATTCATATTTTTATAATTATTATTCTATTTGAATCACCCTATATATATGGAAAATGATGACGAATATTAAAATCCTCTTTTTTAAAGACTAGGATGCAAAGAAGAGATCACCATAGAGCATGCATATAGATGTAGAAACATAACCTAGGGGTACTTGTAGATATAATAGATATTAATACAGACTCAATATAAAGGGTTATGTGTTTCTAAAGAATATGTATAATATATAGAATATGGGGCCTAAATAGGTCTCAAGATAAATCAATTATGTATATCAATGACAATAAAAGGGGTATAAAATATATAAAAAGGAAATTACATGCAAGGAATTGATGAACATGGATGAAAAAGTCAAAGATAAAAAACCACTAAAATAAAAATGAGACAAATAGCATAAGGGTAGATCATAATGGAAATCCTATGATCCATATAAGATACCAACTTATTCAGTATAAGGGGGTATGAGTAAAATACAATAAAATACATATTACTCTAACACTAAACAAATCATGTCTATATACTACGTAAATAAAAGGGAAAAAATAGGGATAAATATACTTACCTTTGATTGACTTATCATTGCAATAATATCATCCTTGGCTCTAGTGTCACTTCACAAGAGATATTATAGGTGAAGACCTCAAATATTAAGCATGAATATCTAGATGGCCCTATATGGGGAAATATAAATACTATGGTGAACCTCCTTGGTTGAACTAATCCTATTTAGATTAAAATACATTTAATAAGGTTTAACTCCAACAATAATAATAGTTTATCCTCAAACTACTTTAACTACATAAGGTTATAAATGTGAGTCCAAGTAGAGTGTATGAGAGTTTTGTGTCTTATGAATGATAATTATGATCCCTATATATATGGTTCCAAACCCAAAAAATCACTTTAAACTCTAATTTTATGGTATCGGCTAGACTAATATAGTAAAATGATGTCAATTGATTTAGTATTATATTAGTCAGTCTAATATGGTACAAAAGACATAAGAAAACTTACAGCTATATCACTGAGGTGAATATAGTACATGGATAAACATTCATGGAAAAAACATTGGCCAAGCCAAAATATTAGGAATACAAGATGGTTTCATAATTGTACATAAGAAGATATATAAGGAAGATGGAAAGATAATCATAAGAGGTTAAAATAATATTAATAAATGTTTGAAAAAATCATATGAAAACATCTCTAAAAAAGTACCACAATCAAATACCACCCATTTTATGGTGCACTTGTATATATTTATTCATCGATGACTCATACAATCTAAATTATCAGTAAATGATAAATATGAAAATATATCAATTTTATATATATGCCATACCCAAAACTCATAATGAATCATAATAGTGTAATGTAAGATGTTTCCATGAGAAAGATACATAGAAACATGAAATCATGAGGATACATGCTATAATAAATTAATTATGGATAAAATTAAAATAATTCATATCTTAACTTACCTTTTCAACTTTATAGGTGATGTTACATGTGTTGTAAATGATGGAAGGTGCAAATTTATAAACTTGATGGGCAAAATTGAAAAAATAAGAGATAAATATATTTCTTAGTAAAAAATATAATTTATTTCCATGAAATTAATTTACCTCTAATATCTTAGAACTTATTTTAGGTCATAAAAATGATATAAAAAAACAATTATATGAGTAAACTATGAAATCTAGAGGTAAATTTGAGAAATTCTAAAATTTGAATTGGGAGATATAAATAGGCTAAAAGGTAAATAATTTTGTAATATTATATCTTAAAAATACTAGAGATATAGATGACCATTTCTAGTTTTAAAATATAAAATGTCTAGAGAATGATCAGGTGAACACATTATCATTATCTAATGAGGTGTTACATGAGACATGTGTGTAGGGGATTCCTAGTTTTCTACATGGGTTATTTATTTTTGCATTGAAACTAGTACATGTTATGGTTATAATATCATGTTATTATGATATTATTATGTTATGTATGTTTAATTATTTTATATAAAATATGTGTTGACGCAGGAAAGTGCACCTAGTGGCAGGAAAATAGGTTCCTACCCTCTCCTCACAACATGGAAACTCCTCTCTCACCTGTGGGATGGTGAAGCTGGAGAGGAGAGTCTCTAGGGAAGGGCTAGCTCCCGCTGATGTATCATGTTTATTTCAGCAAGTGTAAATACATACATATATATATATATATATATATATATATATATATATATATATATATATATATATATATATATATATATATATATATATATATATATACTGCTATATAAACTAGGGGGATGAAAAGGGAGGAAAATATAGGAAAACAAACTACTCTAAGGAGGTGATACACCAAAACAAGATGACCTTCTCACACCCACTCTCAAAATCAAACAAAACACACTTATACGCTTCACTCTTGATAGAAGAAACAATTTGCAAACTTGACAGGGAAGTAAAAATGAAAGATACAAAAGGGAGGTTTACCAAAGGTGTTGTAAGAAGCACTCTATACATGATCTCCTCTATTCTACACTCCAAAATAGAACTCTTCTCCTATCAGCTATAGATGGTGCCTTATAGATAGCTGGTGTGTTGGTGTTAAACTTGTGAGAGCATCAAAGATAATGACTAAACACAAATCAACACTCAAAACATACACAAAATATCTATCCAAGAAGAGGTAAACTATGTTTATAGATTTAAGTAGAAATTTTAGTAGGGTTGCACCTTGTAAAATTGTGAAAAGATGATTAAAAAATGACCAAGTTCACAATATATATGGAAAGTCCAAGAGGCTCATTTGGCACTCATTGGTTACAAGTGGTCTATTGCATCTATTCATGAAAGTAAACAAGTCACTCAAAATAATTAATGAATAGTGCACTTTGTCCACTTGAAATTTTCCTTTGTCAAGGTTAATACGTGATTTGCCTTCTCATTTAATGAAAAATAGAGAAAACCAATTACTTTACCAGCTACTTTCATCCCAAATGATCATTTCACTGGCACTATTTCACCTACCCAAGTTGCTTCTTCAATTAGCGCTAGTTAGATAACTGCATACTCATTCCTTGCTTGTCGCTTTGTCCATTTGTCCCATCTGGCTCATTCAGCCCCTGGGGTGAACATCTTGGTGGGTCACTGCATTTTGAGCTCCTTTCCATGGCCATCACTTCCTTCATTTGAAAATGGATGGTTATTTCATTTCACTAAAATTGACGTGCATATGGACATCACTACTTCGAACACCAACGTTTCTTTCATCTTGTTAAACTTGGCAATTTTTGGGATGTTGTCAAGTCCACCTAGCATCATTATCGAATCCCTTGTTGGCCTTTACTTTTATGTTCTTCCCTACAGGCACCCCTTTTTCCTTTGAAACTACCCTTCACATTCTCTCGGAAGGATGGTGACCCTCTAGGCCTTTGAAAATACCCCTTTACACTTGGCCAGAAGTCCCCCTCAAGGGTACCTTCCCTTTGGGGTCCTTTGGTGGGTCTCTTTATAGGGTCATTGGCCCTTCAGACTTCTCCTTAGGCTCCTCACAGAAAAATTGTCTGTGGATAATTTCCCCAAGTGAATTTCTTTAGGTCTTTTGATTATGGCTTTCCACTTTGTCTTTTCATGGACTTTTGTCTGTGGACAATTTCCCATAGACAAAAAGTCCATGGCAATTCTATTGGGGCTTTTGAATTAGCATTTGAAATGGCCCGAATTCCTTTAGACTTTTGTCTAAAGGAATTCCTTCAGGAAAAAGTCCAAAATAATTTGGACTTAATCAAATTTCAAACTGAAAATGAATCCTTAAACTGAACTTTGAACCCAATTCTCCTTTTGAAGCACCGGCCCTCCATTAGGGAATTTGATTTGGACTTCCCCTTTAGCCAAAGGGCAATCCTTTGAACTAAACCTATTGAACCAAAATTTGGTTCAATGGTTCAAGGTTCAACCATTACGCGCTGATGAGCCATGAACCAAGCTGATGAACCTTTCCATTGAACCTTTCAACGTTGAACCTTGTACATTGAACCTAGTCTGTTGAACCTAAAATTTGGTTCAACGGTTCAATGGTATGAAGGTTCAACACATATGCATTGAGATACTTGAACTGAGTGATGAAACTTTTGGCCTAAACCAAGCAGAGAAATATTGACATGAACTTGTGTACCTTGAAGTAACTGTCTTGAAATGGTGAAGAAAGAAGGTGAACAATTTAGGCCTGTGAGTAAAAATTGGTCAACAAATGGTGACTCATAGGGGAAGCATGCATGCCATTCTTAAAATCTAGCTGCCTTGAAAATCCATTGGGCATGGAGTCAGATAGTAACATCAAGAACTAGCAATAGCTTTATGAAAACTTAAAATCAGTCACGCAGATCTACCTCCAAAGAAAGGAAAGCACACACAAGACTAAGAAAACTACTACTTGTGCAACAACACTTAGGGAAAATAGGAAGGAAAATAGGGAAAATATGTACAAGCTAACCCAAAAATTAGTGGCAACACTTAAGATGTATCCCATTAATTGGGATATGCAGTTCTTTGTCATCTAACCTAGAAAGTTGGAATGCATTGTGCTACTTGCACTGAGTGATCATGTAAGGACCGCTCCATAGGGCATCAAATTTTGCATGTTTTCTAGGCTTAACTCGATCTTCATCCCATTTTAGGACAATGTCTCCTTCAGAGAAATCTCTTGACAAAGATTTATTTTTGAAGTGCCTTTTTACTTATTGTTGGTGATTGGTCATGGAAGCCATACCCCAATCCCTTACCTCTTGGAGTTCCATTAGCTCACATAACTTGACCTCCAGGCCATTTCCTTCTTCAAACTACAATTGGTAGGAGAGATCCAATGCTAGCAATTCAAGTGAGATGGGAAGCCTGGCTTCCCTTCCATACACAAGCATATATGGAGAATTTTTGATTGCTCTTTTTGGAGTAATTTAGTCGGCCCATAGAGCTGTCTTTAGTTTGGCATGCCAAGTTCTCTAATTTTCTTCCATAGTTCTCTTTATAATTCTAATTAGTTTTTTATTGGACTCAGCCAACCCATTCCCTTGTAGATAATAATTGGATGAAGTGCTAAGATATATGCCATACTTCAGTGCCCATTCACTAGTTTTGGTTCCCAGAAAAGCCAAGGCATTATCTGAGATTATGGTGGTTGGGACCCCAAATATTGTTACCAAGTCCTCATAAAACTCCAAGACTGCACTTTCATTTACCTCTTTTGGAGCAATGACCTCCACCCACCTAGTGAAATAATCCATAGCAGTCAGGACCCATTTGTTCCCAACACTAGAGGGAGGATTGATCATCCCTATGAAGTCCAGGCCCCACTGCATGAATGGTTTCTCAACTTGAATGGGCTGTAGAGGCATGGTAGCCAATCACTATTTTCTATCAAAAAGTGCACATTTTTGGTACTTTCTTACCTAGGCATGGGTTCCCTTGAAGAGAGTAGGCCAAAAATAGCCAGCTCTCATTATCCTTGCTATAGTAGTTCTAGGGGCAAAGTGACTGCCTGCTTAGCCCATCATGGAACTCAGCCAATACCTTATCATCCTAGTTTGGGTCAATGCACCTTAGGAGGACCCCAAATAAATCCCTTCTCAATAATACATCATCAACCAAAACATAAGGAAGAGATTGGAGTTTAAAATACCTTCTTCTGGTCTTATCAAGGCCCTATGGACACTCACATGTGAGAAGGAAATGCCTCATGTCTAGTTTTTAATCCTTTATGATAGCTAGTTCTTCTACAGTGGCTACATCATGGATTAACAAGATATCTTTCCTTTCTTGTTTTAAGTCTACAGCCAGATATTCACACAAGCCTCTTCCCCTCACAATCTTGGTGATTTTGATGTCTACGTCATACTCCATCACTTTGGTGATCCATCCTGCCCTCTTCTCATTTAGGTCTCGATTGGTCAAGAAATCCTTGACGCCAGGATGTGTGACCATGAGGTGGATCCTACTGTTAGACAACATATGCCTAAATTTCTTTAGGCTCTACACTACTACCAGGACTTGCTTTTCAACATATGTGTACCTGACTTTGAAGTCCTCTAACCCTTGGCTGAATAAAGAAAGTGGCTACTCGAGGTCATCACCATTAGCTTGGGTTAGCATGGCAGATATCACCTCCTCATTACTAAAAGTATAGAGGTTGAAGTCCTTGTTGAAGTCTATGCTGATCAATGTGGGAGCCCAGGTTATGGCCTACTTGATGGCCTCAAAGATATCTCTCCTTTGAGCTATCCATTTCAAATCCCCACCTTTTTTTAGCATAGGGGTGAGTGGCTCAACTATCTCTACAAAATTCATAATGAATCTTTGAATCAAATTGATCTTACCAAAGAAACTTTGTAGACTTTTCTTGTGCTTTGGTAGGGACATTTCCAGGATAGAGCGAACTCTCTCAGGGTCAATAGACAAACCCTCTTTGGACATAATGTGGCCAAGGAGTTTCCCCTCATGAACAGCAAACATGCACTTCTTTGGATTAAGAGAGATGCCAAATTCCTTGCACCTTTCAAAAATTTGCCTGAGGTGTTCTATGTATTGGCTCACTTTCTTGGATAATACCATTACATCATCGAGGTATACCAACACATTATTGTTTATCAAGCCACCAAAAGCCATGTCCATGGCTCATTGAAAGGTAGCACTAGCATTGGATAGCCTGAAAGGCATCTTCTTGTAAGCAAACATTCCCCATTTAGTGGTGAAGGCTATTTTGTGCTGGTCATAGCCTTACACTATAATTTGATTATACCTTGAATAACCATCCAGAAGGGAGAAATGATCACTACCAGTTACCTTCTGAAGGATCCACTCCATGCTCAAGAGGGGATAATGATCTTTTAAAGAGACTTTATTAAGGTCTCTAAAATTGACACACAACCTGATCTCCCCATTTTTCTTTCTAACAGGAACAAGGTTGGCCAGCCATGAGGAATGTTTGATTGGAAATACAATTCCAGACTCAATCAATTTGGCCAATTCCCTCTACATGAGGGGCTCAATTGTAGGATTGACAAGCCTTTACTTTTGTGTGACTGGCCTGGTGCCTTCTTCTAATTCAATGGTGTGTTGGGCAAGCCTTGGGTTGAAGCCTTTCAAGTCACTGTAATCCCAAGCAAAGACATCAGAGAATTCTTGACACAACAGAATGAAAGCTCACCTTTCTTGAAACATGCAGACCCTTCCAAGTGTAAGTAACTTATCCTTGAAGATTTTAACCCTTTCATAATTTTCCTCTTTGGTAGTGATGCAGGCCTTGTCATTTCTTAACTGGTCATCTCTATTGAAAATGCTTTCAAGCGTGACCAAACTTTTAGGGAGTTTATTGTTCTTCAACTAAATAATTTGATTTCCATATTGCTATTGCAATTTCACCTGGTTGTGTATTGCGAACTCAACTTCTTCTTGTAAGAAGAAAGCTATCTACTGGTCACTTTTAAAGACCTACCAATTTGCAATGTTGTTTGGGATAGAGGGCTGGACTACCACTTTCAAGTGGCGTGAACCACAATCTCAGCTTATTTCCCTTGAAACATCAAACTGGGCACCAATTGTTGCCAGCCTGTCAGCCTATCTATTCTATTCTCTGGGAGTGGAAATGATATTAAAAGTAAGAAAATCCTCTACCAAGTCCCAAACTCTATGCTTGTAAGACTTCAACAAGGAGTTCTTGGTTAGATTTAAGCCTCTCACCTGATTTACAATTAGCTCGCTATCTCCCAAGACTTGTAACTCCTTAATTCCTCTTTTTCTTACCCATTCAAGGCCATGGATCAAAGAATAATATTCTACAACATTACTTGTGCAAGAGAATTGGAAATGGAAAGCTGAAAAGTACCTTTCCTTTGAAGGGGAAACCAACATTGCCCCACCACTAGCACATAGCTTACTTCTAGAACCATCAAAATATAGTTGCCACAGGCCAAGGTCTTCTTTGTTTTCCTTCATTAAATTTAGCATGAAGGCACCCTCTTCGTGCATGCAATAGACTCCAAGGTCTACCTCCTCTATGAATTTGTATGGATCATGTTCGAAGTTATCATTTCCCCACTCATCTAAGAGCAAGTCTGTGACTCCTTCAAGAGCTAAAGATGGAGATTGGTCTGTCTAAGACTCCTTTGGGTCAATGATGGTGTAACTGACATTTGTTGTCTTGGGTGAATATGGTTCTAGGTGGTCCTTGTAGAGTGGCTCAAACTCAATTTACACTTTGGTCCCATACTAGGTTTTGAAAACCAGATATGACCAATTCACTGCTAGATAGCCACCTATCTTTGACATGAAGTCCCTAAACAAGCAAATTCATGGGAAATTGATAAGGTTGGGCAAGCATGCAACATCAAGCCTAAACCCTTCACAATCCCAACTATTTTTGCAGGTGTCCCATCTAGCTATAGGACTCTTTTGTTCATTTCTTCATACTTCAATCCCATCTTATCAGCAATGCACTTGGACATTACTGAGGTGCTGGCCCCACTGTCAATTATGCAATTATGTACCAAGAAATCCCCTATAACTAAGGATACATAGAAAGGGGGAGTTTTCTCTTCCTTATTTATCTAACTTGAAGTGGAAGGTTGCCCATTTATCATCAAGACATTATTAGTGCTTGCCAAGATAGTTTGACAATCCAGCTCATGCAATTCCTTTCTCAACACATCCTTCTGGCCTAGAAGAGACAATGAATCCCATAAAGAGATATTCATATTTAGCTTCTTCATCTAATCCACTATATTGATTTAAGGACTTCCATGCCTTAAGCTTTCCTTGGGGTTGATTTCAAGCTGAATTGCAGGCTGAGGGGTAGAAGGTATAGATGGCTGCCTAAAATTTGGAGCCTTTTAACTTGTGTGTGATGGAGGAGGTGTTGTTGCTACCTGAGTGGTATCCTGGGATTCTCCCATTGCCCTTTTCTTAAACCTCATGTTGGCTACAACAATCAGCCTGATTGTCTGTAATGCCCACATAATTCACTAAATAAAATTCCCCTTCCAAATGATTCATCAGGGTAGAATCAAGCTGAGCCTGATTGTTTCTCATGCTGGGTTGCATTGAAGGCTCGAAGGCCTGGGATTGAGCAGCTATTTGGTTGTCTACATTATAGAAATAGTTCATCATGTCATTTGTGTAGATGGCCTATTCTTGACCATATCCCATGGTCGAACAGCTTGGCTACTCTTACTCTAAATTGTTTTGAATAGGCACCATGGCCTTAGATGATGAAGAGGGACTGGTGTTGTAATTTTGAAATGGCCTTGTTGTAGTGAGCTTCCCCTGACCTTGGTTATAATTTTGAAAGGGGGGTCTAGGGGCTTGACCATATTATTGATATCCCTAATTCGATCTGTTGTTTTGAGCTTGCTGCCTTTTAAGGGAAACAAGTTCATTTGACATGTTTTGCAACAAGCTTTTAACCTTGTGAAGCTCATTAGATAGAAAAGTAGCTGGCTTCTCAATGGTAGGTAGGGGATCAATGATTGGATCAATGTTTTGAATTAGGGGCAGCAATTTTTGGAAAAGTGGCATGTGAGGTCTAGGGGCCATTTTCTCGGCTTGAACCAAGCAATTTTTGGCTGCTATGGAAATGTCATAAGTAGCTAGCAGTATATGTCCTCCCATGGATTGGATCATCACAAAAATATCAATATTTAATGCCTTTAAATAGTACAAGAAAGCATAACTGGGAGTCCATCTTACTAGGATGGGAATTCTATCCCAAGTCTTTTGAAAATGTGTGTTGAAGTCCTGCATATACTCATGTAGAGCTCTCTTTATGGTCGTTAGCTACTCAGCAAGTGAGAGGCCATCACTCTTTTCCCCAAAATGGTCTATCAACTGAGTGCCCAATTCATTCCAAGAATGTATTGAATTCAGAGACAAGGTGCCGTACCAGTCAAGAGCTTTGCCTTTTAGAGACAAAGCTAGCAGTCTAATGGTAATGTTTTTTTCTATTATATTGTGAATATTGCAAAGGTTGGTAATATTCCTAATATGCTCAATGGCTATAATAGGTCCCACTCCATCAAAATAAGGTACATTCTTGAGAGTTATTCTCAAAATTGGATCGTAGCGTGGGAGATTCAAGGGAATCTCACCATGAAAATCCATAAAAGGCAATGCCATGGCTGTGATTGGCTGTAATTGAGGTTCTACTACAACTATGTTTCTTATAACAGGCCTAAGAGGATTGATTACTGGATAAGGGTGGGTCCTTTCAAATCATAGCCTTTTAGTAGAGTTTATAGGTAATTCAATGAAATCGAAAGGAACCCCTCTTGAGGCAGATCTTGTAGTGACCTTAGGCATAGAAATTTAAGTTACTAGTTTTAAAATGGAACTAAAGCACTTACCAGTGGAGTCACCAAATGCTAGAAAACTTTGAATTGGCTATATCAGGACCAACACCAATATTGAACTTTACTAAGTGATCAAACCAAATGTCCCACCAGGTGTGCCAAAACTATTGACATAGGAAAGTGCACTTAGTGGTAGGAAAATAGGTTCCTACCCTCTCCTCGCAACATGGAAACTCCTCTCTCACCTATGGGATGGTGAAGCTAGAGAGGAGAGTCTCTAAGTAAGGGCTAGCTCCCTCTGATGTATCATGTTTGTTTCAATAAGTGCAAATACATATAGGTATAGATATATATACAACTATATAAACTAAGGGATGAAAAGGGAGGAAAATACATGAAAACAAACTACTCTAAGGAGGTGATACACCAAAATAAGATGACCTTCTCACACCCACTCTCAAAATCAAACAAAACATACTTATACGATTCACTCTTGATAGAAGAAACAATCTACAAACTTGACAGGGAAGTAAAAATGAAAGATACAAAAGGGAAGATCACCAATGGTGTTGTAAGAAGCACTTTGTAGATGATCTCCGCTGTTCTACACTCCAAAATAGAACTCTTCTCCTATTAGCTACAGATGGCACCTTGTAGATAGCTAGTGTGTTGGTGTTAAACCTGTGAGAGCATCAAAGACAATAACTGAACACAAATCAACACTCAGAACATACACAAAACATCTCTCCAAGAAGAGGTAAACTATGTTTATAGATTCAGGTAGAAATTTTAGCAGGGCTGCACCTTATAAAATTGTGAAAAGATGATTACAAAATGACCAAGTTTGCAATATATATGGAAAGTCCAAGAGGCTCATTTGGCGCTCATTTGTTACAAGTGGTCTATTGCATCTATTCATGAAAGTAAACAAGTTGCTCAAAATCATTAATGAACTATGCACTTTGTCCCCTTGAAATCTACCTTTATCAAGGTTAATACAGGATTTGCCTTCTCATTTAATGAAAAATAGAGAAAACCAATTGCTTTACTAGCTACTTACATCTTAAATGATCAATTCACTAGCACTATTTCACCTGCCCAAGTTGCTTCTTCAATTAGCACTAGTTGGAAAACTGCACACTCATTCCCTGCTTGTCACTTTGTCCATTTGTCCCATCTAGCTTGTTTGGCCCCCTGGGGTAAACATCTTGGTGGGTCACTGTGTTTTGAGCTCCTTTCCATGGCCATCACTTCATTTGAAAACAAATAGTTATTCCATTTTGCTAAAATTGACATACACATGGCCGTCACTACATTGAACGCCAACAGTTCTTTCATCTTGTTAAACTTGGTAGTTTTTGGGACATCATTAGGTCCACATGGCATCATTATCAGATCCCTTATTGGCCTTTGCTTTTATTTTCTTCCCTGCAGGCACCCCTTTTGCCTTTGAAACTACCCTTCACATTCTCTCGAAAGGATGGTGACCCTCCAAGCCTTTGAAAATACCCCTTTGCACTTGGCTGGAAGTCCCCTACAAGGGCACCTACCCTTCAGGGTCCTTCAGTGGGTCTCTTTTTAGGGTCATTGGCCCTTCAAACTTCTCCCTGAGCTCCTTATGAACAAATTGTCTATGGACAATTTCCTTGGGTGAATTTCCCTGGGTCTTTTGACTGTGGCTTTCTACTTTGTATTTCTATAGACTTTTGTCTGTGGATAATTTCTTGTAGACAAAAAGTCCACAAAAATTCTGTCGGGGCTTTTGACTTAGCATTTGAAATGGCCCGAATTCTTTTGGACTTTTGTTCGAAGGAATTCCTTTGGGTAAAAGTTTGAAAGAATTTGGACTTAGTCAAATTTCAAACCAAAAATGAATCCTTGAACTAAACTTTGAACCCAATTCTCCTTTTGAAGTGTTGGCCCTTCATTAGGGCATTTGACTTGGACTTCCCCTTTAGCCGAAGGGCACTCCTTTGAACCGAACCTCTTAAACCAAAATTTGGTTCAACGGTTCAAGGTTTAACCATTGCACACCGATGAGCCATGAACCAAGTCGACGAACCTTTCCATTGAACCTTTCGAAGTTGAACCTTGTACGTTGAACCTAGTCCGTTAAACCTAAAATTTGGTTCAACAGTTCAATGGTACGAAGGTTCAACACATATGCATTGAGATACTTGAACTGAGTGATGAAACTTTTGGCCTGAACCAAGCATTGAAATACTAACATGAACTTGTGCACCCTGAAACAACTATCTTCGAATGATGAAGAAAGAAGGTGAACAATTATGGCCTGTGAGTAAAAATTGGTCAACAATATGAGCATATACATGGTCAAAAAGAATAAAAACTAAGTATGAAAATAACATCTTAAGTAGATAGAAGGATCATCAAATAAAAAATGTGTAATAAATGAATGTAAATCATACCAAAATGTAATATATATTAAAAATATTAAGGAAAACATAATATATCTAAAAAAAGTCATAAATCACATCACAATGTAAGTTAAAACAAAACATAAGATTAAAGAGTAATTGTAAAAATAGATGTCCAATGTGAGAAAATAAAAATATAAAAAAAAAAGGATAAATAAATAATTTAAGTAACATATAATGTAAGATAATTAAAAACCTAAATAAAATAAATGAGATTTAAAATGAATGTAAAATCATCCAATGTAAGACAAATGAAAATTTAATTTGAAACAAGGATTTGAACAATAAAGTAAGCAAAGACTTTAATGAGTGAAAAATCAGAATTAGTGCTTACACTAAATAATAATGTATGAATAAAAAACCATAGATATACATTACTATGATTATGAATATGGTATGGATACAATGGGGAAATTTATGAATAAGGCTTTGTTTTTTTGGATAAAGTCTTACAATGCAACTCACAAACTCAAAAAGCTAAGAAAAATATATTGAATGGAATGAGTCAAATCTAAAGCAAGTAAAAAAAAGGGGGGAATATAAAGCAAAGGCCCATGATCATTTAATATAAATATATATCAAAATTTTATTTGGAAACAAGGCACTACTATGGTGATGTATAAATATTTTGAAATCAAAGACATAGAGAATCTTACCTAACAAGTGTAAGCTTGGGAAAACAATTGAATTATAAATATCTTTCCATGAAGCCTAAATGCATGAAAATTAAAAGTATCTTACATTCCATCGACATGTTCCACACTCATCAATACCCATTATCAAGTATAAATCTATTATGAGGATTAGGTACTTAAGTGAGAAAGTAGGTGGAACCATAATTTATATATGTAAGTTTGAGACATCCTAACTTAGTGTACTCGCCTTTGAACCCCAATGGACATAGACTCTATCATGAGACTAATCATGGAGTTTGAGATTCAAATATCAAATAAGAAAAGGTTGATCTAAAAATAATATCATGTATTTTTGTGTGATACATATTTTATGATATTTGTATTTTATAATGATATGATTTTTTACACTTTTTTATTTTTTATTTTCCTCCTTCATAAAGATTAGGAAAACCAAACATGGATGTTACATATTACTAAAACTATAAATCATACACTTAACCACTAAAGAGGATAACCTAAAGATCATGATGCCTATATAATTATAATTTTTTACCTTAGAAAATATTGTAATTGAAAAAGTGACCCAAATATGCCTCAATTAAAATGACAAAGAACAAATTGGGATAGTGGAAAACCCATCCATGCCTAAAGGTGATACAATGAGGATATGCTAGTAGCTAATCAAAATAATAGATAGTTTTTCTTTAGCGATGAACAGGTATAAGAGATGATCTATAAGTACATGGAAATATAATTCAAATTATATAAATGGAAAATGGAAACCTTGAGAAGGGAATGGATATGTAAAATGGTATTCATGTCACCAGAATATTTATGATCCTATAAGGGGTATAACATAACCAATGATTGGATAAATCATTCCAAAAGATGAAGAATGCAAGAAGATACCAAATAAAGTAAAAACTAATAAATGGATAAAATATAACTCCAAGACTTTAAAATTAAATTACCAAGGCATCTAAAACAGAGACCAAGGTCACATAAGACCAAGAGGTGATATAAAATATCCATAATGGAAATAATGGTTGACTGTAAGAAGGTATGGATATATAATAAAGTACCAAGGAATCAAAAAAGGAGACCAAGGACACATAAAACCAAGAGGTTATACAAAATATATAAAAGGGAGGCAATGACATACTATACTATGAAATAAATATAATAAAGTATGGGGATAAAATATACCAAAGAACTATAAAGGAAAGAAAGCTCAATTTTTCTAACTATAACAACTATACTAATAAAGATAAGTAACTATAGGGTAGGAGTAAAACACATGGTACAAGATAATAAATATTGAACAATCATGCATTATAAATATAAGAATGTGACATGAAAATATGTGGTAAATGTGAAATAAATATTATGAAATTAACTAAGCATATACTTAATTATATCATGAAATATCTCTACAAACATCCTCTATAACATCCATAAGATCTTATTTCAACTAATATGTTTTTTGAACATGGTATATTATAATTTTAATAATATTTTAGTAAATGCTTCCTTGTGAACATGATAAATATAAAATATAGGAACATTAGAATGACAATGAAGTGTATCCTCCTACTAGGAATACCATAGATGAGGAAGAGGAGGACCAATTATTTAGGACAAGGACCAAAATATTCTATTTTAATATGTGGTTCTCAACATAAGGGAGGTTTTTAATCTATGCTATACATGACATGTTAACACAAGTAATGGTATTGAGGTATTTGAAAATTGTTGGAAATGCTATTGAATATATCTACATATATCTATGAAATTTGAAGAATGCTCATACCATATATAATATACTTCCCCATCCTTGGGATATATGTGAGTAATTCTTTTGAAGGTTTCATGTTCAACTAGATATGGAAATCAACTACCTCAATATGAATTACATCCAACTATTGTTTAAGAGATCACAAATTAATCAAAAAATTATGTACTCATCCTTGTAATCAATAGGAGAACCTAGAATTAGATGAAGGTAATTTTAAAATATCCATAGTATGAGCATAAATTTTTTATATTTATTTCTCTAAATATCTTTAATAATTTATACATTATTGATCAGGATGATTTTAGGTCTTGTTAAATTAATATTATGGTGTTGTTATCTCTTTAGGTGTAATCCTTGAAGTTGACCATATAATCTTGGCTAAATTATCTAGAGGAATAAAATTTAAATGATAAAAATATGTATAAAAGTGATATGGTATTATCCTTGATTAGTCATTAATAATGTTTTTAACAGGTTAATAAAAAGTAGGTGTAAATAGTGTATTTGAAGTAGGTACATGGATCTATGTCATATATTGAAATATAAATTAAAGAATGAATGGAATTAAAAGGTGTATTATTGAAATATAGAGACATTTACCCATATTGTTTAATAATATGAAACTCTATAAGGTTTGGTATACCATGACAAATAATATTAAATAGGTTAATACTAGAGTGAAATGAGGTTTTATTGTGAGAATGTAGAGTATAAGATTGGTAATGTATGATTTATACATTATTTTCTAGTTAATTTCCAAACAAGTATATATCATTTAACTTGTATCAATCATTTTAGATAGGAGTGTTAAGACCCACATTGATGGATTTAACCACTATGTTTCTAGAAGGTATGTTTGAAATATGTTTTTTTATTAATACCATAGAATTAGGTATCTCGTTAGTTGGAATTTTATAATAAATGGGTTGAAAATTAGGTAGTAATTAAGATATGATGTTGGGATAGAGGTCCAATGTTTTTATGTATATGTTAATACCATCAGGATCATAATCATTAGAACTAAGGAGATTTAGTGTAATGTTTCTCATAATATTTATGTGACCACTATAACCTCTAAATAAATTTATTGGATAGTTAAATCATAGATATTCATGAGTATACTAGGCTAGGGTTTAAGTGTAGGTAGTTTTATAGACATAATGTTGTAAGTATTCAAAATTATTAGGTTTGGTATCACCTTTCTCCTTGTAGATAACACCTATGAGAGGAAACTTCACATTTTCATATATAATAAGTCATGTACCTCAAGCAAAGTTTCCAAACAAGATGAATAAATATATTATAAAAATGGGAACTTCACCTTAACCATAAAAAGCTATACTATGATATATATACAAATACATCATAAGGGATGAATTTTTATTTAGTCTTATTATTGGCATGTTCTAGAGGTAAACTTAAGGTTGAAATTAAAATATCCAAAGGATTTTATGAAATTATAAAGATGCAACTAAAGTGTTGAAACCTTCATCAATTAATGTTTGCTCTACTCAGATGTTTCCTATTTGGCCACTAATGAAAAAAGGAGGTTCATCTAATATCTCTTTATAAATTATGGATGCAATGGGTAATTTTAGAGATAGGGTTGTTGTGTGACCAACATGGACAGACAACTATTTGCATTGTTACATGATACTTTCCTCAAAATTGGGAAATGTGGCTTCTTGCCCCAAAGGTGGTGGTCAATGAAATTTCATGGAAAAAAAATCATTAAGATATTTTTATGTCTCAGGGAATTAAACATAATATCAATAAAATTAATTTTATATGAGAGTTTCTAAATATCTTCTATGGTATCCCACTCATCAAATTTAATATGAGTTAAATTCACTACAAGTGAGAAACAATGTTATGTAATTCATCATGTTTGAGTGGAGGTTAATTTGTACTTTAATATATTTGATTTTATGTTAATGTGTATGGATTAAGAAACACCAATATAATATGATAAATTTGAGTTAACCTTATTGGGATAGTCTATACATATGGTGACATAAAAGCAATAAAAATAGAGTGTATCAAGTATGTTGATACGGTAGAAATAAAATTTGACAAATAAGACTATTTAAATTTTATTTATATAGCTTGATATATAGGAAACTATTTTAGGTTTACTGATATAGTTTTAAACATATGGAAATATATTAATTAGGTTGATACATTTGCATACATTTATATTGGGTTAGTTGATACATTCAAATTATCTAGATGGATATAAGTTAAGATGTTGTGAGATGCACAACTAAAAATTAGTCTGGATGATAAGTCTAAATATTTTTTTAACTTGATATAGGTATTTGTGAATTAAGGATCAATTAATGAGACCCCACACTTAATTATTTTAATGTTAACCAATTATTCCTCATCATTAGAAGAGTTAAAATTAATTATGATTTATATAACATTACAAGCTAGTTTGGAAGGGTTCAAGATTGATTTTTAGATAATTATTTTTTAGAGTGATTAGTAATAGGGATTACATAAATATCAAGGTTATCATTAACTCAATTGAGTGAATCATGATTGAATTTAATTTTATGAATTTAGAAACCTTTTTATATGCTTTGTGACATTATCTTCTCATGGCATCATGATGAAAGTGATGACTAAGGATAAACTCATATGTTGTATTTTTAAGTTATATGAAAGCCTCATGATAATGACCATAATTAACATGATACCAAAAATTTTTTTTGGATCATACTAATGGTTATTAAATAAATAAGAATCAACATCTATTGGGGAAGGCCTAAGAGGGCATCTCATAAGCTTTTAAAGACTAAGAGGTTAATAAGCATCATGATTTTTATTATGCGATTGAAAAGGAGGATGTTGGAAGGGACTTCCCACCATGGGTTTGGAGATAGTCACTTCATTGTAACTTTATAAAATTATTCTATGGATGGTTCTCTTAGATTCATAAGTATTATATAAACCATCATTTGTGGCATGCTAATTATTAGGTTTCATAAGTATTTGAGTTCCTTATTTAGGCTAAAAAGGTTTTAAGTATCTTAAGGTTATGTTTTTTACCTTGTTCTAAGGCTTTATCCAATGGTTTAGGAGTGAAGGACCAAATAATGTACTGAATTATAATGTTCAATGTAGTGGTAAAGAGGTTGTATAGGTTATATTCCATCATACTATGCTTGTATTTATTATCTAAATATTTCCAAAATTTAATGAAATCATGGAAAGTCTCATGTTCTACTTGTTTTAAATTTATAAAGGTTTATAGATTAATTTTTAGTTAATTTATTAGATTGGAAATTCAATGCACTAATTAAGTCTTCTAAGTTATTTTAGTTAGACTTGAGCTTATTGAATCTTTATTAAGTACCACTAGTTAAGGTTTTAACTAATAGCTTGGTAGTGATATAGGTTTTGATTTTAATTCAATCCACATAAATATTTTCAAATGCCCTTATATTGAAAACAAGACTGGTGGAACCATTATAAGAGATCATATGTGTAATTTCATTGATTTAATGTCAGAAATTTGATGCACTAAGTGCTCATTTTTAATATGTTTGACAATTTTGTTGTGAAGAGGAGGTAATAAAATTAGGTTACCAAGATAATATTTAAGGGTGTGTGAAGGGAATTTTTATTTCAAATTCCCCACTAAAATTGTTGAGTTTTAGTTTGTATTTGAATAAGTTAAGTGTACAAATAAAACATTTGGGTGTTATTAGAATTTTACATAATAGTCATTTGGTTTATGGCTTGAAATATTTTTTGATTAGGATTAGTTGTATTTTAGTGTTGAATAAATGTGAGAGTATCATGTTGATAGGAACTCTATGTAACATTAATATTAGTGTTGATATGATCAATTTGGGTAGGCCTACTAAATATAAGACTTGTCATGTTAGTTTTTAAACTAGATATGTAGATGTAGAGGAGGAGGGGAATTTGAAAAAAATATTTTAACCAAATATTTTTGGAAAATTATGCATAGGGGAAGGAGTAAATTCCATGAATGGTTCATAATGATGTGATAAAAACCTTTGGGGTCCTTTCATATATGCTCGAGATGATCTTTTTGAAATATTTCCGTTTTGGTTGTATAATTAATTAAAAGTTTTAAGACTTGAATACTTTGTATTTCCTCAATTTTCTATGATTATTATAAATAATATCATTTTTATCTGGTGGAATCCATATTACAATAGATAGAATGGTGGAATTGAGAAAGAGAAAAGTTTAACATTGAATTCTTATGATTATTTTTTAACTTTGTAGAATTAGGATTGTTGGTATAGAATCCCTTAAAATCCTACTACTTATTTTTGTAAATTGTTCAAAAAAGTGTTTCATCTTGATAACAACTAAGGGCATCAAGAAATATTTGGAAAAATTATAAAATTAAGGGGATATAAGTGGGGTGTTAAATTAAATACTTTTAAAAAATAAATCTCTAAGAAGACAACTATGGAAAGGTTAGGACAATCCAATTAGATACGTGATATTATTTATTATTGGTTCACCATAATGTATGTGTGGGTAAGGATGACCAATATAATAATCCTCTTTCTCTACATATAATAGGATACAAATAACAAAACACACTAGACCTTTTATATACTTAATTATAGAGACATAACCTAGGGGTATCTATATATATAATAGATACTAATCCATAATAAATATCAATGAGTATATGGTTCCAAAGCTTATGCATAAGATTTTTGGTATGGAGCCTAACTAGGTCTTACTATAAATGGATGATAAGAAATGAGTATTAATGATAGATTAAGGAAACTACATGAAAATAACTGACAAACAAGGTTGACCTAGATCCAAAATATCAAACACTATAATAAATAAGAAATAAACTACATAAGTTTTTATTGTAAGGGAAATATTAGGAACACTATACTATACAAGCTTATTAAATACATGGGGAACTAGGAAAGGAAAACAACATAATCTAACAATAAACAAAAAAAATCTATCTATATTATAATAATAAACAAATCATATCTATCTACTAAGTAAATAAAAGGAAATAAAATAGGTATAATGATACTTACCTTGGATTGACTTGTAAAAACGTTAATCCCCCTTTGTCTTTAGTGTCAATTTGTAAGAGATTTTATAGTTGAGTACCTCAAATGGAAATAATGAATACTTATATGTCATTAGTATATAAATCCAAGACCATGGGAAACCTAATTAATTCAACTCCTCCTATTAAGATTCAAATACCTTGAGAAATACTTGAACTCACAAATAATAATACATTATGTTTTGTCCAACACATCCCCTTCTTCCAAAAATTGAGGGAGCCCTCTTAAAATTTTCAATGTGAATTCCCCATATTTTAAGTCCTATTTTGGTCTACATATTTACATGAAAATCCTCCAACCATTATTTTTCCCTAGTTTTCTGATCATCTATCATACTTGAAATAAAAATTTGGTCTCTATTAAATATCCTTATATACTTTTAGATATAAACATGGTCAATTCTTTGTTACATCCAAATAAGAACATAACACTTTCATACTTATAATATTTTTATTGTGCTACCTATTTTTTACATATTTAGACTTGTATTAAGGTACCCAAATTCTTAGTTTCCTAGAGTCTCAGTCCATAGATTCCTACTTGGCACCTCATAAAGCTTCATTGGCAGGCAAGTGCACATTTGAATTAATTATATGGCTTAATTTTTTTACTTTGTATTTTTTTCATGAATTTATGTAGAAGGAATGACCAAATTAGGAAGATACATGTATATCATGTCATATTTTTAATTCTATTAGACCTAACAGATATGTTAGGTCTTAAGAGATCCTAGTCAAGTGATAAGGAACCACATGTCTTGATGCAAGACCCATAAGACTCCTAGACCTATAAAATTTATCAAATCCCAAGAGATCCCAACTAAGTGAGAATGATCCACATGCATCATGTTATATTTATCAATATCCTAGACCTGTCAGGTGTGTTAGAGCTTGGAAGATCCTAATCAAGTGAGAAGGTATCTTGTGTCCCAATGTCTGAACTATTAATATCCCAAACCTATCATAAATGTCAAATCTTGAGAGAGACTGAGTGAATGAGAACATGCCATGTGGATCCTATCAGAGCTATAAATCTCCCAAACCTATCATAAATGTCAAATCTTAGGAGATCCCAACCTACCAATCTTGGCCATCTAGTCATTTTTTAAAAATTGGTAGAAGAATACTGAGATGCCCTAAGGAAACCAAAGTGTGGTATAATTAGATTTAAAAGGATAGTCACATGATGTCATATGTTATTTCATTCTAGTTGGTAATTCCTACACCCAAACATGTAAAGGTGAAGTACAAGGCCATGTCTAGGTGGTATCCATTATAGGCATGGACAATTAATGATGGACACTTGACATAAGATAAAATATTTCAAGGATGACATAGAGAAAATATAGTTGTGTTCTTACATTTATCTCTATATTAATTGAATGGGAAACTGGGCCCTGATTGGGCAATTCAAAATGTCCTTTTATAGTCTCCAAATCTAGCAGGTAACATGTATTCAAAATATATGAGTTTAATTATAAATTATGAAATATATGAGAGGATTTATCCACAAAACTCAAATTGAAATTCATGTGTGGTGAGCCACCAAGCATCATCAATGCATATATTTGATGATCCCTATAATTTCCCATGGTAAACTCTTTTACCATTATTACTTCCATCTTCTTAGAGGTTTCCCTTATCACTTTATATTCATTCACATGCCCCCACACTCTCCTTACTCAAAATTCACTACCACATTACATCTATCCCTTATTTTCCATGGATAATTAGTCTTATAACCCCAAATTTGATCTAGAATATAAGGACACCACCTTCCCTAAGGTCGTAACTCATTTTAAACATTACAACAACATATTTAAAATAATTAAAATTATGCTAAAGTATATATCCAGTGATAATGAGGATGAGACTAAATTCAAAGATGCCCTCAGGGCATTAGAAGTTCATGTTACATAGAGCCACAACCAAGCCAAAGGTCTTCCCTTATGTAGACCTCTTTGATAAATTATTTTACATTGCCAAACAAGTACAAGATGGTGTTCATGTTCTTGTGTGTTTTATGAGATCCTCACATAGGAATGTATAGATTTTAGGGACTGCATTCAACGTCTATTTGATGTGTGGAATAACATGTATAAAATATATGATATATTGAGGGAATTAGTGTAAAACCTAGATGCTAAATGGGTTAACAAGGTATATATAAACTCTTGCACTCATTACACCTTCAATAAAGGGATTCATGTGGGTGTGATCCTATTGAATCAAAAATTTTAGGTGATCAACTATGTGAAAATCAATATCTTATGGGTTCCCCTACTGCATATAATACTCAAAGGTGATCATATCACTAACCTTAGAGGTGTGATCTATTTAAAACTTGTTAAGGTAGCATCAGATGCTTAGGGTGAAGATAATTTTTATATGATAAGCTATTTGGTGGATGTAGTTTGTGCCACCATTCTATTTTAGTCCTATACCTTTACACCATGGGTTCTTGGAGGTGTAGTAGTCCATGTAGTTTAATATAAATTTTATGGCCATCATTATTAGAATCACATCCAAGATATTTGTGATTCCTTTTATATAATTATGTATATGACCATCAATGATGTGACCATGATTTATCTCTCCATTGAAATAAGGTAGTCTCTCACTTTTATACATAGTAATTTGTACTATAGGGATGACACCATCATTCAAGTGGTTGGTACCCTCAAATCTCACGTTTTCTTACCTTACCAATTTTGAGACTAGTTGGAAGAGCAAGAGATTACCAATTAACTAGTAGAAGGCATCTTCAATCACTACATCATCCACCTATAAAATCCTTGCCCAACATTCTCCATGAAAATTAGGCATCATGGATACAATATTATACCTCTATTATATATTATGGCTATAAGTAGGGATTATTATACCTTAGGAAAGGTAGAACATAGATATTTGGACCCTCATGGCATCATCAAGGCCTATGTGGGGAGGTATCAAACATGACTCAATATCAATAATGAACACTGGATCAATGAGGAAGATGAGGTCTACATCAACACCATACATGATAAGGAACTATTAATCTAAGTCAAGGCTATAAATAAGAATAAGGGAAAGCAATTTAACCCTATGTCATCTACCCAAAGTGGCCCTGCTTCCTCTAAATCAATTGGGGCCAAAGAAGACATTTAGTTGACTCATTATCAAATTTCAAGGGGGATTTTATAAGGGGTCACAACCCATTCTCCTTATTGAAATTATCCTCCTCATTATCCTCCTACTTGACCCTCTACTCCACCTCTACCACATCCCATGGTTTTAATTACTCAACCATCATCTACACAGGCATTACATTTTTATATCAACAACAACTTAGATATGAGCCCCAAACATGACTAGTGGTAGGATTCCCTAGAGATCCCATACCCTGTTCCTACCTTTCACTAGCATCCAAATGGAGCACTTGTTGGCTTTCTATTCCTACAATGTCCCACTTAGGTAGTGCCTCTTCTCTTCCCTATTTCATCCTCTTCATAATTCACCCAATTTCCTATAGCTTCAACTATGCAAAACATCCGAACATCCTTATTTTGATCTTTCCAATCCATTCTTCCCATAGTGATTTTAGAAACATCTCCACAAATTCTTCCATAGGTTTAATAACCTTTAGTTGTTTTATTGATAATTAAAATTATCGCATCAACTAAGAATCCCTTTTGCTTATCGTAAAGGTTAAGGTGGAATCATACCAATCTAATAGTTAAGGTCTAATAGGTTATAAAGGATTTAAAATATGTGTATAGGGGTTTTTAATATTCTAAGAAATAAAAATCACACAAAATAGTAATTAATAATTCATTATACATTTCAAAATCAAATATTCTCTTTTAGTGTGATGAAGGAAACATATGTGAATATATAATATAACCCATACAATAGAGAAGACATATGATCAAGATAATATATTGAAGGAAATATTTATGTTCTTTATAATAGATCTATTTTATTTAAATATTTTTTAATCTTAATGTTTCACTCAGAAAAGATCAAAAGAAAAGAAATAAATATACCTAAAAGATAAGAACAATGTATTACAATGAATGCCAAAGAATGAAATTGAGATAAAAATTAACATAATCCCATAAATTACTAAATATAATGAAATAAACAACAAACAACTAAATTGTAAATTAAATACTGACCTAAATCCAATACTTAAAATTAAATCTAATCAAAAAATAAACCAAGTAAAAGATTTAACAATCTAATAAAACTTGATTTAATCTAATGTGAAAATAAAATATAAAAGAAAACTAACTTTATTCTAAAACTTAAAATAATACTAAACTAAAAATAAACAAATTACTTATAAGATTAAAAAAATATTAAAATATAATATCGAAACTATCAAATAAGATCTAATTATTTAAGAAAAATACTATAGATTTGAAAAAAACACAATAATCTAAACTAGCTAAAGACTAAAATACTAATAAGAATAAATAATTAATATAAATTAATAATAGTTACTTGAAGTAAAAAAATAAAAATAAAACAAGTGAAATAAATTAAATTAAACCAAAAGAAATAGATTGTAAGTCTTAAGAAAGAGTCATCTTAGCGTAGATTAAGTTGATTTTATTGAGAAACAATATTTGTAGTAAATAAATCCTTGATATAACAACCAATACAATCCAAATGGATCAATAATGTGTCATATATAATGAAGTATTCATTGTTATTTAGGCCAAGTATTTTTTATTCTACTCGTATGGTTGTAAATCTTCAATCATCATAAGATATTAAACCTAACATCTTCCAGATAATTTGTTTATAAACTAAAAATGAAACTTGGATATACATATGCCAACTAAGCATGTTACCTAACTGTCAGAGAATGTGTCCTTAATCTATCTATAAAAGTTGTTTTATCTCAGATATGTTGCATAAAAAGAGTATAATGATGAACATTGAAGAAAATAAGAGTCTTAACAAATACCTATGTAATGTTCTTATTTTCATATATCACTTTCATATTATTTTATAATCCTTTTATCAATAGATGGTTGAGGGATAATTATAACTACCTTTAGTTATTAGTTAAATCTAAATTTACTTTAAGAAAGTCAATTAAATTTTAGTTATAACTTAACTTTATTTAAAACTTCAAAATAAGTCTTAAGATCAAAATAAAATAGTAATCAACTAAAGGGGACAAACTCTAAATGGTTAGGGGACCTTAGACATCACAATCATCTAAATAATATTTTCATGTTAAAACATTTAAAACAACATAAGAAAATTAAATGAATATTAAATACATATAACATTAAACCATATTCATTATACATAAAGTTCATATGTTTCACACCAAAATATATATACTATCTAAATGTTTTAACCACTATCAAATACCAAAATAGAGTTTTAACCAATATTATATCATATAAAGTATCATAAAGTATCAAAACTAAATATCACTCAACATTTTACTCCTCATCAAAATTAGATAGCATCTCAATCAATAGATATCCTTTATCAGTTAGATACTTTGTATAATTCATTATTTTAGTAGGTAAATTTTTCATCTTGAAACCATCTTCATTATCTTCATCATCATGTTCTATCTTGAATTTATTAACCATCCTAGTGATAGTTGGTGAGGTTGAGAGACTTATCTCTTGTCTCTTATGGTTGAGAGGTAATGACCTTTATTCTTCAAGTAAATGTGAGGGAAAATATATAAGATTCAACCTTGAACAAGTTTTAACTTGATTAATAAGATTAGGAGATGGAATTTTATGGTTGAGAGGTATAAGGCTCAAGAATTCAATTTGGTAATTTTTTGAAAGACATTTTTAGGCAAAGGTTGATGGCGCTATGGATAATGGTAGGAAATTGAATTATGCTCAAACTCTAGGGTAGTTTGCATATATTGAGTCAAACCACTTGGATTTGCATGTTTGGGAGGATGATTTATCCAATTAGGCCTTCTTAATCCTTGATGTTCTCAAGTGTTTATAGGATTTAATGGAAAAGCATCAAGAACATTTCAAAATGTGGGATTTATGACATCTTAATGAATTGACATAGGGCATCCTCTATTGAAGAGTCTAGGGAAATTCTTACCAAGCCTCCTACCTCTAAAATATTATCCTCTAGGAGAAAAATTGTGATAAGATGAATCTTACCTATCCAAAATCTAATCATTCCTCCAAATATTACCATGAGAATTATTAGAATGATAAGGTGTCTATCTTGACATCTTCTAAAATATGAAACAAATAAAAAAACTTGATTACTTGCATTTAATTTGTTCTCTAACATATGTCAACTCAATATATAATTAAATGTGAAGGTATATAGATTCCAATAAAATATGGAAATATGAAAATCAACATATCAAAATTATTCTACATATTAGCATTATTATAATAAATTACTGAGAGTTTCCATCATGAATTTAAAGTAAAACAAACTTTCCTAAATATAACTGACATAAATATTTTTTTGCTAAAAAACTAACTGCTTATCAACTATTGTGATACATATATTCATATTTTTCTATGTTGTAATTGACAATGAATATAAAATAAAACTAAAATCATGACATTATTAAACTAAAGAGCATAACCTCCACATATCCAAAAATTGATTCATAAATATAACCAAGCTAAATCAACATATTTTCTCAACCCCAAAAATTTTCAAAGTATAGAAACAAATTTTTTGAACAAAGTAGACTTCCATACTATAACTTATACTTATCTAAAACAATAAAAATTTCATTATCAAGGCTTGCATACAAGAAAATACAAATATTTACCTAAGATTCTCGTGCATTTTATCACTACATAACATGTAAACCATCTTCAAATGTATACATCAAAAAATCCAAAGTCATATATGAAAACCCAAAACTTTCTTAAACAAAAATTAACATGTAGCACCTATTTGATATATCTACTTATCATGAATATTTTATACCAAACTAGATAAGAAACTATCATATCTTCTTGTTGACAACCCACTGATCAAAAATAAAAATTAATGCACAGCTCTCATTTACCATATCTAACTAAAATAGACATAAAACACATTTATATCAAAAACACAACACAAAAATAAAAAAATATTAGACATGCAACATTCATCTATTATCCAAATTTACCAATCACCAATAAAACCACAACTTTTTAAATGTTAGATAATCTAAAACTGAGTCTTATCAATAGACATTAAAAATTCATAAAATAATGCATGTATTGAAATCATTTTTCCAACAAAAAACCAAAATGTATTTGAATACTGCACCTATTTTAAAATAGATCTTATAACTAAAAATTCTACATTTGAATCAATAAACTCACTAAAACCCTTAAGTAGATGTCCATCAAATAATTCTCAAGCATCATTTACCATACAAGGATGTTACTGAATGTGATAAGCTTCAAAATACTTACCTGGTTTGTAAGTTTTCCAAACTTTCTCCTTACTTCTATAATGTGGCTTCCATAGTAAGCTTGTCCAAAATAATAGTTAGCAATGCAAAATGACCTTTTGTATAGTTTTGGATCCATAATAACTATCTAGGCTTATGTGTTTCCATTACATTGGCTATCAAAATATCATTACTTTGCCACCAACCTTATCTGACTCTTTTGGAAATTCCACTAAATTTATCATGACTAAATTTTCCACAAGACTATTTATTACATTACATTAAACAATAAATGTACCTTAGGCTTAAATGCCATAAAATCCATGGGTTCACACCAATCTACAATGTAATCACCATATAACCAAATCATTAAATTGACAAAATTGCTAGTTAGCATGATTTACAACCAATGCTTCCACCTTGAAGTCAATTAATCAATTGGGTCACTATTAGGTTCTCATTGTGCCACCTTTTGCCTGTATTATCATTACCACTAGTTTCCATAGGTCCACTAACATTTGAACCTTGGGTTTTTAGTTTTAATCCTTTCAATCCACTAATATTTGACTCTTAGGTCTTAGTTTCAAAAACACTTAGGTTTAAATAATGCAAATTTAAACAAAATAATACATAATCATATTCAAACTCAAATTAAATAATCCATAGTTATATGATTTAAAAAATCAAAATACCTTAACAAATTATAAAATTATCAATGTGAATAATGTTAATAAAAATCATTCAACTTATGGCATCATGATCATAACTAACTAACATAATGATGAATATTTAATGGTGTAATGAATTAAGACCCCTATACTAACAATGTTTGATTTCATGACATAAGTCATTAATATGATAAAACCACTTAATATACTTAGGTTTAGAAAATAAAAAGAGGACGTGTCAAAAATAGACACAAAATTGGCAACCTTGCTAGCTAATTTTAAAAATGAAATGAGGTAGCAAAATAAATATTTGCCTATTTAAATATGAAACATCTGAGAGTGTGAACCAGGTTAATCATTTTTTAGAAAGATAAATGTAAACTATAATAATAAAGTTATTTTAAATGATGAAGTGCTTGGTTAGTGTGGAATGAAAAGAAGATAGATTAGATATGGAATTTTGGTCTAGATATAAAATCATATGCAAAAGCCTTAAACACAAATTATTAAAATAAGTAATGCTTTAAAACACATTGATAATCAACTCAATCTAATTTATAAAGAACAATATAAACAACTTACCATCATTGTAAACTTATAGAAATATGGCAATATTTGTGTAGTTTTATTTCATTCTTATGAATAACTTTGTTGATGTATCCAAAATTTATCCTTTCAAAGAAAACTATAACATAAAAGAAACACAAGCCAAAAATAAAACAAAAGGAAACAAACAAAACCAAAACAAACACACATAAGAAAATAGTTATTAATAAAATAATTTTAAATGATGTCCATTAACTAAGTATCACAATAAATTTCCTTCCATATCTTGTAAATGGAAATATTTTTTTCAAATTATAGCATTAATATTATATGGTCCCAACTAGAGCAAATCAAACTTATGATGACTACCTAGATCTTCATGGGATTTATCCCAATAAAGAACAAGATCACCAACCTTAAATATTTTACTAGAAAAATTTTTATAATAAATTTATTCAATTTTTTTTAGCTTCTTACAACTCCTATAAAGAACCAATCTTACTTTCATCCAATGCTATTAAATCATTAAGTCTTTATTTATTTAAATTTGTGTCTTCTAATAAATATTGTAAAGCAATATGAGCATATGAGATTTGTAACTCTATTGGTGATGTAAATTCAAAACCATAAGTTAGAATGAAAGGAGAATATCATATAGATGATTTAACAATGTTTTTATTAGACCATAATGCCTCATATATCTTACATGCCAATTTTTTTATTCTCACAAACTATTTTCTTCATAATGTAAATCAGATTTTTTTTCATATACTCAATATATCCATTCCTTTGAGGGTAATATTTAGAAAAATAACTATAAATAATATAATATCTTATTATGAATTATAAATACTCATTTGAAACAAATTGAGGACCATTATCTAAAATAATCTTGTAAAGCACATCAAATATAGAAAAAAGTGATTTTCAAGAAATGAAATAACTTCAGATGCAACTTATCTTTTTAAAGATTTTTATTTAGGCCATTTTGAAAAGTAATTGATCATAGTTAGGATATATCTATGGCCAATGGAATAAGGATGAGTAATGTATGATATAAAATCAATTCCCCATTTAATAAATATTTTTTCAAAAATTCTAGCGTTTAAAGGTATTGTTGGTAATTTATCCCTACCAATAAGTAATTGACAAGACATGCAAGAATGCACCAACTTATAAGCATTTGAAACAATGTTAGCCAATAATAACCTACATGTAAAATCTTATAATCAGTAGTTTTTACAACATAATGGCCACAAAAACTATGTTCATAACATCCCCTAAGAATTTTCTAGATTGGATAATGAGTAATACACCTTAAAAATATGCCATCATAATTTATATAAAACAAAATGTTTTCTAGTAAGCATAATTTTGAATTCTACACTCTCAATGACCTCCTTTGTATTTTATCCAAATAATCAGGGCAAGCCTAATTTTTAAAGTAATATACAAGATCATGATATGAATCAACCTCAGCTATTAAACAATCAAAATATTTCATTTCAAGTCAAAACATAAAAGTTTTTGAAAAATATGTAACCTTCATAGATTCAAAATGAGATTTTTCATTTAAAGAATAATCAATAGATAAAATAAAAACATTAATACTTGAAGAAGCATTTTTAGCCAAATGTTTTGCTAATTCATTTCCTTTAATAGTTTTAGATGTTTCAAATTCAAGGTCAAACTCCTAGATTCTTAAAATCCACTTTGCTAACCTTCCTTGAATAGTGGGTTATTTTAAAAGTATGATAAAATAGGTACATTATATTTGTCATAAATTTATTTCCCATCAAGAGATGACAAAATTTAATTAACAAAGAAACTAAAGATAAAAGAAATTTATTGATAAAAAGGTACCTAGTTTATGTGTCTTTTAATACTTGACTCATATATCTAATATGTTGTTCATCATTGTTTTTATCTTGTTTTGTTATCATAGTATATATGGATTTATCTATTACATTAACATAAATAATGAAAGGCTTAGATAAATATGTTTTAACAAGCACATAAGCATTTATAAGGGAATTTTTCACATTGTTAAAAGAAGAGTCAACTTATGCATCCCACATATATGACTATTTTTTATTTAACAAAATCTGTAGAGGATTTGACTTATTAAAAATATATGAGATAAATTTATGCATGAAATTTATTTTACCAAAGAAATACCTAAGACTAGACTGATATTTAGGTGGCTACAATTTTTTTATTTCTTTAACACGTTTATGATCAATTGAAATACCATCTTTAAAAATAATATGTCCTAATAAATTGTCTTCAGTAACACCAAAAATATATTTCTTAAGATTAAGGTAAATACCATATCTTATACATCTTTTAAATATTTCACATAAATGATCTATATGTTTCTTTCTCTTTTTACAATGGATTGTAAGGTCATATAAGTATAGTTTCATGATAACTATATTAAATCATCAAAACATACATGCACATCTATTTGAAAGGTTTCACTTGCATTCATGAGACCAAAAGGAATTCAAGATGTGAAGGTTGTCTTGTGTATATCATCTAGATTGATAAATATTTTATTAGAACTAGAAAATCCATCAACAAAGACATCATTTTAGATCTTGTAACTTATTTCAAAATTTGACTGATATTTGGAAGAGGTAAATTATCCTTTACACTAGCCTTATTTATATCTCTAAAGTCTACACAAAGTCTAATATATCCATTTTTTATACATAGGTCCTAAATTAGCTACCCATTTAGAATATGTTATAGGAAAAATGACACCACCATCAAGCATCTTATCAATCTCTTTGTTGATGGTTTCTTTCAACAAAGGGATTATCCTTCATATTTTATTCTTAACAGGTTTAATACTAGGCTTAATGGGAATGTTGTGTCTTAAAAATTAGTATCATACCCTTTTAAATCTTTACAAGACCAGACAAACCTTTCAATAAATTTCTTAGAAATTTTGTTAAATTTTACCTTCTCATCAGGTGTACATTGCATTCTGAAATAAAAAAACTTTGTCTATTCTTTAGCTCCAATATTTATTGGGATAGTCTCTCCAATAATTCTCCTAGAAGGTTCTTCTATATGTGAGATCTTAGGCTTATCATTTGGAGTAAACATGGATTCTAAACTCATTTAACTAGTTCATAACTTATTAGTATTCAATTTCAAATAAAATCCATAATTGAGAACATAATCATCATTATCAAAATAATTATCTTTAATAAAAGAATTAATATGTTCATCATAATAAAAATAGGCCAATTTTCATTTAAATCAAGAATTTTAGGTTTGAAAATATCTAAAAATGAAAACTCAACAATAGTTTCTATGTCACTCATAGTAGCATTAGAAGTAAAAAGACAAGTTTATCATCTTGTATATTGAATTACCTATGTATATGAGTGATATTAAAAGATTTAAAATTTTAAAGTAAGGACCAATTTTTTTAGTATATCGATGAAAACAAGTTTGGTTTGTTTTATAAACCTTCCTTATTTGTCAGATAACTTATTTACAATGACCAAATGCATCTAATTATTTAAAATTCAATTCTATAGCCTTTTATAAACCAATATATAAGGCTTTAAATTATACTATATTATTAGTAGTATCAAAATATAAGTTATAAGCACAATGAAAAATTCTACCTATAAGAGAAATGAGACAAATTCCTACACCACTACCAGCTTGTGAACAATCACCATAAAAATATAAGGTCCATAAATCACTCTTGAAGAAATAATTTTAATGTTATTCTTTAGGTTAATCAAGGGTTAGTAACTCATATTTACCAATTTCCATTTCAACATAAGCAACATCAAGAGGTATAGAGTCAATAGGATTACTAAACTAATATTCTCTTTGAATCGAAACAATTTCATTTTTAATTAGAACCCATGTAGTGTCTTATCCAAAAATTTCCCTAATTTATTTAGACTAGACTTTACGCAAAATCATTGCATAATTGATAAGGATATCTAGAATTTGAATATTAGTCATACATCTAATCTTTTCATCTTTTGAAACCTTAATCATAAGATATCTAAACTTACCAAGGTATATTTTTTTGTGTGAATCAAAACATGTGAGCTTACTATTATTAATTTCATAAGATATTCCTAACTGATAAATGATAAATTTTGGAATAAAATTATTTGGTACATTTGTGTCTAAAATGTAGTTATGTATGACTTTATCAACAATTTTGATAGATATATAAAAATGTGGTATGTAATTTTCAAGAGGATCATATATCTAAGAAAAAACTACTATCTAACCTTGTTCATTATTTTACTTATCTTATTGAAATCCTAAAACATCTTTATCATTTGGATTTTTAATAGCCTCATTGATTTGGTAAAGTTATCCTAACAAACTATCAGCCAATAATAATGAAAACATGTTTTTATAATGGAGAAATCATCAATGATATTATAATCCCCTATATCTAGATGATGTATATGCATATAATATTTAGTCTTATAATTAGCATATTGAGTGTTAATTAAACCTATAGACAATAGATCATTATGCTTAGAATTCATTGTGGCATTATCTGATCCATTATTCTATATATTCTCAACTTTATTTTTATTTTGAAAAGAATTTTGATTATTTTTAGCTACATTGGAATTGGAATAATATTTTTTTCTATTATTAACAACATAAGAATTTATGGCTTTGATTTCATTTGAAGATTCACTAATTTCACACATGTTTATATTGTCAATCAGATCAATTATTATATTATTTTATTGAATATATCTTTTAAATTTTTGAACAAAGATACACATATTTGTACATGATCTAGTTCACAAACATTATAATAAATAACTTTTTCTTCAATTTTATTTTTTGATGAAATGATGACTTACTTGATGAATATGGATTATCATTTAATTTCCACTTCATGGTGACCACTTCATTACTGAGATTATGAATGGATTTGAAAGTTTCTATATTTTTTGAATTTACACATATTATAGTTATATCATTAAAACTAACTCATTTTAAATTCTTTTCATTTTCTATACATAAAGTTATAATTTAATCATAATCTATAATATATTTATCCTATATATCCATTTTATACTTTAAAGGTAAAGCATTATAAAAATATAATCTTGATAATTTTTTAGATGGTCTAACATCAGGTGTAATTTTTTAGTATAATTTAGAAAATCTACTTATGAACCTATAAATGGTTTCACTTAGATCAATTGAAATATTAACCAATTTATTAACTAAATCTAAATCCATTTTTAGTTTAATGAAACATAACTCTAACTAATCTTAAATATCTTTCCAAGAGATGATAACATTTGTTGGAAGACTAATAAATGCTTGATATGCTTTACCTTCTAAATTATATGAGAAAACTCTAAGAGAAATTTTTTTATTTATAATACCAAGGGTAGAAAAAGAAAAAATTAAATAATACAAGTGATCTTCCCATGACTCACCAGGGCTTATATAAAACTTAGGGACATTGATTCCCTTTAATGAAGGTAACTTACATGAACAAGCACCAATATTGATTGGATTTCTATAAATCCAAGGATTGACTAGGGGCTAAGCAATGTCTTAATCTTAATCATTTTCATTATCAGTTACTTCTACTTCATTTATGCTATTTTGAATACTTATAATCAAATATTGAACCCTTTGTTGATGTGATTTCTCTTCTTCCATCTAAATTTTCAACTATTTTTATTTTGATCACATGATAAGGTTGATTTATATTATGATCAACAAGAGAAATAAAATATTCAAGATGAATGAAACCTAAAAGAAAATGAATTCTAGGTTGAGGATTAACACATAAAATCTCTTTACTCTCAAGTTTAATTTTACATTTATTTTCTTCAATCTGATTTTTTGTTTCACACGTAAGATTTGTTTGAATATAAATAATTTTTTCTTCTTCAAATTCTTCATTAAATACTTCAATTATATGATGTAAATCATAAGGCTTATTATACAAAACAAAAATATTCAAGTTAGAAGTGATGTCAACTTGATCTTCAGTAATATCAATTAAGGGTTGAATGACAGGGTGTGGACCTCAAATGATCATATCTAACTTAAAATAAATTAGACAAAAAAAAGAATTTTAAAAATGATCTCTAGTGGATTCACCAAATTTGTTGATGATAGAAATTGTCACATAGATGAATCATCCCTTTCACCTATCATAAAGGTAAAGGTAAAATCATACCAGTCTAATAGTTAATATCTAATATGTCACAAAGGATCCAAAATATGTGCAAAGGGGTTTTAAATATTCTAAGAAATAACAAGTACACCAAATATTAATCAATACTTCATTATAAATATAGAAATCAAATATTCTCTTTATGTCTAACTAAAGATACAAATGTGAATATATAATCTAACCTATCTGATAGAAAAGGCCTATGATTAAGATATATTTTGAAAGAAAGATTTATGTTCCTTATAAATATTTCTATTTTATTCAAATTATTTAGAATCTTCATGTTTCACTAAAAAAACATCAAAATAAAAGAAACAAATATACCTAAAAGATAAGAATAATATATTGCAATGAATTCTAAAGAACATAATTGAGATAAAAATTAGCATAATCCCACAAATTACTAAATCTAAAGAAATAAATAACAACTAAATTAAAAAATAAATATTAACCTCAATTTAATACTTAAAATTAAATCTAATATGAAAATAAACTAAATAAAATATTTAATAATCTAATAAAACTTGATTTAATCCAATATGAAAAGAAACTATAACAAAAAATTAACTTTGTTCTAAATATTAAAATAAGCCTAAACTAAAAATAAATAACTTAGAAGATAAAACAAAAATATTTTAAACTATAATATCTAAACTATCAAATAAGATCTAATCATTTAAGAAAAATACTAAAGATTTAAGAAAATATAATATTCTAAACTAGTTAAAGACTAAAAACCTAACAATAAAAACTAATTACTTTAAATTAGAACTAATTACCTGAACTAAACAACAAATGAAATATAAAAAAAGTAAAATAAAATAAATTAAAGAAAAAAATAGATTACGAGTCTTAGCAAAGATTAACTATATTTTATTGAGAAATAATATTTTAAGTATATAAATCATTGATATAACAACCAATATAATCTAAATAGATCAACAACATGCTACATACAATGAAGTATTCATCAGTATGCAAGCCAAGTATTTTGGATTATTCCCATATGACTGTAAATCTACAATCACCATAAAATATTAAACCTAATAGCTTCCATATAATTAGTTTATAAAATAAACATGAAACTTGTATATTCTTATGCTAATTAAGTATATTACTTAACTATTAGAGAATGTGTCCTTGATTTATCTACAAAAGTTGTTCTATCTCACAGATATTTCACAAAAAGACTATAATTATGAACTTTGATTCATGTGTTTGTTATCACCACATAAAATTAAAACCATATTCAAATTTATACACAAAAAAAAAACTCATATCTAAAAACCCAACACTTTCTTAAATAAAATTTAACATGTAACACCCATTTGCTGTATTTGATTGCCATGAATATTTTCAATGAAACTAGACATGAATTATCATATCTTCTTGTCTTAAACCCAATAATTAAAAAAAAATAAAAAATCAATGAGTGGCTCTAATTTACCATATATAACTATTGTTAACATTTCCAACCAAATTAGATAGAAAAAACATTTATATCAAAAATAAACACAAAACTAAAACAAAGCTCAAACATGCAATGTCTATTTTTTATCTAAAATTACTAGTCACCAACAAAACCACAACATTACAAATGTTAATAAGATTAATTAATATACTTTCATTTTCTTGAATATATCTTTTAAATTTTTCAGCAACTATACAAATATTTAGATCATGATCTAGTTTACAATATTATAATAAATAACATTTTCTTCAATTTTAGTTTTTTTATGAAATGATGACTTGATGAATATGGATTATCATTTAATTCAAACTTGACGGTGACCACTTCATAACTAAGATTATGAATGGCTTTTAAACTTTCTATATTATCTGAATTTACACATATTACAGTTCTATCATTAAAACCAACTCATTTTAACTTCTTTTCATATTTTATAAATAAAGTTATAATTTTATCATAATCCATAATATATTTATCCTATATATCCATTTTATAATTTAAAGGTAAATAATTATAAAAATATAATCTTGACAACATTTTAGATGGTCTAACATCAGGTGGAATTTTTTGATACAATTTAGTAAATCTACTTATGAACCTATAAATGGTTTCACCTAGATCAATTAAAATATTAACTAGTTCATTAACTAAATATAAATCCATTTTTGGTTTAATAAAACATAACTCTAATCAATCTCTAATATCTTTCCAAGAGCTGATAACATTTGTTGAAAGACTAATAAATGCTTGATATGCTTTACCTTCCAAAATATATCAAAAAAATCTAAGATAAACCTTTTCATTTATAATACCAAGGGTAAAAAAATATAATTTTAAACAATATAAGTGATCTTTTCATGACTCACCAAGGCTTATATAAAACTTAGGGACATTGATTACCTTTAATGAAGGTAACTTACATGAACAAGAACCAATATTGATTCGATTTCCATGAATACAAAGATTGGCTAGGGGCCTAAGCAATATTTTCATCTAAATCATTTTTATTATCAGTTAATTCTACTTCATTTCTATTATTTTTAATACCTAGAATTAAATCTTGAACCCTCTATTGATGTGATTGCTCTTTTTCCATCTAAATTTTCAATAATTTTGATTTTGATCATGTGATCATGTTGATTTATATTATGATGAATAAGATAAATAAAATATTCAAGAAGAATGAAATCTAAAAGAAAATGAGTTATAGGTTGAGGATTAACACATAAAATCTCTTCAGTCTCAAGTTTAATTCTATAATTATTTTATTCAATATGATTTTTTGTTTCACGTGCAATATTTGTGTGAATATCAATAATTTTTTATTCTTCTAATTCTTCATTAAATACTTTAATTATATGATGTAATCATAAGGTTTATTATAGAAAATAAAAAGAGTCAAGTTAGAAGTGATGTCAACTTGATCTTCAACAATATCAATTAAGGGTAGAATGACTGTGTGTGGATCTCCAATGATCATATCTAACTTTAAATAAAATAGACAAAAATAAAGACTTATAAAAGGTTTCCCCAATGGAGTCACCAAATTTATTGGTGTTAGAAATTATCATGTCGATGAATCATCCCTTTCACCTATCATAAAGTTTAAGGTAGAATCATATCAGTCTAGTAGTTAATATCTAATAGGCTACAAAGGATCTAAAATATGAACAAAGGGGTTTTAAGCATTTTAAGAAATAACAAGTACACCAAATATCTATCAATACTTCATTATAAATTTAGAAATCAAATATTTTATTTAAGTCTAATTAAGGAAACAAATGTGAATATGTAATCTAACCTATCTAACAAAGAAGGTCTATGATCGAGATATATTTTGAAAGAAATATTTATGTTCCTTATAAATATTTCTATTTTATTTAAATGATTTATAATCTTCATGTTTCACTCAGAAAAGATCAAAAGAAAATAAATAAATATACCTAAAAGATAAGAATAATATATTGCAATGAATTCTAAAGAACAAAATTGAGATAAAAATTAGCATAATCTCATACATTACTAAATCTATAGAAAGAAACAAAAAATAAATTTAAAATTAAATATTAACCTAAATCTAATACATACAAATAAATATAATATGGAAATAAACTAAATAAAATATTTAATAATCTAATAAAACTTGATTTAATCCAATATGAAAAGAAACTATTAAAAAAATTAACTTTGTTCTAATTATTAAAATAAGCCTAAACTAAAAATAAATAAATAACTTAAAAGATAAAAAAAGATTTAAAACTATAATATCTAAACTATCAAATAAGATCTAATGATTTAAGGAAAAGACTAATGTTTTAAGAAAACACAATAATCTAAACTAGCTAAAGACTAAAAACCTAATAAGAATAATTAATTAATTTAAATTAAAAATAATTACTTAATCTAAACAACAAATGAAATAAAATAAGTAAAATTAAATAAATTAAATAAAAATTAAATAGATTACGTGTCTTAGCAAAGATTAACTAGATTTTATTGAGAAACAATATTTTAAGTATATAAATCTTTGATATAACAACTAATATAATCTAAATAGATCAACAACATGATGTATACACTAAACTATTAATCAATTTTCAAGCCAAGTATTTTGGATTATGTCTATATGATTGAAAATTTTTAATCACCATAAGATATTAAACCTAATAGCATCCATATAATTGGTTTATAAACTAGACATGAAACTTGGATATTCTTATGTTAATTAAGCATATTACTTAACTATTAGAGAATGTGTCCTTGATATATCTGCAAAAAAAATCTATCTCATACATGTTTCACAAAAAGAGTATAATTGTGAACTTTGATTCCTGTGTATGTTATCACCATATAACATTTAAACCATATTCAAATTTATACGCAAAAAAACTCATATCTAAACACCCAACACTTTCTTAAATAAAATTCAACACATAACACCCATTTGCTATATTTAATTTCCATGAATATTTTCAATGAAACCAAACATAATTTTTCATATCTTCTTGTCAAAAACCCACTAATCAAAAACAAAAATAAATCAATGTCTCTTATTTACCATATATAACTCTTGTTAATATTTCTAACCAAACTATATAGAAAACACATTTATATCAAAAACCAAAACAAAACTGAAACAAAGCTCAAATATGCAATGTTTATTTGTTATCCAAAATTACCTATCACCAACAAAACCACAACATTTCAAATGTCAATTAGATTAATTAATATACTTCCATTTTCTTGAATATATCTTTTAAATTTTTAAACAACTATATACATATTTAGATCCTAATCTAGTTCACAAACATTATAATAAATAAATTTTTTTTCAATTTTATTTTTTTGATGAAATGATGACTTGATGAATATGTATTATAATTTAATTTCCACTTGATGGTGACCACTTCATTACTAAGATTATGAATGGATTTCAGACTTTCTATATTATCTAAATTTACACATATTATAGTTTTATCATTAAAATCAACTTGTTTTAACTTATTTTCATATTCGATACGTAAAGTTATAATTTCATCATAATACATAATATATTTATCTTATATATCCATTTTATAATTTAAAGTTAAATCGTTATAAAAATATTTTAACAACTTTTTATATGGTCTAACATCAACTAGAATTTTTTGGTACAATTTAGTAAATTTACTTATGAACCTATAAATGGTTTTACCTAGATTAATTAAAATATTAACCATTTCATTAACTAAATCTAAATGTGTTTTTGGCTTAGGAAACATAACTAAATCTAAATAGGTTTTTGGCTTAATGAAACATAACTCTAACCAATCTTTAATATCTTTCCAAGAGCTGATAACATTTGTTGGAAGACTAATAAAGGCTTGATATATTGAGGAAAGTTTACAATCTGAAATGAAAGATGAAGAGGAATCAGTGGTGAAACATTCTATGGAAAATCTTGTAGAGGCTGTGGTTAGTGAGTTAGCTAAGCCAGAGGAGGAGGTTTACTCATAAAGTACTATGAGAAAATTCTAAGAGAAACATTTATTTATAATACCAAGGATAGAAAAGAATAATTTTAAATAATTTAAGCAATATTACCATGACTCACCAAGGCTTATATAAAAATTAGTAAGCAGGTTCTTTTGTTAACCTAGATGTGCTTTAAGGATTATCTTCCTTCTTATTGTGTAGGGTTTCGGGGTCCCTTCAAAACTTGTTTTTACCTTAATCTAAAACATTTGTTGGAAGACTAATGATATGCTTTACCTTCTATTATGAGAAAATTCCATTTTCATTTAAATGAGAAAAGAATAATTTTAAATAATATAAGTAATATTACTGACTCACCAAGGCTTATATAAAACTTAGGGACATTGATTCCCTTTAATGAAGTTAACTTACATGAACAGGTACCAATACTGATTGGATTTACATGAATCTAAGGATTGACTAGGGGCTAAGCAATGTCTTCATCTAAATTATTTTCATTATCAGTTGCTTCTAATTTATTTTTGTTCTTTTGAATACCTAGAATTAAATCTTGAACCCTTTGTTGATGTGATTTCTCTTCTTCCATATTTATTTTCAAGTATTTTGATTTTGATCACGTGATCAGGTTGATTTATATTATGATCAACAAGAGAAATAAAATATTCAAGATGAATTAAATCTAAAATAAAATGAATTCTAGGTTGAGGATTACACATAAAATCTCTTCAGTCTCAAGTTTAATTCTACAATTATTATCTTCAATATGATTTTTTGTTTCATGTGTAAGATTTCTGTGAATATCAATAATTTTTTATTCTTCTAATTCTTTAGTAAATTCTTCAATTATATGATGTAAATCATAATTATTATTATACAAAATAAAAAGAGTCAAGTTAGAAGTGATGTCAACTTGATCTTCAACAACATCAATTAAGGGTTGAATGATTGGGTGTGGACCTCCAATGATCATACCTATCTTAAAATTTAAAAAAACAAAAAAAAAACTTCTAAAAAGGATCTCCAATGGAGTCACCAAATTTGTTGATGATAGAAATTGTCACGTTGATGAATCATCCCTTTCACCTATTGTAAAGGTTAAGGTAGAATCATACCAGTCTAATAGTTAATGTCTAATAGGTCACAAAGGATCCAAAATATGTGTAAAGGGGTTTTAAATATTCTAAGAAATAAAAATTACACCAAATATTGATCAATACTTCATTATCAATTTATAACTAAAATATTCTCTTTATGTCTAACTAAGGAAACAACTATGAATATATAATCTAACATATTTGACAGAGAAGGTCTATGATCAAGATATATTCTCAAAGAAAGATTTATATTCCTTATAAATATTTTTATTTTGTTCAAATTATTTAGAATATACACATTTCACTCAGAAAAGATCAAAAGAAAATATATATATATATATATATATATATACCTAAAAGATTAGAACAATATATTGCAATGAATTTCAAAGAACAAAATTGAGATAGAAATTAGCATAATCCAAAAAATTGCTAAATCTAAAGAAAAAAACAATAAAAATTAAATTTAAAACTAAATATTAACCTAAATATAATACTTAAACTTAAATCTAATATGAAAAGAAACTATAACAAAAAATTAACATTTTTATAAATATTAAAATAAGCCTAAACTAAAAATAAATAGATAACTTATAAGATAAAACCAAAATATTTAAAACTATAATATCTAAACTATCAAATAATATCTAATTATTTAAGAAAAAGACTAAATATTTAAGAAAACACAATAATCTAAACTAAATAAATGCTAAAAACCTAATAAGAATAACTAATAAATTTAAATTAAAACTAATTACTTGAACTAAATAAAAAATGAAATAAAACAAGTAAAACAAAAAAAATTAAAGCAAAAATAAATAAATTATGAGTCTTAGCAAAGATTAACTAGATTTTATTGAGAAATAATATTTTAAGTATATAAATCCTTGATATAACAACTAATATAATCTAAATGGATCAACAACATGTTGTATACAATGAAGTATTCATCAGTATTCAATTCAAGTATTTTGGATTATGTCCATATGATTGTAAATCTACAATCACCATAAGACTATTATATCTAATAGCTTCTAGATAATTGGTTTATAAACTAAACATGACACTTGGATATTCCTATGTTAATTAATCATATTACTTAACTATTAGAGAATGTGTCCTTGATTTATCTACAAAATTTGTTTTATCTCAAAGATATTTCACAAAAAATGTATAATGATGAAATTTGATTCATGTGTATGTTATCACCACATAACATTTAAACCATCTTCAAATTTATACACAAAAATAACTCATATCTAAAAACCCTAACTCTTTCTTAAATAAAATTTAATATGTAACACCCATTTGCTATAGTTTCTTATTGTGAATATTTTAAATGAAACTAAACATGAATTGTCATATCTTCTGGTCAAAAATCCACTGATAAAAAACAAAAATCAATGAGTGGCTCTCATTTACCATATATAACTATTGTTAACATTTCCAACAAAAATAGATAGAAAACACATTTATATCAAAAACCAACACAAAACTGAAACAAATCTCAAACATGCAATGTCTATTTGTTATCCAAAATTACAAGTCACAAACAAAATCACAACTTTCCAAATGTCAAATAATCAAGAACAGAGTCTTATTTATACACTTTACAACTTCATAAAATAATACATGTATTGAAATAATTATTCAAACAAAAAAACCCACATGTAATTAAAGATTGCAACTATTCTCAAATAAATATTATAACCAATAACTATACATTCAAAATCAAAAAACTGATTGCAAACATTATGTACATGTTCATCAAACATTTCTCAATAATAATTTATCATGTAATGAAATTATTAAATGTGATAAGCTTTAAAATCATTACCTGGTCTGCAAGTTTCCCAAACTTTTTCCTCACTTATAGAATGTGGCTTTCACAATAGTCTTGTCCAAAATGATGGTTACCAATGTAAAATGACCTTTTTTATAGTTACATATCCATAATAACTATTTATGATTACATGTTTCCATTAAATTAGCTGTCAAACCATCGGTATCCTACCACCAACCTTATCTAATTATTTTGGTTATTCCGCTAACTTGGTCATGACTAAAGTTTCCACTAAATTGTTTGCTAAATTCCTTTAAATGATGCATGTACCTCAGGCTTAAATGCCACAAAATATGTAGGTTCAAATCAATATCCAATGTAGTCACCATATCTCCAAAGCATTAAATCTACATAACTCCTAGCTAGCATAATTTCCATATAAAGATTTGACCCCTAAGTCAATTAATCACATATATCACTATTAGGTTTTTTTTCCACTACCTTTAGCCTTTATTGTCATTTTTTTCTAGTTTCCATAGTTCTACTACCATTCAAACCTCAGGTCTTTAGTTTTAATCCTTTTAATACACTAACATTCAAACCTTAGGTCTTAGTTTCAAAAACACCTAGGTTTAAATAATTTAAATTTTAACCAAATAATCCATAGTCACATTCAAAATTAAATCAAATAATCCATATTTATATAATTTAACAAATTGTATAACCATGTCATACATTTATCAATATGAATAACGTTAAAAAAATCATTCAATGTATGGCATCATGATCATAACTAACACCTTATCAATCAATATGTGCATAAAATCATGAATGATTTTAAAAATTATGACCAATAAGTATCATATAAACAATATCAAATAATTTTTCTTCTACCAATTTTGTAAATACTGAATGTTGTCATTGAAACCACTTAATGCTTTAGAAACCACTTATAATGTAGTGTAAAAGTTTCATTAAATGCAATGGTTATAATAAACATTCAAAATAAGAATGAATATTCAAATGATGAAATTAACTAAGACCCCCATACCAACATTTTTATATGTCATGACATAACTTGACAATATGACAAAACCACTAAATATACATGGTTTTAGAAAATAAAAAGAGGGGGTATCAAAAATAGGCACAACATGTTCCTTTTTCAATAGGTCCCACTATGCCCCCAATGATAAGTACACCTATGCCCAAAATTCAATTATCCCTAGTCATGTAAGTGGCACATGTAGTCACTCAACATACTCTTTAGTCTACCCCTACTGCCTCTTCCATTATAGCTCCTTCCATTATAGTAATGTAAGCCGATCTAGGAAAGAGGACTATGAATAATATAAAGGTTATTAATACACTTAAAACCCATGTTTCTACCCATATCATGCCTAGATTTTTATTTAATTAACCAATTCCCTCCTTTCATAATGAATGCCTCTCTCACTGACATCATTTCCCCATAAGTCAATTTGACCTAGAGCCATTGGTAGGCCTGGATGTTCCCATGGGATTCCTCTTCCATATTTACTCCTAACACCCCCATCCATCATCCTCTTATATTTATATCATACTTAATTCCCTCTAATTCATACATTCCCCCTCCACCCAAGGCTCCAACTATCACCTCCATCTCTACTACACCACTAAAACCCCATTCTACACTAGGAGTAAGTAAAGTGTTATAAGCACTAAATATGATTTCATATGGAGATCTTAAAGTGTAGTGTGAGTTTGATAGGACCTTACGGGACATAATTAGGATACTCATATATAAATTCATTCAATGAGGAGACCTTATAATTCTGTGGACTCAACAAAACCTCTCCTCACTCACCAAAATGAGAACATCTATAGGAGAAGAGAGATTGGCTAAGGATATAATCTCTACACTCTAATCCACACATGATATGTTATAGAATATCATAGAAAACATGGAGTAGTTATATATACTTGAGGTATAGGTGAATTTCATGTTACCTTATGTAATTTATTGGGAAGGTCAAGGAGGCCCTCATACAACTCTTTTTAGCTCTCAATAAAGTGGTCAAAATACTGACCTACAACAAAGAATTTCTCCAGTTAGCCCAAGAGTACATAGAAATGATTTTTATCATAGATATCAAGTGTAAAGAGATAAATATATTTATCCATAAGGGCATGTTACTAGAGTTTATAATTTTTCCTACATTATACCTAGGACTCTATCAGACTTATGGTGGGATTATGAGGGTTTCAACTGAAGAATAGTTGGCCTTGGCACAAATAATTATGGTGCCTATAGAAGAGAGTAGGGAAAGGGTTTTGAATTATTTAAATTAGGTCCAAATCATTATTTTATTCCATATATATGGTACCTTATTAAACAAAAGTGAGTTTAGAGTTCACCTTGATCATTCCAACTAAGTTATGAAGATAAAAGTGGCAAAATCCAACAAATCTAGTGCCAAAGTAGTTTTAGAAATCTCAACTCAATCTAATAAAAACATTAGCTAGGTCTTAGAAGTGAAAGTGTCTATAGAGGCTCAATTTAAATTAAATCAATAACTACTAACCTAATTGGAGGTGATCTTTTGGAAGCCACATATGAACTTGGCCAAGCTAGATCTTGAGTTTAACCTAGTGGTAGCCAAATTGGTGGCTAAAGAGGCACAACCTAGGTATTTAGGAGGATATACTTCTCTAACATAGTATTAGATCAATTTTTCTCTCCCTATAACATCTTTTTGGAATGGGGAATGTTTGATTCATTTTAAATATTAGCAGTTGTAACAACCTTGAGTGGTCATCATGGCCAAGGATTGGAATCTCATGATATTTAGAAGTGAGCCCCATAATCTATATATTTTAAACTATAATCCCTTTTAATGGTCAAAATTTTGTGTAAAGAAAATATATTAAAACTTTAATAGAATGCTTTTATTTTTTTTACCTAGTTCTCTGGTCATGGAATGTAGTCCATTATTTATAAGTTATAAGTAAATATTTATACAAGATAAGTGATGTGTTTATGTTAGAGAGATGAGTATCGTATTTAGATTTTTTATTTGTTAGTATAACCCATTGTGTGGTATTTATAATCTTGTGTGAATAATTTATGCTTTATATACTTTTGTTTATAACATGTTTCAAAATCTTTGTATGTTAATTGCTAAAAATGTTTTGAGTGTTAACACTCTATGGAGGACCTAAAAGTGAATTATTAATATTGGTGTCCCTTTGAAAGATTTAAAACTGAATGGATAAATTTTGCACAAATACTAAACTAGGAATAAAATAGAATAACTATGATTTGGCATATTTCAGTTCTCAAGCACTAGAATTCTCTGAATTAGAGCCCCCCTTTTCTTCCTTACCTTTCTCTCCTTTTTATGTTTATTTTTTAAGTAAAAAGTTTTATCCTATTTTATAAAGTTAGTAAAGTCTTATATTCATGCAATTTTGAGTAAGAGGTTCTTCATCTAGTAATGAATTTTAAGTGTAACCATGCACACATTGAGCCTCTGGTGCTAACAACTACTAATCTCTCAGTAGAACAAGGTTAAGCTACTTTGTCCTTGGAATAAACTAGCATCATTCCTAAAATTAATGAGGGGATATATTTATCCCATGAATGGTCTCTCACTTTCCTTATTTGTGACACTCAATTTCTTGATTGCCTTTAGACACAAGGATCTTGGGCTTGGCAATAGATGCTACTAAAATGAGTTTTATTCTCCATTCTATCTAGTATTACCACCTTTACTTTATAATTTAACATTATAATTTGATTCAAACACATATAAAAATAGATATGAATTGAATTAAACCAAAATATATAGCTTTTAACTCACTAATTTTCCTTTTAAAAATCTAGAGACGACTCCTCAAATCACCAGATCTATGTTATACAGAGGTAGATTGACAATTTTTATTGTACCCAACATCCCCCTTTTTCTTTAAGAAGAAATGGGGGCCCACTTTATTTGTATTTTGTTCTTAATATTGAACACCCTTTTCATAGGTTTTTGTAAATTCTATAAAATATAAGGTATTTCACTTTTAGTAGGATGATATTGTCATTATGTTTCATGAGACTAACTTTTTTTCTACAGAGACTATTCTTTGAATTTATATTTTTAGTTTGATTATTTCATCCCTTACACAATTTATCCTTTCAGGTTTTATGTTTTGAGCATTCTTGGGCCTATTTTATTTAACCTTAAAGGAAAATCCTTATAGGTAAAATAAAATTGCATTAAAACCTAGGATAAAGTATGCTCAAAACATAAAACCTGAAAGTGATGAAATATATTCCAAAATCATAGTTACTAAAGCATAGGTGATCATAGGTATCTCCCATCTATGAACCTAGTAAAATAAACTAGTGATACTTCTAAGGAACATGCATAGGTTTAATAACTATCACTATAGGATATGTAATAGTCTATGTATATAAAATAATACTATGTGGTCTTGAGGAGACAATAAAAGGAGTAGGGGTTCATAGAAACCATCATTGAGTCCTCTATGGTTTTTTTGAAGTAGCATTAAATAGGAACATGTTTAGTTTCTATAGAGTATTTGAATATGTATAAGTTATCCAATGATATTAAGATGAGGATGACAATCTATGAGGAACAAAAGATGTATAACATTTCTTGAACAAGATGTGCCATATGTGTGTATAGAAAAATCAAATAGTGTATCATTCTCTTGTGGTAAATTTTTACTTGGTATCTCTGGCTTGCATTTATTTTCATTTAGTTTCTAATTTTTATATGATGGATTCAATAGATAGGTATTAGGTCCTTTAGGTATGAATAGATTATGTGGTATGTTACCAAGTGGATTAGAACATATTTTGTTGAAATGTTCATTTGAAGATATATATATATATACAAACAGGGGATATCACAACATAAAACCTAAAAGGATAAATTGTGTAAGGGATGAAATAATCAAACTAAAAATAGGCCTATTTTTTATTTTATTTTGGGTAGATTTAATTTATACTCAAAACATAAAACCTGAAAGGATAAATTGTGTAAGGGATGAAATAATCAAACTAAAAATAGGCCTATTTTTTATTTTATTTTGGGTAGATTTAATTTATACTTGATTAATTTATGGGATTTACATAAATTTATAATGGAAATCCTTATTTTGTCAAGGAGATTATTATGGATTGCCAAGAATGCTCAAAACATAAAACCTGAAAGGATAAATTGTGTAAGGGATGAAATAATCAAACTAAAAATAGGCCTATTTTTTATTTTATTTTGGGTAGATTTAATTTATACTTGATTAATTGATGGGATTTACATAAATTTATAATGGAAATCCTTATTTTTTCAAGGAGATTATTATGTATTGCCAAGAATGCTCAAAACATAAAACCTGAAAGGATAAATTATGTAAGGGATGAAATAATCAAACTAAAAATAGGCCTATTTTTTATTTTATTTTGGGTAGATTTAATTTATACTTGATTAATTGATGGGATTTAGATAAAGTTATAAGGGAAATCCTTATTTTGTCAAGGATATTATTACTGACATTTTGTCCAAAATAATTCCCCAAAAGGAATTTGGCTATGGGATCTTTACCTTAAAAAAATTTGGACTACAGATATTTTGCCCAAAAAAATCACCTGTCAAATTATTCCTTCAAACCTATCAAATATACCCTTTAGGACTTTTGAAATGACCCTTAGTTTTACAAAAGTACCCTTTAAGGAAATCAAAAGTGCCCTTTGATCCCTAGAAAGTAGACCCTTCAGGAAAGTTTTACCATGAAGTAAACCCTTCAAGTCCTTTCCACATACCCTTTAGGACATTTGAACTAGCCCTTCAACCTTTGAAAGTGTCCTTTATACTTTAATTTATCCCTTTAACCTTTCTTGAATTAAACATTTTACCCCTTTTGACTAGATCTTTTAAGGTGCATACCCTTCAAGTTTTGTGTGAATGACCCTTTTGTAATTTTGTCATGAACCCTTTACCCTATACGACTTATCCTTAGAGATATCCTTTTTGACCCCTTTTTCATATGAAAATTTACCTTCAACCTTTATGTATTAGACACCTTTGAAATTGAGATACCCTTCAAGATTTTTGTCCCAAGCCTATTACCCCTTTTCAAAGTGGTCATACCCTTCATAATAATTATTAGCCATTTTTTTCCCAACCAAAAGACCTTTCAGACCCAAGGCACACACCCTTTACATTTTTTGTAACCTACCCTTTATGACTTTTGAAATGACCCTTTAGATAAATATTACCCTTCAGGGAAAATGAAAATACCCTTCAAACCTTTAAAATATCCCTTTGGGATAATTGTCTTGAGACTTTTACCTAGATGAAATAGCTCTCCAAGGAAATTGTTATGGAGATTTTATCCGAAATAATTCCCTCGAATGAATTAGTCTAGAACCAAAAGATTTATTCAAATATAGACCCTAAGTTCCTTATTACTAAGAGTAATACTAGTCTCACCACACAGCCAAAATAGAGGTAAAATATTTCCCATCAATACTTTAAAGACCCCTACCAACCTGAGCTAACAAGTTTGAATTATATAGGAAAATAAAATCCAAGTGAATGTTGCATATTTATGTCACCATGAATTTATATTCAATGAAATGTTCTATATTGGTAATATATAGAGATTGAAAATCCATCAATACATTCAAAATAACTTGCACTCAAAGTCTTCTAATTTCTTATAGTGACAAAGAGCCCTAGTCTTCATTCAAGAGTAATACAAGTGAAATAATGATTGAGCTAGAGCTAAATTTTTTGCACAACATACATAGTTCATTGAAGAATCAACATAGGTTATGCATCAATGGAATCTACATCTAGGATGTTTTAAAGTATGAATATGTCATCCCCATATTCAATTAAGGACTCCATAGAATTCACATAAATAGTTTTTGATGCCATAGTATTTGGAGACAAGTAATATAATTATTTAACATTATGGGATTTCATCGATTTGGTAGATGTGTTTTAATTCAAATATGAGATGACACTAGTAGATAGATTATTTGTTAAGGAACTAATAGCATTCAAATGTTGAAGATTACACTTTGATGTAACCAAGTTAGAAGTAATACCATGTATTAACCTCCTAAGGGACCTATTATTTTCACATAAGATATTGTTGGATACTTTCCTACATCATTATAATAACAACATGATGTTTAAGTGTAATTTTATAGTGTATTTCCAGAGATACCTATTTGTTAGTATACATGATGCCTTATTCGACAAGCATACATTGGTGTAGTTTTATGTAGAGACCTAGATGGAGACAGGTACTATCTTCATGGATACTCATAAACCAGACTATCAAATGAAAAGGGAATAAGTTGAAAGGAGTAATCATGATTGGTAGATTTAAGATGGGGATATATATAGGTATGGTTCTTCTTAATCAATTATATAGTATGCCCAGTATTCATTATGTTAATTTGGATTAGATTTTGTTATTGTATATGATGATTACACATGATTTTTTATATTCCCTAGGCCAAACAATCATCCTTAAATTGAGAGAGTAGATTATTCATAAGGACAAACATCCCACACCCTATTGAGATTTCTACATGATGTCTTATTTATTGGACGTAGTCATGGGTATGTGTTACAATGATCTTGGAGAAATGTGGGCTTTGGCCATATATTTTGGGAGGAATAGGATTTTTGATCATTAAAAGTTCATGCATGTTTAATTCTATACCAAGCATATGATAAGGATCTTTGAATATGTCTACCCTCAAGTTTGGTAAGTTATTCATGGTTTGCCCATGCCTTGAATTGGATAGAACATTTTGAATAACTTGGAAGGGAAAGGAGATTATTTACTTTACCAAAATTTCACTATTATCATGGTTTGGGGAACAAGGTTAGCCTCCTATGTCTTCCAAGGTTTATACTAAATAAACTAGTTGAATAAGAAATCACCTTCTAGTTAAGAAAAGCATTGAAGAAGATTTATCATGGTAGAAGAAGGACTTGTATTTTATTCATTTTATAACTATTGGTAGGATGGTATATATGATGAGAAATCATCTTGGGGAATTAGGTGTAAAATGTAAGATTTATCATTTATCTACACTTGCACATAGAGATTGGGATATGTATGGGTTGATCTAAAAGCGCATTCATGGATTCAACATCCCTTATAGTCATGAGCCTTATGACTATGATTTCTTTTTTTTGAATGCCATGTTTTATGAGGAAGTATTAAAATGGGTAAGGACTATTGGGCTATAATAGGATCATTTGAGGATGAATTAGGATGACCCTTTTATTTCTACTAAGGAGTTGGATAGCAAAAAGGAACTCTTAAAAGGGTGGAAACATTCATATTTATAGAGAGGGCAATCTTAGGAGCAATCCAAGGACCAAGATACTTCCTCTTCCTAAGTACTTCTTTTGAAGTTGAAGTTGAAAATAGTGAATAAATATCCCAAGCTACATGATCCCATGTCTACTAAGGGAAGATAAATAGGGGATCCCATCATCTTAGATTTTGATGAGGAAGAGAAAACACAAAAAATTTCCTTTTTTAGGTCATAGTCAAATGTCTATTACTATGTCCCAAGTACATATTAATACATCTATTTGGATAGAAACTCTAGAAGTAACATCATCACCCCAAGACTTCCCCACATAAGTAAGGACCCCCTTGGTCTATAAGAGAAAGCTTAGGACTCCTATGAGCAATCCTATAGTGGAGACATCACAAGGCTTGCCTACTCAACCTCCACATTCAAAGCTAGATAGGGAAGATGTGGCTATCACCAAGGATATTGAGTATGATTCAGATGAGGAATCCAAGTTGGATATAGCCAAGGCTATGAGCCTCAAAATAGAGCTTATGGATCATACTTTTCTAGGTACTCAATCTTTTGTTAGTTATACTTTATCTTTTGTACCCATCTTTGGGAAAGTTACTTATGTGGAAGCTCTCACATATACCCCCTACATTTCCACTAATCATATTGATCCATCCATTTCCATTTCTATCCCACTCACAATATAGACCCCTTTTGTAACTACTAACACCTCCACTATTAGAGCCCTCAAGATGAGGAAAGTATGTAGGAAAATGCAGATTGCATTAGCCACCTCAAAACTTCATTTCATTCCACCCACATCACCCTTCCATTATAATCTAACACTTCCATATAGGAGACCATAGTGATAGGTACTGGTAGGTGAAGGATTTCCAAGCCCCAAATGATCATGGTCTATCCACTTCCTCAATTTAGAGGAGTGAATTAGTCCAAAATTAAATGGCCTTCCCTTTATGATGTCATAACCAATGCCTAAAAGAAACAACAAAGAGGTCAAGAGGATTCAAAGGAAGAGGTTATTTTCACAAACTCTGATGTGTCCTAGTTAGACACTCCTATGTGGGTAGTGGATTTAAAAGTAATACTTCTCAATTGCTAAACTTCAAAATCATTGAGCTTCCCTCTATCTCCACTTTGTTTGATCTTCCAATTGGTAGTATTCAAAGAGTGAAGAAAAGGAAATTAGAAGATTATAAATGCACTAAAATCATCTTTGAAGAAAGGCAAGAGGTGTTCTCCCTCACAAAGTGGTAGAATAGAAAGCTAAGATAATCTCTATATGAGGAAAATCTTGAAAACCTAATATAAGCACATAAGGATGCCATAGTTTCAATCCAAAAGGTCAAAACATTAGCTTGATAAGAGCTTGACGTAGAATTATAGGTATTAAAGGCTGAAGTGCAACAACTAAAAGAGCAAACCAAGATAGTACATATCCTTATTAGCATAGAAGATAAAGTTTAGGAGGTGACTTCTAGATGTTATAAATCTTTCAAAGCCATGGAGTTCATGAATTTTGAGATGGCCCTTCATATGAACCAAGCTAACCAATTGTTTAATTCCTTGAGAGATGATATCATAACAATAAATCGGTTATTTGTCTATATGGGAAACTCTTTATACAATCATCTTGACCTTATCACTACACTAGAGGCATCTAATGCCTTAAATATAGTAGTCATTTGGTAAGAAGAGGTAATGGATTGGTTATAAAATGTTGGGGATTTAATCCCTAGATATCAGGTGCATGAGGCCTAGGGTCTTTAAATTTTGCATGACTTAAAATTATCCAAAGTTAATGACTTCATTGGTAAGTTGATTAGTAGAATCAATTTTGACAAGCTTATCCAAGAAGTAGCTAATGATTTTAAGCAAATCTTGTAAGGCTTGACACCTAAATAAATTGGGTATAAATTAATAAAGGATTAGAAAAATATCACTAAAGTTAAAATATTTAAAATTAAATTTCAAATAACCAAGGATCAACATACAAATCTCATTAGACATACCAAAATAATCCATTATCCACCACTACTAAATTTAGAGATTATAGGACAAAAACATGGAGTGGAATAAAAAGGTTTATGAGGATAATGAAGTAAATAAGTAGGTTTCCAATGGTTTTACCACATCTTCAAAATACCACTTCAGCTTTTATGCCAACCAAGGTGAATGTAGTGATTCAAATAAATAATCCTTGATAAGCTAAAATTTTATCCATGCACAGTTTTGTAATGGTGAATGTACTTAGATTTTATTTATGCTTTGAGAGGATAACTGTAAAATCTAAATTTATATTTTATGTGAATGCACACATTTCATAATTTTGGAAAAGTCAATTTATGTATTAAATTTTAGTTCTCTCTTATATGGTTTTAGACCACAGTTAGAACTACATGTTCTAACTGACACACGTAACCACCTTAGATGAACTTGGAGGATCAGTAACCCCTTCCTCAAGTCTATATATACAATTATGACCCAAATTAGTTTTTTTATAAATTTTGGAATATAGAGTAGTGAAGGAATTTTGATCATCAGTGAATTATTTTGAGTATTTTCTTTCCAATTCTATATAATTAGTTGTTAATTTCATGGTTGTGTATTTCAATAGAATTTAGTGTGTTATAGTTACGAAAAGATTCTTGATTTTTTTAATTGGTATACTGATCTTAGATATGTAATAGCTATTAAAATATTAATGAATATATTAATTGAGTTAGTCAAGTTGATTTAATCATATTTATGAATGTGTACTTATGCTTTCTTTGGTGTAGTTTTCTATTTATGTGCAATATTTGCCTCAAATAATTCATTTGATGAATCCATAATCCCCTGATTAAGGGTGTGCAATAGACACCATAAAAGGAAAAACCTTTGTTTGAGGCTTATAAATTCCATACATCTTTATTTCTCTAGACTTCTTAGACATATCTAATTGTCTGTGTATTATTGCTTCTAGTAACAGACATAGGTTTTAGAAAGCATAGGTCTGTTTAGAAACCAATTAGGGAAGTGATTCCCCACAACCATGAAGCCTACTTTTTTTCCCTACCTTACCCTCTCTTTTTGATTTTATTATTAATACTTGACCACTTTATATTATAAACCAACTATCCACTCAATTCACGTAGAGATTCACTATGTTAGAAGGCCACACTTCCATCCAAAAACCTTTTCAACAACCTAATACCCTACCCCTATTCCACTAATAGGTTGAAATTAACTTCATACCTTTAAATCATGTCTTGGAGTGGAGTTTACATCCATTGAGATTCTAAAATGTTAGAGCCTACCTCATTTGGATATTGTGTGCATAAAACCTGCATCAACAATATTCCATTTTTGCTAGAAAGAGTGCATAAACCCTTAATATTAGAGGTTATTGTTTGCATATAGTTATACTAGAGTCACCCAATAGAGTGACTAGATCTAATTCCCAATCTAGTTTATTAGTGTCACCCTTGACAAGTCATAGGAGACCTAGAGCTATGCCAATATCTCTAGTTTAGAATAATCCACCTCCTCCACTAGGGCACCCCTTACCCATAAAGAACCTTTTAATTATTAATCAACCAATGGTTCAACAATATCCCTAGTTATTTGGATCTATTATCACCATCCCAAGAGACATGCATGATTTACCTCAAAATCTTGAAAAGTATCTACCATCCTTTTTTCCTTTAAGACTAAGGATAACAAAAGAACATATCACATCTATTAAAGTTGCTTTAAGGTTAATGAATCTATTTGATGAAGATGTTGCATGTTGATTATTCCCTTTTAATTTAATGGATTCTACTTATGATTGGTACTTAAATCTAAAGGAAAAATCCATCACCAATTAGGAGCAATGTCAAATGGATTTTCTTGTGTAGTTTGGCTAGGTCACCAATGTTGGATTGACATATCAACACTTCACTATTATGAAGATGGAGCCTAATGAGCTCATTTTTGCTTTAAACACAATATGGTAGAAGATGTATAACTAGTTAACCCAAAGGTATAAACCAGAAGCAACATTAGCATTAGAGATGTATAAGAATACCTTGGACCCTATCATTGTTGTGTTTGTGAGAAGAGCACCTGTTTCCAATACTTTGACATTAGCATTTTAAAAGGATATTAACATTGATAGGTATCTAAACCTATAGAATCCTATGGAACCTAACATAAAAATTATTTTTTTAGTGCTTAATCAAATACCACACATGAATCAAAGTGTTCTAGCATACAACTAGAATCAATTGTACACACTGCCTCTGCTGACATAAATAACATAGCCAATTTTTGACTACTAAAAAAATCATGTGACAAATATTAATTATCAATAAAAACATAATGTATCTACACTTCCCATGGATATTTACAAGGTACATATTTTATTAAATCTGAATTAGATTCTATTCAAAAGATGGTCCAAAAATTGAGCAATGATTTCTTGAATATGCAACGAAAGATGGGCAATGCCAACGTCCCAACTGGTAACAAGAACACTAATTCCAAAGATATAAAAAACCATTAAATAGGCCTAAAAACAACATGGAGTATCCTAATAAGATTACAAAAATAAACATAGGTGAGATGACCATTCCTAATTGGTGAAAAATACACAATACACCCCAACATGGTGAGCTCAATTAGATTGAATTTTATATAGTATTCAAGATTTTTCAAAGGGAAGTAACTAGATAGGATCAAATTAATAATCCCCTAGAATTCCATCAAGATACTAGATCTCTTAGCATAGACATGTTCTTCTAAACTCATGATTTCCCCTTCCTAGATGATGATGACAATGAACTAGAAGATAATATGAATGAATTTCATGTTTTCTATAATTTCTAGAGAAGTGCATATAATTTAAGGAATAAATAACCACTTACCATCTCAACTCCTCCAAATACCATGGCGATTCCTCCAAGTCCTAAATTAGACAACAATCCATCCCTCTAAAGGGGAATGATCAGTTGCTAAGTAAGGAAGAACCAAGGCAAGATACAAAATTATGAATGATATGAAGGAAATTAAGGTGAATATAACTCTTCATGATTTATCCTAGATCACTAAACAAAAGGATTTATTTTGAAATTCAACTATTAGAAATTCCCCTATGGAAAGAACTAGAGTGACTACAGACAAAGTGAATATTGTTGATGTTAATGTCATTTATAAGAACAAGCTCAAAGTGCCACCATTTCTATTGACTATCAAAACATGTGATAAGAATATTCATAACTATTTATTTTACTATATAACATATAAAAATATCATGCCTACCTCTATATGTAAGAATCTTGGTCTCACTCCAAGTCCTTCAAAGAGATCCATCTCTCAACTAGACAAAATGGTGGTGCCAATAGTTAAAGAACTAAATAATGTATGCATTCAAGTAAAATATAAACCAATAGTCTAGATGACTATCAATATTTTTTTAGTTGACATATTAGAAGGCTAAAGATTATTATTGAGTAGAGATTAGTCCAAAACACTCAATGAATATCTTTCCATAGACTTCTCTCATATCTAGTTATTGTGGAGAGGAATTATGAACCAAATCAGAATTGATATAGAGTCAAAAATGAAATATCCCATAATAGAATATAATGTAAAAAATGGAAAGGTAAAATATTATTCTCCCACTCTTGGTATTTATACTTTTACCACTCAAAATCTAGCATAAAACCCAGAACCCAAAGGTTTGAATCAGCTATGGACTATGTATTCTATTAGAGTTATTTCCAACCAAGGATTAGGCATAAGAATTGAGATGATTGATCCTCAAGGTAATAATTTATTGGCATATTATAGATTAAAATTTTTATTTACTAATAATAAATCTAAGTATGAATCTCTAATTATGGGGTTATAATTTGTGCTAAGGAACAATGTAAAACAAATCAATGTATTTGGTGACTCAAAGGTGGTAGTTAATCAAGTAAGAAACAAATATCATTGAAAATTATCTTATCTAAAGAGATATAAGCATAGAGTGTGGGATTTAATTTAAAAATGTAAAGATTTTAACATAGTAGCACTCATGAGAGAGTAAAATCAAGTCACCAATTCACTAGATGTTACTGCTACCAAATCTTGAGCCATTACAAGAGTCTAAGGTAAAGATATTTTATATTGAATTGATTCCTTGTCTCTTTGTTCCAAATAATGTCAAAAAATTTTAGGTATTCAGTTATGGTCATTAGATTATTTAGTTATTAACTAATTTATGGGATTTAAAGTTCCAAATCATTGGTGATAAGGACAATAACTAGCTCTATCAAGAAGAAAAAAATAAAGAGGGAATTTTATATCTTAAAGAAAATTGAATTCCAACCAGCTTAGTCTCCTTAAAAAGACCATTTAACTTAGAAACTCAAGCACAACAACTTAGGCATCTTAAGTTTTATGAATCAAAATTTAATAGGTAAAATCTAGGAGATGATCATAACTGTCATTATGTGAATATTGGTCTTAGTTACACTGTGGAAGAAAGATAACAAGTGAGGGATTTGATTTCATAATATAAAGACATTATCACCTAAATGTATGAATACCTGAAGGTGTATGACTTGTATTTCATTACTCACATAATTCCCCTGAATCAAGAACATAAAACATTCAAATAGAGGCAAAGGCTATTAAATCCTATTCTAGAGCCTCTTATTCAATGGGAAGTGGAAAAGTTATTAAGTGATAAAATCATCTTCCTAATTTGACATTCTACTTGGGTGGCCAATTTGGTCCTAGTTAGAAATAAGAATGGTTCAATCAAATTATGTGTAGACTTGAAAAATCTAAACAAGGCTTCTAAGAAAGAAAATTATCCTTTACCTTCCCTAGATGAGGTAATATATATAGTGAGTGGTTCTTAAATGATGTCCTTTTTAGATGGATGTTTAGGATATAATTAGGTAATAGTGAAATTTGAGGATAGAATTAAGATGATGTTTACTACAAAATGGGTTACTTATGCATAAAAGAGAGTTTAATTTGTCCTAATAAATGTAGGATCTACCTTTCAATGTGCCATGGATCATGCCTTCAATGAACTAATAGGAAAATGCATAATCATCTTTATGGATGATCTTATAGTGTTTTAAAAGCATAGAAAAGATCAAATAAGTCATTTATAGTCCATATTTGAGAGGTGCATAAGGTTTAGTATTTTATTGAACCTAGACAATATCATATTTGGAGTCATTGAGGGAAGGATCTTGGGACATATTATCATAAAATATGGGATCACCATTGATCCATATAAAATCTAGGCAATTTTAAAAATTTAGCTACTAAACAACAAGAAGGAGCTCAAGTCATTCTTTGAAAAGATCAAATTCATAAATAATTTCATCTCAAGGTTTATTGAAATCATCAAGCCTTTAAATTTCATGCTTAAACAATATGCTAAAATTAAGTGGACAACTGAAGATAGAAAGTCTTTCTAAGACATTTAGAATGCCATGTCATAGGCTCTAATGTTAATTAGTCTATATTTCATAAGAGATTTCTATCTATATTTTTTTGCTTCAGAACACACTATTGTTATGGTTATCACGTAGAAGAAAGATGAAACTAGGCATCTGATTGCCTTTATGAGCACCAATATGAAGGATGTAGGGCTTAGGTATTCAATGATTAACAAGCAATTTTTTTCTCTTGTTAAAGAAATGGATAAATTTTGACATTAAATCTTGAGAAACAAAACCACTATTATTTTACCAGACCCTATTGTCAAGCTCATCCTCTCATAGAATGAGCTAAGAGAATGTTGAGGTAAATGGATGGACAAAATCTACAAATTTGACATAGAGATCAGGCATGCAAAGATTGTCAAAGGTCAGGGCGTTATTCAACTCATGACTAATCCTAACCCATGAGTCACCATTGAAGAGGTATGTGTAGCAAAATATTATAAAGGATAATGGTATACAAATATAATATAATATTTACTTATAGGAACTTGTCCCCCAAAGCTTAATAGATAAATACGGAGAGCTTTGAGGCTCAAAGATATCCATTTCATGTTCAATAAGGGAGTCCTCTATACAAGGAACTATGAAGATATATATCTTAGATGTGTATCTATGGAGAGGCTAAATAAATGCAAGATAACTTACATCAAAATATAGGCAGTGGTCACCTTACTAGGAATAACACAACCCATAAAATATTAAGGTTGGGTTACTATTGGCCAACCATCTTTAAAGATGCCCATATGCACATTAGAACTTGTCATGAATATCAAGCATTAGTCAAGAGTGAAATACATACAATAATGCCTCTACATCCATTTGTTGAAGGAATTCCATTTACATAGTGCGGTTTAGACTTTGTTGGTGTAATCAAACCAAATTCCTCAACAAGCCATACATTTATACTCATAGCTATAGACTGTTGTACTAGATAGATGAAATCCATAACCACAAATAATAGTAAAACACAAGATGTGATTCTCATTTTTGGAGGAACACATAACAAATAGATTTGGCATGCCCATCTCTTTGGTTTATGATAATGGACTAGATTTTATATCAACAAGATTCACTAAATAGGCACGTGATCGTCAAATCATAATCAAGTTAGCTTTCAACTATTACCCTCAAAGAAATTAACTAGCAGAGTGAAAAACCAAAAATATGATTAATAAAATCAATAAATTAGTAGGGGATAAGACTAGGGATTAGCACAATTTACTAAAGTATGCTCTTTGGGTAGACCGAATGAGATATAAGCAAGATCTATAATATTTGCCCTACCTGTTGGTATATGAACACAAAATAGTTTTCCCCATCACATTGAAGCTACCCACCTATCAATTCATACAAGAATACATGGAACCAAATGGAAAATAAAAACCAAAATTTCTTGATGTAATAGAAATGGAGGATTCAAGGACTAAAGCCTTACATATATTCAACAAACACCAGGATGTAGTCAAAAGGTGGTTTGATAAAAGAGCGAAAGTCAACTCATTTAAAATTTTAGATATGGTGCTAGTATGGGATAAATCCCATGAAAATAAAGTAAAACATGACAAGTTTTCCCTACTATGGATTGGGCCCTATCATATTTTAGAGATCATGAGAAATAATGTAATTCATTTGAAGGACCTCCAAGGTAACGAGCTTACATATCCAGTCAATAGATAGTTCCTAAAGCATTACTTCAAAGTTGTTCCATCTATAGATATTAATAATTGAGAGGATTTAGATAATTTTAGATATAGGAATAGAGTATATTTCCATGATTTATAGTTTAGGTTCTTGCTTTCTAGTTTAGTTTCTTTCTTTCTAGCTTAGTTTCTTGTTTTCTAGATTAGTTTCTTGCTTTCTAGTTTATATTTCAATTGCTTTATAGAGTAGTTTCCTAATTTCTATATTAGTTGTTATTTGTATTCTTTGACATTCAAGGTTGTGTTTTATTTAGGTATTACCAAGGTAAAATCTAAAAACAACCCAGTTTATGACTTGTATAAAAGGGGAAAACCAAAATCTTGACATGTTGGGGACTAATTCATAGATTGGGTGTATTTATTTGTTTTTGAGTCTTAAGGATGAAGGAAGGTAATCAAAGGATTATTCTAAATTATGTCACAATTGAATACTTTTACCAAGCATGCCAAAGTTTCTCTTTTGGTGCTTCATAAAAATTTAGAAAGTTTTTTTATTTTATTGGATCAAATACACTTATCATATTCAATACTTGTTAAAAATGTCAATTCTAGGTGTAGATCTAGTTGGTAGGGATGTTCTAGTAACAATTTATTTTATAATTATAACACCTCATTGGGGTTTTATCTCCTCTTTTTTCCATTAATTTAAAAAAAAGAGAAATAAAACATAAAAAAGAGAGAGAAAATAACCAATGATTTCAAAAGAGAAAAAGAAAATTTAAATAAAATTAAAAAAAGTCACATGATGAAATAAGGTCAATGCACCACACATCATGGTTATAAGAAAATAATGGAAGGAGAAGAGAAGGATACCAAGGTATCTATATAAAGTTTATATATGCTTAGATGGTAGCAGACCAATACCTAAGCTTCCCTTGATTTAATGAGCTTTAATAGATATTAGAATGAAACCTTTAGCTTCAAAAAAACTTGTGAAAAACTCATCACAGTAAGGGTTAAGTAAACTACATGTTTCACACACACATATCTAAAAAATTAGAAGGAAAGTATGTTATGTGAATTAACTTAGGAATTTATTTCATGTTTTTTATTTAAGTATTTTTTTCTATGACACACTTGAATATTGATCTAAAGATTGCTATACTAGATTTATGGGTTCTGAAATACTCAAGAGTATTCCCCCTGTAGGTCACCATTTTTTGTACCCAACATCCCCTTTTTTTAATAAGAAATGGGAACCCACTTTTTTGGTATTTTGGTATTAATATTGAGCCCCCTTTTTTTATATGTTTATTCAAATTCTAGAAAAGCTAAGGTATTTCACTTTTGGTAAGATGATATTGGCATTGTGTTTTATGAGACTAAATTTTGTTCTACAGAGACTATTCTTTGGGTTTATATTTTTAAGCCAATTCTTTTATCCCTTACATGATTTATCCTTTTAGGTTTTATGTTTTAGGTGTTCTTTTGCCTATTTTATTTTAGGCTTACTATTCAGAAAGCCTTATTTTTCTAGGGAAATTATTACAAACATTTTTTCTAAACTAATTCCCTTAAAGGAATTCAACATGTGGGCTCTTTGCCTTATGTAATTTTGGACTGTAGACATTTTTACTAAAATAAACCCCCTAATGTATTATCCCTTCAACCCTATCGAATCTACCCTTTGGGAATTTTGAAATGACCCTTATATGTATGAAAGTACCCTTCAATGAAATCAAAAGTGCCTTTTGGCCTCTATGAAGTAGACCATTTGGGCAAGTTTTGCCATGAAGTAGACACTTTGAGTCCTTTTCACATACCCTTCAATAATTTTGAACTATCACTTTATCCTTTAAAAGTGTCCTTTATCCTTTGAAGTATCCATTCATAATTTCCAAAATTGACCATTTTACCCCTTTTAACTAGATATTTTAAGGCATATACTGTTCATGTTTTGTGTAAATGACCCTTTGGGACTTTTGTCTTGAACCCTTTGCCTTATGGGACTTATCTTTCAAGATATAATTTTTGACCCCTTTGTCATATGAAAATTGCCCTTTGGCCTTTGTGCATTAGACCCATTTGACATGGACATACCCTTCAATATTTTTATCCCAAGCCTCTGACCACTTTTCAAAGTGTCCATTTACCCTTCAGAATAATTGTCACAGCCTCTCTTTTTCCCAACCAAAAGACCCTTCATAACCAAGGCACACACCCTTCAGGTTTTGTGTAACCTAAGCTTTAGTACTTTTGAAACAATCCTTTAGATGAAAAGTAACCTTTAGGGAAATTTAAAATACCTTTTAGACCTTTGAAATATCTCTTCAAGATAATTGTCTCAAGACTTTTGCCTAGATTAAATATCTCTTTAAGGAAATATTATGGATATTTTGTATGAAATAACTCCCCTAAAGGAATTAGTCTATGGACATTGACCCAAAATCTTTTTTTCCAACCCTAAGTGCCTTATTACTAAGAGTACTACTAGTCTCACCACACTTAGCCAAAACAAAGGTAAAATATTTCCCATCAATACTTTAAATACCCTCACCAACCTAAGCTAACAACTTGATTGCATTTTTTGATTAAAAGCTAAGTGAATGTTGCACATTTATATCACATGAACTAATATTCAATGTAACATTCTATATAGGTGATACATTTTTATTAAAAATCCATCATTACATTCAATCTAACTTTCACTTGAAGTCTTCTACTTTCTTATATTCACAAAGAGCCCTAGTTTCTATTTCAAGAGTAATATGAGTAAAATAATGATTAAACCATAGCTAAATTGTTTGCATATCATACATAGTGCATAAAAGAAGCAAAATAGGGTACACATCAAAGGCATCTACATCTAGGATGTTTTGAGGTATGAATCCACCATCCCCATATTCAATTAAGGACTTCATGGAGTTTATAGATACAATTTTTGATGCCATAATACTTGGAGACAAGTACCATAATTATTCAGCATTATGGGATGTCATTGAATTTTGGATGTGTTTTCACTCGAAGATGAGATGACACTAGCAAAAATATTATTTGTTATGGAACTACTAGCATTAAAACTATAAATATTACACTTTGATACAGCCAAGATAGAATTAATTCCATGTATTGACCTCTTAAGGGACCTATTCTTTTTAGGGAAGATATCACAAGATGTTTTCTTGCATCATTATAGTAACAACACGATGGTCACATGCATTTTGGGATAAATTTTCTAGAGATACCTATCTTTGAGTATACACAATGCCTACTTTAACAAGCACACATTGGTATAGTTTAACATAGACACCTCAATTTAGAATATACTATGTTCATAGCTACTCCCAAACTATACCATCACATGGAAAGGGAAGAAGTCAAAATGAACAATCCTGATTGATATGTTTAAGATGGGGATTCATATTAGTATGGCTCTTATTTATTGATTATAAGGTATGACCAATATTCATTTTGTTAATTTGGATTGGGTGCTACTACTGTACATGATGCTTACACATGATGTCGCATACACCCTAGACAAAATAATCAACCTTTGATTGAGAGAATAGATTATTCATAAGGAAAAACATCCCACACCCTCTAGAAATTTCTACATGATGTCTTATTTATTAGACATGGTCATGGGTACATGGTACAAACATATTGGTGAATTTTTGGATCTAACCATATATTATGAGAAGAATGGGATCTACGATCATTACCAATTCATGCATTTCTACTTCTATACCAAGCATATATTAAGGATCTCTAAAGATGTCTACTCTCAGGTTTGGCAAGCTATTCATGGCTCACACATGCCTTGAATTAGATAAAAAATTATGATGAAATAAATAGGGAAAGGGGATTATTTCCTTTACCCAAATTTCATTTTTATCATGGTTTATCAAAATATGGTTCGCCCCCTATGTCTTCTAAGGTTTATACTAAAAAAACTAACTTAATAGGAAATTGCCTTTCAGTTATGAAAAAGCATTGAAGAATATTTATCAAGGTAGAACAAGGCCTTATTTTTTGATCATTTTATAACTATTGGAAATATGGTATATATGATGATTAAACATCTTTGGGAAATAGGTGGAAAATGCAAGATTTATTCTTTCCCTAAACTTGAACATAGAGATTGGGATCCACATGGGCTAATCTAAAATCACATTCATGGATTTAACATCCCTTATAGTCATGAGCCTTATGACTATGATTTCTTATTTTTTAATTCAAATTTTTATGAGGAAGTATAAGAATGGTCAAGAAATATTGGGCTATAAGAAGATCATTTGAGTATGATCCAAGATGACCCTTCTATTTTTACCAGGGAATTAGACAATAAAAAGGCACTCTACAAAGGGTAGTAACATTTAAATTTTTGGAGAGGATAGTCTAAGGAGAAATCCAAGGACCAATATAATTTCTCCTTCCAAGGAATTCCTTTGAACTTGAATTTGAAAAAAGTGAAGAAAGAGCCTAGGCTACCTAAGCCTAGTTCTACTAGGGGAAGATAAGTAGGGGATCCCATCATCTTAGATTCTGATGAGGAAGAGAAAACATAAGAATTGCCTATTAAAATTACTCATAAAATGTTAATTACTATGTCCTAGGTACATAATATTACATCCATTGGGATAGTAACTCCATAAGTAACAACATCATCACCCTAGGAGTCCCTCACATAAGTGGGGACCCCCTTGGACTATAAGAGAAAGCCTAGGACTCCTATAGGTAGTCCTATAGTGGAGACATCACAAGGATTACCTACTTAACCTCCACCTTTGTAACTATCTAGGGGAGATGTGATGATCATCAAGGATATTGAGAATGATTCAGATGAGGAAGCCAAATTGGAGATATACAAGGCTATGAGCCTCTCAATAGAGCATGTGGATCTTAATTTTATAGGTACTCAATATTTTGTTGGTTATCCTCTTTCTTCTGTACCCATATTTGAGAAATTTAATTCTATATAATCTCTCACATCTACCCCCTTCATTTACACTACTCTTATTGATCCATATGTTTCCACTTCCATCCCACTTACCATATAGACCACTTATGTTCCTATTGGCACCTCCACTATTAGAGACCTCAAGATAAAGAAAGTGTCTAAGAAAGTGTAGATTACATTAGCCACCTCAAAAATTCATGTCTACTCTAACCAAATCACCCTTCCATTACCATCTACCACTTTCATAGAAGAGATCATAGTGATAAGTACTAGCAGGGGAAGGAAGGCCAAACCCCAAATGACCATGGTCCATCCACTTCCTTAATTTAAAGGAGTGGATTGGTCTAAAATTATATGGCCTTCACTTCCTAAAGTCCTAACCAAAGCCCATGATAAAAAAATATAAGTTTAATAAGATGTTGAGTAATAAGTTGTTTTCACAACCTATGATGCATCCCAATTAGACATTATTCCATGGGAAGTGGATTTAAGAAGCAAGGCTTCTCAATTTCCAAATTCAAAATCACTGAGCTTCCCTTTGTCTCCACTTTGTTTGATCTTCCAACTAGAAGTATTCAAGGGGTGAAGAAAAGGAAATTTCAAGATGATAAAGGTGATTAAATCATTCTTGAATAAAGTGAAGAGGTGTTCTCCTTCACAAAGAGGTAAAACAGATAGCCACGATAATCTCTGTATGAGGAAAATCTTGTAGACTTGGCATAAGAAAACAAGGATGCCATAGTTTCAATCTATGAGGGAACATAATTATCTTGATAAAATCTTTAGGCAAAAGTGTAGGTATCAGAGGCTAAAGTGGAGTAACTGAAAGAGCAGGACAAGACAGTACATATCCCTTTTGGCATAGAAGATGAAGTTCAAGAGGTAACTTATAAATGTTATAACTCCTTGGAAGCCATGGAGTTCATGAAAGTTGAGATGGCCCCTTATGTGAACCAAGACATCCAATTGTTTAATTCTTTGAGATATGAAAAAACAAAATTATATATGTTAGTTTTGTATATGAGAAACTCTCTATATAATCATCTCAACCTTATCACTATGTTAGAGGCATCCAATGCCTTAAATATAGTAGTCATTCAGTAGGAAAAGGAAAAGTATTATTTAAAAAACACTAGGGTTTTAATCCCTAGATATCATGTGCATAAGGCTCAAGTTATTCAATTTTTTCATGAATTAAAATTATCCAAAGTTAAGTACTCTACTGGTAATTTGATTATTAAGATCAACTTTGACAAGCTTATCCAAGAAGCAGTTGACAAATTTAAGCAGAGCTTGTAAGGCTTGACACTTGAAGAAATTGAATATAAATTAAGAAAGTCTTAGAAAAAGGTCACTAAAGTTTAAATATTCAAAATTATATTTCAATGAACCAAGGACAAGCATGAAAAGCTCCTTGGATAGACCAAAACAATCCATCAACCACTACTTCTATATTTAGACATTATATGATAGCAGCATGGAGTGGTACAAAAGGTTTATTAGGATAATTAAGCATATAAAAATTAGGTTTATAGTAGTGCTACCATGTCTTTAAACTACCAATTCAACATCTATGCCAACCAAGGTACATGTAATGCTCTAAATGACTAAGCCTTGATAGGCTGAAATTTTATGCATGCACAGTTTTTCAATCGTAAATGTACTTAAATTTTATTTGTATTTTGAGTGGCTAATTGTAAAAATTGACTTTATATTATTTTTACATTCATACATTTCATAATTTTATAAAATTGAATTTATTTATTTTTAACTTTTAGTTCTCTCCTATATATTTTTAGACCATAGTTAGAACTACATGTTATTAATGACAAATGTAACCACCTTACATGAACTTGGAGGATGAGGTGACCCCTTCCCTAAGTGTGTGTGTGTGTGTGTGTGTGTGTGTGTGTGTGTGTGTGTGTGTGTGTGTGTGTGTGTGTGTGTGTGTGTGTGTGTGTGTGTGTGTGTGTGTGTGTGTGTGTGTGTGTGTGTGTGTGTGTGTGTGTGTGTGTGTGTATATATATAATTGTAACATAATTTAGTTTTTTAATAAGATTATGTAATATAGAGCAGCAAAGCAATTTTGATCATCAATGAAGTATTTTGAGTACTTTCTTTCCAATTCCATGCAATTAATTGTTATTCTCATGGTTGTGTTTCAATAATATTTAGTGTGCTACATATACAAATATATTATTGATGTTTTAATTGATATATTAATCCTAGATGTGTAATATCTATTAAAATATTAGTGAATATATTTATTAAGTTAGTCAATTTGATTGAATCATATTTCTCAATGTGTACTTATTATTTATATGGTGTAGTTTTGTATGTGTGTGCAACAACTACCTTAGATAATTAATTTTCCCAAGCCTAACCCCCTAATTAATAGTGTGAAATAGTTTTACTAAAAGGAGCAAACTTTATCTGAGGCTTGTGCATTCCCTACATATTTATTTCCATAAACTTCCTAACCCTATCTGATTGTGTGTGTGTTATTGCTACTATAAATAAACATAAGTTTTAAAAAGCATAAGTATATTTATAAACCAACCAGGGAAGTGATTCCAAAGAACCATGCAACCTTCTTTTTTCCCTACCTTACCCTCCTTTTTTAATTTTTTAATTAATATTTACCCACTTTACATTAGAAACCATTAAACCATTCAACTCATGTAAAGATTCACTCTATTAGAAGGCCACACATCTATCTAAAAACCTTGTCAACAACCTGCATACCCTACCCCTATTCTATCAATAGGTTGAAATAAATTTCATACCTATAACTCATTCCCTATAGTGTATTTTACCTCCATTGAGATCCTAAAACACCCTTAAAATTCCATAAGAAATCCTATTTTAGTGGAAATGGATCTAGGCCCATAGTTGTTCCTAGTAGCTCATCTTCCCAATCTCCCCCAAACATACCACCCCTAATGGTTTCCCTAGTATCTTAGTTAGCTAGTTTGGCTTTCAACATTCTTGGAGCTGTTTATGACCTCCCCAAGAACCCTTAAAGGTAACTTATGTGTTTCACATTTGGTGTGGGAGTAAATGTCAAAGAGCATGTAACATATTATAAAACCATCCTAAGGCTTTTGAATGTGGAGCATGAAAATTTAGCTTATATTTTATTTCCATTCACTTTTATGATTAACCTATGGTTAGCTCCTTAATCTACCTGAGAACTTCATTACAAGGTGGGAGTAGTTTAGAAACACCTTTATATCTCAGTTTGGGTAAGATATTGACCCTAACATCCTCTACCAATATTTTTCCTATATCAAGAGCAAACCAAATGAACCAATTGGAAATTTTAATGCTAGGTTTCATAAAATGTATACCTTGGTTACATTTATCTATGAACCAAATACCCAATTGGAACTTGAAATGTACAAGAATTCCTTGGACCACTAGATGGTCATGTTCCTAAGGTGAGACCCCCTTATAATAGACCTACCTGTAGCTTATGCAGATGCCATAAAGGTTGACAAGAAGATAAACCATAAAATTTAAATTATGGCTCCTATTCCTAATGTTTTTACAAGCATGTCAGCCTTGAACCTCATTTTTAATGTAAACTATAACTTGCTTCTATCTCAGCCTCTACCTATAATTGACTAGCTCTCCTTGAGACACAGTACCCTTAATCAACACTTGGGTTTTATTAACCTAATAAAAATTTATATGGTTCCCATGTTTCAATATCAAACAACATTGGTGGCTACAAATAATGTCAAATCCATACCCTAAGAGTTAAAAAAAAGTTAGAGTTCATCCAATAAATGGTAGACAAACTAAGTAATGCCTTGATTTGCATACAAAGATAGATGGGAGACTCTATAGTCAACCCCATAATCAATTATATCCTTACATAAATAATCTACCTAAAATTAGCCTTTGTGAGATAGCCCTTCCAAATTGGTTCCATGTGAATAACATAGAACAACATAGAGAGGATGACTAAATTGAGTTCTATAGTGCCTTTGACATTTGTCAAAGGGAAATGGAAGAGTCTGAGGTGGTTTTTAACCAACCAAAATTTTTGAACATGGGTAAGTTCCTCAGTACAACCATGGTGTTATAGATAATTGATTTTACTAGCTATGAAGAAAATGAAGAAGAGGAAAGTGTTATAAAGTTACAAGACTTTTAGTGATTCTAAAGGAGAAATTATTCCCTTAGGAATAGGGAACTTTAATAACCCCTCAACACATCTACACCTACCAGTAATGGTGTAACCCCAATAGATCATAAATATAGTAATGATCCACCACCTCCAGAACCCCATGAACCAAAGGTCTTAATGAAGGCTCAACTAGTTCAAAACAAGGTAGGATACAATATAGTAGAGGACATGAAGAAGATAAGAGTGAGTATCAATCTTCATGAACTTATTCAAATCATCAAATAATGTGATATTCTACTATAATATCTAATAAAAAATCTAATTAATTTAACACAAAAAAGGTAGAAGGATGATCACACTAATGTGATTATTCAAAAGAATAAGACTCAGGTTCATCCCTTCATGCTAATTATTAGACTACTTGGGAATAATATACATATTTTTTTATCGATGAGATGTGGGTGAGTTAATAAATCAACTTGTTTTTTACAAGCACAACATAGGTTCAAATCTCAAATGGTATTAGAGGCTAGTTATAGTTAATCATTATTATTAGGTCAGTTGTGGTCATTGAATGTATTCCTAGGCCAGTTATGTTTATTCATTGGTATTCTTGGTACTTGTATACTTGGGGATCTAGGCCCCTGATTATGTCCTATACTGGTTAGATCTCTAATCAAAATCATATAAGGTTAAATATCCCACCAAAATTATATCTATCTAAAATTATACATAATTTTCTAGTATACTCAAGAGCTTCGACCAATGTGATGCATGTATGAATCTATGAAAAATTGGATTTAGTCACCAACAAGTTAGATAAATTTGTAGTCCAACTCAATAATTTTGATTTTAAGATAGTTTTAAATATTATCAATGTGCATATGTAGTTGTAATTAGAACCTAGGATACAAAAATTCATGGATATTCAGGTTGTGTAAATATTTGACTCTAATAAGATGCTTCTCAACTAGGATTAGACAAAATCACTAAATAGATATATGGATATGGATTTATCCCATATATGGTTGCCTTGGAGAGATGTATATAATAATATTAGAGTGGATAGGTAACCCTAAATGAATCATATGATAACTAAGTGCAAGTCAGTCAATGAGAAAGTGAACCTAATATCCTTTGACTTATGGATATATAAAATGAACATGAAGCCTACTAAAGATAAAATTGGCAATGAACCTAAATTTCAAGACTTGTGGTACTTATACGTTTATAGGGAATATTCTAAACAAGGCATTGGAGTAGGTGTTATATTAATAAATCCATAAGACAAGAGATACATAGCTTCATATAGGTTTTAGTTCCCTTGAACAAACATCCTAGTAGAGTATGAAGTGTTAATCATCAGGTTATAGTTTGCATTAAATTAAAAGGGTAAAAAAATAAGAGTGTTTAGTGATTTTGAATTAGTTTTGAACCAATTAGTATATTTTAGTGTAAACTATCATACCTCAGGAAATAAAAACATAGGTCATGAGAACTAATATATATCTTTAATGCATTCAAGATCATCCCTATCACTAGGGAAGAAAATTTGGTTATTAGATCCTGTTGGCAAAAATTGATCTACATACAAACCTTTTTCCTAGGTGGATAAGGCCACTCTCTTAGACCATTAAATAACTTTCTACCCCTATGACTAGTCTTTTTCTAGTCTTGACTTGATGATGTGGTTTAGTATCTTAGGAGGTTCAAGTGCGGTGTGAGAAGTTGAGTAGAGTTCTTGTTAGGTGGATGATCAAATGGTGGAAGGATAATATAAACCTCATGATCCTACCACATGTCACTTGCAATATTTGAAACATTTTAAGCAAGTTTTAAGGTGAATTTGCTGATTTTGAGGAAAAAGCCTATAAATAGGTCTAAAAATACAAGTGAAAGATCTAGCTAGTTTTTAGGGTGTTTGAATATTCAAGGGTATAATTGAGGTTCTCTTAAAGACTCAAAGATTATAATGATCCAAAAACAAGGCCTAGAGAAGCTATTATGCCCAAAATACTCCCAAAAGTGCATTAGATAACTTAAGGGTCCTCAAAATAGAATTTTCAAGTGAAAAAATAAATTTTTGAGGAAGTCAAATTGGTTTTGATTTATTCCCACATAATTATGGAATTTTTTACCTATTTATACATTTTCAAGTCCATTTCAAGTCATTTGGAGTGGAGGAGAGGAGTTTGGGGAGCAATAAGATGCATTTTAGAGCCTTTTAGAGCTTTGGTTGAATAGGTTTTTTGAATATTTTATTTGTTTTATGGGATAAAATATAATATTATTGAATACATGGTGTCCCTAATATACTCTCATAGGATTTTGAAACTATTTTCAAGTATAATAACTAGTAGAGGCAAGGAAACCCTATTAGCTACAAACTAGGCATGAAATAGGTTTTCTACCATTAATAGAGGTCCAAGAATTGTACAAGGTTTCAAAAAGGAATTAAATGTAATTTAAATCATAAATTTTTTTACCAATTTTTGGATTACATAGATAGGATTCTGGTTCTTCATGCTAAGGAAAACTTGTTCTAGGCAATCTTGGACATCTCTAGGAGAGCCTCAAATTTTTACTCAATACAGTCAAAAGAGAGAGAGTTGGGACAAAATATTTTAGGAAGTGATACAGAACTTATGTTCTTACACTTTATGTATTTTTTTATATAGTTTACCTCCCCATATTTATGAATAATCTCTAACCATTTAGGGGTGTCTATATGGCCTACTCATCCAAATAGGGTCCAAATTTCCTTTTCTTGCTTTACTTCATAATTAAATGAGAAAGAATGGTTTTATAGGAGTCATTTCAAGGTCAAATATGACCTATTAATATTTTTTTTATCATTTAACTCCTCTCAAAAAAGTAATTATGTCATAAAACTTGTTTTCCTTGTTATCCTTATGAATGGTCCATTTGATCAATTTTGGAAAAAAACCTAGGTTAGAAGGTTAATTAACCTCCACCTCCTTATTCCACATCAACTTACTCAAATTATATTTGTTCATAAATAATTATTAGTTCATCAAAGCCTTGATAGGTAAAATTAGGACTAGTCTTGCATGGAAAAACACCATCCTACAACAATCTTTGTCCTGTCTTAGATGAAAAGAGGTAATGATCAATTTCAAGATGTTAATTTGAATGGAATTAATGAAAATCAAGTGATGAGAGCATCATAATTTTCAATTTTTCATTTATTTTCATGTTATATCCTCATTAATTATTTTAAATCATCTTTAAGCATTAAATAGGCACAAAAATAAGTCTTACATCCACCTTAAAATGTAACCTACAACCAAAGAAACTCAGTCTCCGGCCCATCTCCATGCAAGGGTTTCAAGAAAGTGTTTCTACAATGTTTTTATGTTTATTCTCATCATGATATAAATAATTCATGAATAACTATTATATAATCTCATTATGAATATGGATAAGGTTAATAAACCATTGCGACATAGTCAAATTCACCTCATAATCTCCATCTATAACCATCAAGGGAACACAAGATTATCCTCAAAATTACATGAAGAAATGAGAAAGCACAGTGGTATTTGAAGGAAGTTCATACTTTAAAACTATTCTAAAATTATTTAAAATACATATGTATTCACCAAGGATCATGAAATAAAGACTACATTTAAGAAACAACCTAAATCCACACTTGAGCAATTCTACAGTCAAGTTTACAGTCAAGGATACCTTCATGGATGATAACCTTAAATGAGGTTTTGAGTCTATAAAATATGTTTTTATAATACAAGGAGACTCATGGACCTTATGTACCTATTGAAACCTTTTTTAAATCCCTCTAAATCACCCCAAGGTTTATCATAACCCAATCTCTACCTACAACCACATTTTGGTTTAGATAATGAATTGAAGTTAAAGATGGATTCATGTTTTTTTGGAAAAATAACAAGTAGTTTATACTATGTAACTTATGTAACATCATTATACTGTTTAAAAAAAATTAATATATTATTTTTCATCTATAGAAGGGTTGTGTTTCAAGTTTTAAAATATGGTCAATGAAAGTAGGATCATAGAAAAGAGGCCTGTGTGAAGGATAAGAAGGCATTGGGATGGAATGAGGTCCATAAATTAATTTATAACTATTAATGTGGGTGATACATACATTATATAGGTATTAATTATTCCACCATGGATATCAACCAAAGAGAGAGGTCTCACACCTCATTGAAATCCCTGCACAATCAAAAGGAAATGCACAGTCATCTATGTTTTTATCTTGAGCAATATCATAACTATGATTTGGGAGTTATAACATGTTGGATAACCTATATGATTTTCATATAGACATTTATAAGGTATTATATATTTTTTATATTTTATAAAACTCAATAAAACGAATTTTGAGTGTTCTTAGCCACTTGCAGGCCTATACAAACCTAGATTAGGGTTTCTAGAGAAAAACCCTCATCTCTCTAATTTGAACCCTTGAAAATGGATAAAACTTGGTAGTATAGTATATTTGATAATTTTAAAAAGTATTAAATTGGTTTTGGGTATTTATAGAATTGTATATATCATTTATAGCTAAGTATGTTGTAGCTAGGTTTGGAGACCTAATGTAATGCAAGGGGTTAATCAAAGGTAATGATGCCCATGGAGTTAAAGAATGAGAACAAGGTGGTCAAAGGAGTAATGTTATTAATAGAATTTTAATGAAAAAATAAAGGTTTTTGAGTTCAAATAACATGAAAATATGGGGTTTTAATAATTTTCATATGGTGGTTCACCTCAAAATGTGTACCCATAGTAGGGAACAACATAGTCAAAATGAGACTTATCAAGAAGATAAGGTCAAGAGGAGGTAACATGTATATGAAAAAATGATAAAATAGGATGAAATTAATGAAAATTTATTTATTAATAACATATTATATGTAAACACATCATGTTAAGGTAAAAAATAAGGTGATGGAGGAAGAAAACTTTGTTTAGGCATCCTACAACAAGCAGGCAACATGTCACTATCTTTTGGGAAAATGAGCCCACAAGCCAAGACATGCATGATCTAATCATGAAATTTGGTGGATTTGGTAATAAATAATTTATAAAACAATATTAAATATTTTTTATTTAAAATTATTTAGGTAGATACTCAATATTTTTACACAGTCATCAGCCTATCAAAAATCAAACCAAGTAGGCAGCTCAAACTAGCTTTTAGTAAAAAGAGCCTACAAGACAAAATATACATCCAAAAGGAATGAAATTTGGTGGGATTGGTAATAATTAATTTATATAAATAAAAAAAATATTTTTAGGATAAAATTATGAGTGAAATTTATCATGATTTTGTTACATATATGAGGCACTCTCATAGTCTTACATAGTCAATGCCTAATGGACATTTTAAGACCTTTTGAGGTTTTTGGGGCTTTTAAAAGTCACATCAAGACATTAAATTTGTTATTAATGGTATATATTAACCATAAAATCATATAATTACATCATAAATGTGATAAAAAATGTGAAAGTACTTTTTATTCTTACACAAACTTCATGCAGCAAGAAGGCAGCCATTAGAGATCAAACAAAGCTTTTGTAAGTTTTGAGTGATAATGAGAATTTTAAATATTTATAAATTATTATAAAAATTAAATATTATTTTTTAAAACTAATATTATATATTTAGGTTATAAAATTAAATTTTACAAACAAAAAGTTAGATTAAGGACAAGTTTAGGCATCTTGCACCAAGCAGGCAGCTCAAGGTAAAGTTTGGTAAAAAAGTTCTAAAGGACAAAGTATTCATCCAAAAGAATTAAAAATTATTAGTATTTGTCATAATTAAATTATATACCTATAATAATATTTTTAAAATCATTTTATAAGTACACTTTCACACTATTCTGACACAGTCCCATTTATGTCTCATGACAGTCACCATTAATGCAGGTAGGTTTCTTAGAAGTTTAAGGTATAGTAACAGGTTTAGATATTATAAAAGTGTTTTAAAATAAAAATATTATGTTTTAAATCATATAAAAAAACTTTTAATAGTGTTCACACTCCTAACTCTATGCAAACACATGGCCAAGCTCAAAACCTTGCAAGTAGTCTCAAAGGCATAAAGAGTAAAGTTGGATTTTTGATGACCAAATTTGAATTATTGGAATAATAAGATAATTATATGGAATATAATCACTTTTAAACCTCATTTAATGTTTCTATGTCTCCCTCCAGCTCCTGACCAACCTATTATTTAGAAGAATTTGGCATGTTTGGGTGCCTAAGATGCCCAAAATGGCTAAAAAATGCTTACTTTTGTTGGTCTTCAAAGAAAGAAATGGTCTAAAGCCATAGAAGTGGAATAATGGGACCAAAATAATCTTTTATATGGTACTTATATCTATTCACAAGGGTTTATATGGTGCCTTTTTGAGTTAAAAGGTAAAAAACTTAAGTTTTTTGACATTTTCTAGATTGTTGTAGGTTTAATGGTGATTTCCACCATTGTTATAGGTATTTAAGGTTGTCAAAATATTAATTTTATTAATAATATGCATGAAAATAATGTTTTTAGGTCATCTACAGGTCAACAAGTGGTCTTTAGGGTGCCAAATATCCTTGGTAGTATGTTTTAGAGCAGCTAGTTGAAGGTGGTTCAAGCTTGTGACCTCCATCAATGGGGACTATGAGAGTTGAAGGTTTAATGGAGTTCATTACATTATAGAGGATAAAATTAAATTTGAAAATAGACAATATCCTCAAAAATCAAACATAAAACTTAACCTCCATGGTTAGTTAAGCAAAAAATTCTAAGTTAACTGACTTTTTCCTAACATCTTCTAAAAGAACAAGTTGAATGGGTACTAGAAGTCCAAGTGGAGATTTTGGAGGTTGAGAAAGTAAATTTGAACATTCATTGAGTTTTAAAAGTCTTTGGATAATTTTCCATTTTAGTGGATAATGGCATCATCATCCTTAATAAGTTATTGTCTTCTAGTGTGTTTATTAGCCAATGAGAGGTATTGAATATTATTTGGGCTAATGAATGTTATTTTTTTTATGAAGGATTAGCTATAATTGATCCAAAGGTGGTTGAGACTCCATGGAAGGTGGTTGTGTCTCATTTATTGAATTTTGTTTACTTTCTTATTCTCTCTCTCTTCCCCTTTTCTCTTATATCTCCCATTTCTCCCCCATTTTCATAATATATTCTCATTTGACAAGGAAAAACCCTGTTAAAATTTGTAATAAATACCTTTTTAAATAATAAAGATCATTTTTCAACTATATCTTGCCTCTAAATTGTGTTTAACAAGCTTGTGTATGATGGTCTTGTGAAGAAGTGTTCTTGTATGTCTATTTTCCTTCTTTTTTGCCTTTTTTTAGGTGTCTTAAAGCTAGTTATAGGTGTGAAATTAATCTATTTATACCATTAATGGAAACTTGGAGTGATTTTTAGAACTCCTCTTTACTTCATGTATTGTCTAGTGAGCCTAGTTTAAGAAATATTTATGCAAATTAGATAGTTTGTGAGGTTGTGTGAACATAAATTATCCTATGATAAGTGTTTATTTAAATCTTATATAATTTTCAATTAATTTTTTATATCACCCTTTTAGTTCTCTTAGTCATCCCATACCCCCTTTCTATCCCTTTTCCAAGCAAAATTATTAGTTTAGGTGATCCACCAATAGGAAGTCAACCTTATCTAGAGGTTTAACCTCACTACATAATACCCATAGCTTGAGGTTGCTCAAATATTTTAGATAGGAGTGAGAGATCCTAAATAAATCTCTCACAAGGATGTAATTATATGCTAAAATAGTTTATGGCATGCCGGATGGGACTATGTTTTTTCATGAGTGAAGATTTTTGGTGTTCTGTTCATCCAATCAGCCTTTGGAGGCATGTGTGAAAACACAAATGGTGAATCCAAGTATTTATTATCTAGTATAAGTAGCCCAATCACCTTATCATCATTATTTATTATGTACAATCAAACATCTTTTGATTAGTATGCTCATTATATACCTCATCATCACACTTATCAAGCTAATAATGTTTATGTGTTCCCCCTAAGTGGCCCTCAAATAATTTATCAGCCCTACTATGGTTTTTACCACCCCCTCATCATTACAAATTACCTATATCATCCCTTCATCAAATTTTTAAAAGATTATCTTTGTCAAGAGTCAATAAAATCAATCTAGATAATGGGAGATCAATCATGAAGGTGAATTTAGAGGTAGACCTTGGCAAAGAGTTCCCTATCCATGTCATGAATAGGATAAGGGAATTATTTCAAGAGTTTTGAGCGTATGGGAAATATTTTATGGGGGGATTATCCAAAGTTTGAGAAGAACCAAGTAAAGGAATGAATACACTTGATAAAGGAGATTTTGACTCATTGGGAGGATGAGTATGTCAAACCCAAACCAATTAGTTTTCCCTCTCCTACCCCTATACCCATTCCCACTCAGTATTTTGAAACCATCTCAACTTAGACACCCTCCTACACCTTGGATCCTAACTATGTCATACCCTCTCTTTTGAAACCACCCCCTCATATTCACATTCAATAAGAAGAGAAGGTGGATGCATATTACACATTTCCATCATGGAAATCAATTCAAAAAGGCATAGAGAAGGAGGTGTTAGTTGTGTTGATCAAAAAAACAATTCAAGAGGAGGAGTTAGTGGTTGAATATTTTATCTTAGATAAATGAAATATTTTATGGAAAGATCTTTCCCTAGAATATTTTATCTTACATCAATGAGGTGTTATCTTAGATTAATGATCTTTCCCTAAAATATTTCCAAGACTCTTTCTCCCTCCCTTAATAGCCACCAAAGAGACCACTCAAGGTACCTAGTTGGAAGGAAACTCTCTTAAGCTGAAAGTAAGGTAAAATTCTTTACTCTTCCACCATCACCCTCTTGGAGACAGAACCTATTTTAAAAAAGATAGAGGAATAAATTATAGTCTCAACTGAGTATTGAGAATATGAGGTGTGTATGAGGAAGAAATATCAATAAGTAGCCACTTCATTTAGAGGAGTAAAAATTAGGTTTATACCAGCTTTCTTGGCTTGGCTTTGACACTAATAAATTAAACCTTGAAGAGGACAATCCTCTAATAGAATATAAGGGAGACCTTGAATGGACTATTTAATGTTTGTTCTTCACATATGGAAAAGAGGATCAAAAATAGGTACCAAAGTTTGGTACACTTCAAGATTAGGTGTCAAATGAAGATATCCCTAATAGGTTAGAGTTAGAGGAAGGAAAATCAAACCTTGAGAAAGATAAGTGTGATTTTTTGGACCTTTGATGGTCAAATCAACCCTCATTTTTAGTTTAGAAACAAGATGACATATTGAGTGAGGTCAATGAAGGAGACATCTCAAGTGCTCAAGTGATACAATTTGAGAAGCATATCAATGAATAGCCTCAAAATCATGATGAGTTAAACCTTGCTTTCAATGATGATCCTCCCTTCCATATAGAGGAAGAATACCAATCTAGATGCTATATATTGGGTCTTGGTGAAGTTATGACTATCTATCCTACAAGTGACCAAGAGGAAGCTACCTTTTGGGATGAACTCGAGCTCTTTTTCCTAAGCCTAGATAGTTAACCTTCACATAAAAAAGAGTAATCAAGTGAAAATTTCACAAGTGTTCATACAACCCATCATGAAGTGATATTTGAGAGATTTCCCAAAGATAAATACCAACATCAAGAAAGTATGGAACCAATGAGGTATTTTATCTACATTGGAGACATGTTTGTCCCATTTCATCCATTAGAGAACATTCCAAAAGGATTAGTAATCAAGTAACCCAGTTCACAAGGATTGATGCCTTGAAAGCAAGGTATTTTTCATCCTTTTTCATGATTTAACTTATTTGGGAATAATGGATTTTTATTCCTATTTTATTTAAGGGTATAGATTAATAAATCATTAAAAAATATAAAAATAATTATAGTCCTGATTTGTGCAATTATTTATCTTTTTAAACTTTCTAAAAATAGGAATAAATAGGAATAAATATAACTTAGCTAGAAAATAATTTAAGACAGATAATACAAATGTTGAAAATGGATGTGCAAGACTGGGAAGGTATCATAAACCTAAATTTGGCTTTCATTTGGTGAAAGGATTAGAGCACCAAAAGTCTATGCTTTATTATTTGATGCTATTGTCCATTCCTGACCACTATTATCCAAACTGATCATAGAGACCTAAACTTTTTGAGTAGTTGCACTGTGCATGTGTGAGCATGCTTTTGAAAAATCAAGCACTATTTTTAGATAAAACTTGTTATGGATCTGATTTTTTCTTAAAACCCTAACCCTCCATCATGTTTCATAAAATGATATTTGAGTCACTTAAGAAAGGGGGTTAGTGTGTAAGATGTAATGAACATGCAATCCACACCCCTTATGTGGGCATGTTGCCTACATACCAATACTCAAAAGAGGGATAAATCCATATGTAATTCTCTCACCTAATGTGCTTTGGGTAATAGTATGATATGGATGTAAATGACAATTTAATATTGTTTGAGGTGGCTAGAAACTAGTATGAGGATTTAATTATGTTTTTAGTTATGTTTGGTGATTTTATGCAAAGAATAGGGAAGTTTGCCTTAGTGATTTGTTTTTATTCTTGTTTGCTTTGTTAGTTTTGTCACCTCCCTTGTAAATGAGATTTTAATGGGATTTTAGAGGGAATAATTAGTCATGGGTCAAATGTATTAATGATAGTCCAACCTAATTAAGGATAAGGACTAGATGAAAATGACCATTGGGGATCAAAGTGTAAATGGATAGTTACACTAAAAAGTAGACACTTATTTATGGGGAACTATAGTCCAAATGGGGAGATATTTTCCTATAGGCTCGAGACCTAGGGGAATAGGATTGGCATGGGGAATACTATCTACCTAAGGGGGAATGACTATTCAAAAGGCTTTGGATGATTGGAAATGATGAAAAATGCATCTATAAGGGTTGTAAGATAATGAAAAAAGGAATTATGGATGGGGTGTCACAAGACACACTTAAACTACTAATTTGGATATTTTATATGATTACATTTACCCCCCTTTATTCTAATAATGCATCAAAGAAAAATACTAGGATAAAGGAAATGTAGAAAGCATACCTAAACTTATCTAAAAGGGTGAAGCCCATGAAGATTTGTGATGTTGAGTGTACATAGACAGATCACAATGTGAAGCGTCAATATGTAAGAGAAACAAAGGAGCATATCAATTCTTACTAGACACACTATGTCTAAAATAAGAATGTATAAAGGTTGGGTAAAATAAAGAGGAGAGAAAGGAATGAATACACCTCACTCGATACTTAAACCAATACAAAACCTATTGTGATGCTGAGTGATGTTGAGTAATGCTAGGTATATGTTGTACCAAGAGTAATGTAATGAATGGAGCTAAGTGCTCAATTCTTAGAGGGTGGCTCAAGAATATAAAAGCTAACCCTTTGGCTCCATTGTCTCCCATTATGTAGTGAAAATATATGATCATACATGTGTTAATGATGTTTATATTATGTGTCCAGTCCCTCTGAGTGGGTGGATCAAGAATACAAAGGCTAGATAGTCCTTTGGCTCCATCATTTCCCACTAAGTGTGAACTATGGATTGATACTGGTTTGAATGTGTATCATATGAGATGGATCATGATTGTCATGAATTATTTATAATCTAACAATGTAGTGTGGATATTCAAATGTGTATTAAGAACTATGCCAATGTTGGCCACTCTGAAAGGTGGAGATTAGGGTTGTATGAAAACCACTGTGAAATTGAGAACTAGGCTTATAAGAAAGCCACTCTAAAATGATGCCAACCATTTTTAGATAGAATAGGGCATGCAAATCTTGAAAATAATTGGGTAAAATAATGAACTAGAAATAAAATAAGGCAAGTGTACCATGCACATTGCCCCCAATCATTGGTGTCTCTAACATGGATTCTGATCTAGAAGTTGTACCAACTACCCAATTTGAAACTAGAAGTGAGATTTATCATGTCTTTCATGATGCCCCCTATATCTAGATAATATGAGTAAAATTTTATTAAAACTAACCAATCTAAAGTAAACTATAGCTGACAAAACTATAATTTACCTTACCTTTCTACCCATTTTGGAAAATTCTAGGTTTTCAGCTATTTGGATAGGAGTGCCAAAAATTGGACACTTTGGTATCTGATATTGTCAAAATGTGGTGATCTTGTCCTTTACTATTTTTTATGACTTTTTTATGTTTTTCACTATTTTTTTAGTTTGTTCTATGTGATTTGAATTATGATTATTATTTTGAGTGTTTTGAAAACTAATTTTTTTATTGATAGAGGGATTTGATATCTATGACAAAACCCCTATTTTTTGCCCCTTCTTTTTAGGGTAAGAATGAAGACCCTCCAATGATTACCCTATAAATAGACATCCCTATAATTATGTTTGTTATGTTGTGAAATACATGATATAGTAATGATAATCCAAAAGATGTTTTAAGATATAGCATAGTTTGTATTGGAGATTGTTAGATCAATAAGGTTATGCCTAGATAGATGTAACAATGTAATAGCATGTGCAGTAAACTAAAATAGAACTAAAAATTTGGTTAGTTATCAAGGAGGAATGGAGCATGATGTCCATCATGGAATCTAATAAGTCAAGATAATGCATGATCTGGATCGTGGCATTGCAGATAATTGAGAAGCAAACAAGCAAATAAGTGCACAAGATAAGAATCAAGAAGCATACAAAAGAGGCCAAGGGGCCAAGAAAATAAGGGACATGGGGACATGTCACTCAGAATTAGAAAGTAATAAATCAATACATGTTTAAATTACCACATACACATATAATTACAAATAAGTAAGATTGGCATGAGGGACATAAGAACATACAAGAGTACAATCAAAGGGCATTAACAAATGTCATAAGGAACACAAGTAACAAAAAAATAACTAAGAAATGCAATAACATATAGCTACTCAAAGAAAGAAAGGAAGGAATGTAAATTCTAAAAAAACTATCAGATCTAATTAATCAAAGTAATAAGTGAAAGAATGCAAAACATGTAGTACAAGACTAGGTAAATGCTAAGAAATACACAAGTGCTATATAATAGTGAGTGTTGATAGAATAATCTATGTAGGCTAGTAAGTAATGTAAATCAACATGATAAGTAGAGTATGTGGTGTAGGAATGACATAACCTAGATGGTGTAGTCATATAGAAGATGCCCTCGATGGGTAGATATGTCGATGTATGTCTCAAATGTAGAAGTAGAATGTCCCCTCAATGGGTAGATTAAATTAATCAAGGATTTAGGTGTCACTACACACACTAAAATAAGATCAAGTGAATGTTAATGTATATAAATCAGAAAACAATAACATATAATAGAAAATTTTAAGTCTATCATGGTGGTATAAATGTAAAGCATGGATAATGCATATAGTTGAATTTTTCTAGTTTTTTGAGTTATTTGAATGTTTTTGTACTTTGACATGTTATATTAATTTTGGTAATTTTAAATATTGTATTGTTTTTCATGTTTTAAAATAATCTATGTACAATTAATCATAAGGAAACTATGTAAAATAAATCAAAAATATATTATCTACAAGTAAGCTAAGAAATTATGTACAAGTAAATAGAAAGAAACTACATACAAGTAATCTAAGAAATTATGTGCAAGTAAACTAAGAAATTTTTTATAAGAAAGACTAAGAATAAATGATACTATTTGATGAGTCTCATAAGAGAATCCCTATCATGTTGTCATGTATCAAGGAGAGGGATCGTGCATGATCGTGAAACATAATGGAATGGCTAAGACTGACTATAAAAGCTATGTATGTTCTAAGTGATTTGTAATATTTTTATAAGAAATTTACTTTGGGGTCCCCCTATAAATATAATAAGTGGATGAAATTATGGGTCTTTTAATGACCCATCTAGTAGTAGAGGAAGATCTCTAAAAATATACTCTGTGTAGATGTATGAGACCTTAATGATACTACCCTGGGTGTGAATACTATAGCTATAAACTATATAGAGTCTTGAAACTATCATTGATGTAGTGGTTGATCTAATATAGGCCTCCATATAAGTGTATGAAATCTTTGTTCTAGTGAGGGAGGCATCAACTGTGTCTAAATCTCAACTAGAGAAAGAATTGTAACTAGTGGAGGAGCTAAAATTGTATCAAAATGGGTGTTAACCTGAGTGATAAAGCTATAGGAATGGGTGTAATCAACCTACCTATCTTCATAAAATTGGGTGATAACATGTACCACATGATCTACTATAAGCATAAATTTGGTATTAGGTGTAAGCTAAGAGCTAGGTGAACCAATTTTGAAGGAAGGAGGAATAGATATAACTGATAGTGTTTTTTTATGTCTAGTAGTGATAGGGAGATACTCAAAAGTAGCCAAAGAGATAAATAAATCTTAGTAGAAACCAACAATGTATGTTGGATGAAATGCATGTAATTAGAGTTATAAGTTGTATATAAATATTATTATAAAGAACATTCCACATGAGAGATAACAAACAAGGGATAGAGAGCATGGAACTTTGCACTAATGCATAACAAACTTTGACTTGGAACATGACATTTATAACATTGTTTTAAAGATAGATTTGAAAATTATTCTACATGAGAAAGAGAGAGTATGTAAAATAAATTATGAAACATTGTATTAATTAAAAGTAAAAATTGCTTTTAAGGAAAGGGATCTTAACATGTCTAGAAATAAATTTCTTAATATCATCCCATATTATAAGAAGTAAGCATGAAAAGGAAACAATGAAGCTTTGCATTAACATATAGTAAACATCATCATTCATATACATGTTAGGACCAAGTATGGACTCATTATTTTTAATAAGTGTTTTGAAATGAGTGAGATCCATTTTTGATTTTATGTGAAATATAGTTTAATTAAAAAAATTATAAATATATTGCTAAAAATCATCAAGGAATTTTCCCTAGGGTTTATACGGTTTTTGTGAGAAAATGAAGTAAGTCAGGTTCACCAAAATATTTAAAATTATTGGGTAATAATGGATTTTGATTCCTATTTTAGTTAAGGGTCTAGAGTAATAAAACAATACAAAATATAACAATAAAAATAATCTTGATCTGTGCAATTGTTTATCTTTTTCACCTTTTTAAAAATAGGAAGAAATATAACTTAGCTAAAAAACAAATTGAGATGATTGAAACAGAGGTTGGAAATGACTATGCAGGACTAAGAAGGTGTCATAAACACAAATATAGATTTCATTTGATAAAAGGATAGGAGCATCAAAAAGTGGACACTTTAGTTTTTATCATTGTTGTTGATTCCTTTTTTTATTGTCCAAACTGGTCATAAAGGCCTAAATTTTTTTGTGTAGTTGTGATGTGCATGTTTGACCATACCTATGAAAAATCAAGCACTGGTTATTGATGAAACTCTTTATGAAGCTAATTTTTTCTTAAAACCCTAACTCTCCATCATGCTTGATAAAATTATATTTGAGTCACTTGAGAAAAAGGGGGGTTAGTGTATAATATGTACTAAATGTGTAATCCATACCCCTTGTGTGGGCACACTGCCTACATACCAATACTCCAAAGAGGGATCAAGTTATATGTAATTATCCCACCTAATGTGCTTTGTGGAATATTGTGATGTAAATGTAAATTCCAATTTGATAGTGTTTGAGGTGGCTAGGGACTTGTATGAGGTTTTAAGTATGTTTACAGTTATGTTGGGTGACTATGTGTAAAGAATAGGGAAGTTTGCCTTAGTGATTTGTTTGTATTATTTCTTAATTTGTATGTTTTTTCACCTCCCTTATAAATGATATTTGAGTGGGATTTTATAGGGAACAATTGGTTATGAGTCAGATGTATTCATGTTAGGCTGACCTAATTAAGGATAAAGACTAAATGAAAATGACTATTGGGGCTCAAAGTGAAAATGGATAGGACCACCAAAAATGGGTCACTTCTCTATGGGGAATTATAGTACAAATGGGGCACTCCTATCCTATAGGCTTGGGACCTAATAGAATAGGATTGACATAGGGAATACTATTTGGCTAAGGTAGAATGATTGTTTAAAAGATTTTGGATGACTGGTAATGAGCAAAAAGGTGTCTAGAAGGGTCATAAGAGCATACAAAAAGGACCTATAGATGGGGTGTCACAAGCCACAATCAAACTACTAATTTGGACATTTTATATGACTACAATCCATTATAAGTGAATGATGCTAAAATTTTCCCATTTGATCCAAGAGGAAGGTACTTGTAATTTACAACCTTGTACATAATAGAGTAGGATTTTTTGTTTTCTTCTAATTTCCTTGTGCACATATTTGTTAATTGTGTGTTTCCCTTACATAAGTGCCTTGGGCATAGTAGTGGTTTTGTTTCTTTTTGTCCTTGTTACTTTAAGAGGATTTTTTAGAAAGGGATGGCCTTATATCAATTTCATATCAGTTGGGAAGAAAGTCATGTGAGCCCGTATGCCCATTGGATTAGACAAGGCAACTAATATGTTGCATAAAAGGCATGAAATCCTAGGAGGTCACCAAAAATGTTGGTAAAAATTTGCATACATATAAAACTTTTGCCTAGATGGATCTGGCCACTCTCTTGGACCATTTAGTAACCTTCTACCCTCATGACTAGTCTTTTTATAGTCCTGACTTGATGATGTAGTACAATATCTTGGGAGGTCCTGGTGTGGTGTGATAAGTTGAGTAGAATTATTTTTAAGTGGGTGATCCAATGGTGAAAGGATAATACAAACCTCATGACTCTACCACATGTCACTTGAAATATTTTGAAACACTTTAAGCAAGTTTTAAGGCAAAGTTGGTGGTTTTGAGGAAAAGGCCTATAAAAAGGTCTAGAACTACAAGTGGAGGATCTAGCTAGTTTCTAGGGTGTTCAAACATTCAATGTCATGAGGGAGGTTTTAAAAAAAAATTATATATTCTAATGAGCTAAAAACTATGCCTAGAGAAGCTACTATGCCTAAAAGACCCCTAAAAGTGTATTAGATGACTTAAGGGTCCGCATAATAGAATTTTCAAGTGAAAAAGTAACTTTTTTAGTAATTAAAATTAGTTTTGACTTCCTCCAACATAATTATTTCATTTTTTACCTATTTATGCATGTTTAAATCATTTTGAGTGGAGGAGAGAAGTTTGGGGAGCAAAAGGATGCATTTTGGAGCCTTTTGGAGCTTTGGTTGAATACTTTTTTGAAGATTTTGATTGATGAAAGGGATAAAATATCATATTAAATAATATATGGTGTCCCTAATATCCTCTCATATTCTTATGAAATCATATTGAATCATAATAACTAATAGAGGTAAGTAAAATGTATTATCTAAAAACTAGGCATGAAATAGGTTTTCTACCATTTATGGAGGTCAAAGAATTTCAAAAGGTTTCCAGAAGGAACTAAAGTTCATTTAAATAATAAAAAATCTTTCATATTTATTTGATTACATAGTCATGATTTTGGTTCGTCATGCTAAGTAAAAACCATTCTAGGCAGTCTTGGACAACTCTAGGAGAGCCTCAATTTTTCACTTGGTATGGTAAAAAGAGAGAGAGTTGAGCCATACTATTTTTTTCCAATTATAGATAACATAATTTCCTTCTACTTTATTTAACTTTTTTTCTGGTTTACCTCCCCATATTTATGAACAATCTCTAAAAATTTAGGGGTGTCTAGATGGCCTACTCATCTAGACAAGGTCCAGGTTTCCTTCTGTTGCTTCACTTCAAAATTTAACAAGAAATAATGGTTTTATAGGATTCATTAGGGTCAAATGCGACCTATTAATTTTTTTATTAGATAATTCATCTTAGGAAATTACTTATGGCATATAAATTGTTTTCCTTATTATCCTTATGAATGGTCTATTTGATCAATTTTGTAGCAAAACCTAGGTTAGAAGGCTAATATACCTTCACCTCCTTATTCCACATCAACTTACTCAAGTGATATATTCTCATAAATAATAATTATTTCATAAAAGCCTTGATAGGTCAAATGAGGACTTGTCTTGCATGGCAAAACACCATTCTGTAGAAGTCTTTATCTTGTATCAAAGTGAAAGGAGATAATGAGTAGTTTTAAGAGGTTCATTTGAGTGGAATTCATGAAAACCAAGTGATGATAGCATCATCCTTTTTAAATTTTCATTTATTTTCATGTTATAACATCATCCATGATTGGAAATCACCATTAATCATTAAAGAGACACATAAATGAGTCCTACAACCACGTCAAATGTAACCTATAGCCAAGGAAACTTAGTATCAAGCCCATCTCCATGCAAGGGTTACAAGAAAGTGTTTCTACGGAGGTTTTATGTTTAGTCTCATGATGGTATAAATTATTCATGAAGAATTATTCTATAATCTCATTAAGATTATGGAGAGGGTTATCAAAGCATGGTGACACAGTTAAAATCACCTCATAATCTCCATCTACAACCATCAAGGGAACACAAGCTTCTCCTCAAACTTGCATAAGGAGATGAGAAATCATAGTGGTCTTTGAAGGAGGTTCATAATTTAAAAATATGCTACAATGAGTTTAAATAGATATGTATTTATCAAGGATCATGAAAGAAAGACTACATCCAAAAAATAACCTACAACCACACTTGAACAATGCTACAATCAAGTAGGTGGGTATGAGCTCTTAGATACCTTCATGGATGATAAAATTCAATGAGGTTTTGAGATTTTTAAAATATATTTTTATAATCTGAGGAGATTCATAAACCTCATGGACCTCTAAATCACCCCAATGTTTGTCATAACCTAATCTCCACCTACAACCACCTTTTGGTTTAGATAATGAATTGAAGTTCAAGATGGATTCGAGTTTGTTTGGAAAAATAAAAAGAAGTAATTAAGACTATGTAACCTATGTGACATCATTATAATTTTTAAAACCACTGAGTAGATTAGTTTTCATCTCTATAAAGGATGTGTTTTATGTTTTAAGAGATGGTCAATGAAAGTAGGACCATAGAAAAGAGGCATGTGTGAAGGATAAGAAAGGATTGGGATGGAATGAGGTTCATAAATGCATTTATAATAGTCAAGTGGGATGATACATACCTTATATAGGTCTTAATTATTCTACCATGGAAATAAACCAAAGAGAGAAGTGTCACATCTCATTGAAGCCCCTACACAGTCAAAAGGAAATGCATAATCCTATGTGTTTTGGTCTTAAGCAACATTGACAGGGTGATTTGGGAGTTCTAACCTATTGAGAGAGGTGTATTATGTTGAGATAGACATTTATATGGTCTTATATATTTTTTATATGATATTAAACTAAATAAAATTAATTTTGAGTGCTCTTGGCCACTTGTAGGCTTGCATAAGCTTGAGCTAGGGTTTCTAGAGAAAAACCTTCATCTCCCAAGATTAAACCCTTAAAAATAGATAAAACTTGGTAGTATAGTATATTTTAGAATTTTAAAAAGTATTAAAGTGTTTTTGGGTTTGTATATAATTTTAAAAATCATTTATAGTTGTCTATGTTGTAGCTAGTCTTGGAGACCCAATGCAATACAATGGGGTAATGAAAAGGTAATGATACCCATGGAGTTGAAGAATGAAAACATAGTGGTCAAAGGATTCATGTGATTCATATAAGTTTCATGAAACAATAAATGTTTTTTATTTAATATAACATGAATATATGGGTTTATAATCAATTTTATATGGTGGTTCACATCGAAATGTGTACCTACAACAAGGAGCAACATAGTCAAAAAGAGACTTCTTTTGAAGATAAGGTCAAGAGGAGGTAACATAGATATGAAAAATTGATAAAATAGGATTAAATAAATTAAAATTTATATATTAATTACATATTCAAGGATAACTCATCATTTTAATTTACAAACTAAGGAAAAGGAGGAAGAAAACTTAGTTTAGGCATCCTGTAGCAAGCATGTAGCATGTCACTAGGTTTCAAAAAAATGGGCCCACAAGCCAAAATGTGCATGATATAATCATGAAATTTGGTGAATTTTGTATTAATTAATTTATAAAAAATATTAAATATTTTTTGGATAAAATTATATATGGAGATACTATTTTTACACATTCATCAGCCTGTCAAAAATCAGACCAAGCAGGCAGCTCAAACTAGATTTTAGTAGAAAGATCCTACAGGAAAAAATATGAATCCAAATAGAATTAAATTTTTTATTATTTGTAAAAATTAATTTATATACCTATAAAAAAAAATTGGATCAAATTATGACTGAAATTTATCACTTTTTTGTTACAGACCTGAGGCACTCTCATAGTCCTGCACAGTCAATGCCTAATGGACTTTTTGAGACTTTTGAGGTTTTTGTGGCATCTATAGGTCAATTAAAGACATTAAATTTGGTAATAATGGTATAAATTACCCATATAATCTTTTAATAAAATAATAAATTTCCTAAAAAATGTGTAAGTACTCATTATTCTTACATGGACTTCCTATAGCAAGAAGGCAACCATTAGAGATGAAACAAAAAATTTATCAGTTTTGAGTGATAATTAGGAGACTAAGCCTTGGATAAGTATAATAAAAATTAAATATTATGTTTTAAATATAATAATTTATATTTAAGTGATCACATTCAAGGTTACAATTAAAAATTTATATGAAAGACAAGTTTAGGTATCTTATAGCAAGCATACAACTCAGGGTAAAGTTTGGTAAAAAAGGTCTACTGGACGAATAATGCATCCAAAAGAATTAAAAATTATTATAATTGGTAATAATGACACAATATAAATATAAATAATATTTTTAAGGTCACATGACAAGTATAAATGACTTATTTTTTGACATAATCTCTTTCATGTCTCATGACAGTCACCATTGTTGCAGGCAGGTTTCTTGGAAGTTTAAGGTATAGTAATGGGTTTCTAGATTATGGAAGTGTTTGAAAATAAAAATAGGATTTTATTAATAATATAAAACACTTTTTAATAATTTTAATTCTCAAAACCCCATGAAAACACATAGGCAAGCTCGAAACCCCATAGGCAGTCTCAAAGGCAAAAAGAGCAACGTTGGATTTTTGATGCACACTTTTGGATTTTTTAATTCATAGGATGATGACATGTAATAAAATAAATTTTTAACCATATTAAAAGTTTATAAAACTCTTTATATCTCCTGACCAGCCTATTTTTTAGAAGAATCTGGTATGTTTGCGTGCTTAAGAGGCCCAAAATGGCTAAAAATGATTACTTTTACAAGTCTTCAAAGAAAGAAATGGTATAAATCCACGAAAGATGCATAATGGGATCCAAATAATATTTATATGGAACTTATATCTCTTAAAAATGGTTTTTATGGTACCTTGCTAAGATAAAGGGTAAAAAACTCAAGTTTTTTTTGACATTTTATGGATTATTATAAGTTTAATGGTATTTCCACCATTATTACAGGTATTGAAGGTTGCCAAAATATTCATTTTATTCATAATATGCATGCCATGGATGTTTCTAGGTTTTATATAGGTCCATATGTGGTCTTTAGGTAGCCAAATATCCTTGGGAGTAGGTTTTAGAGTAGTTGGTTGAAGGTGGTTCAAGCTTGTGACCTCCATCAATGGGGTCTATGAGAGTTTTAGGTTTCATGGAGTTTATTTCAGGTTGGAGGAGAAAATTCAAGTTGAAAATAAAGGATAACCTCAAAAATAAAACACAAAACTTAACCTCCATGGTTAGTCAATCATAAAATGCTAAGTCAACTAACTTTTGCCTAACATCTTCTAGAAGAGCAAGTGGAAGGGGGGCATAGAACTCCAAGTGGAGAGTTTAGAGGTTGATAAATGAAACTAGATAATTAATTGGGTTTTCAAAGTCTTTGGATACTTTTACCTTTTATTAGACCATGATATCATCATCCTCAAGAAGTTCATGTTTTCTATGTTTCTAAGCCAATGAGAGGGCTTGAAGACTATTGGCATAATGAAGGTTAATTTTTTTAGCAAGGATTAGTTATAATTGGTCAAATGGTGGTTAAGACTCTATGGAAGGTTGTTTTGTCTCATTTATTGAATTATATTTGATTGCTTCTACTCTCTATCTCTTCCCTTTTTCTCCTATATCTCCCATTTTGCCCCCATTTTTCTAAGATATTCTCATTTGATAAGGTAAAACCCAATAATAATTTGTAAGAAATACCTTTTGAATTAATGAATTTCCACCTATCTCTTGCCTCTAAATTATGTTTAGAAATATTGTGTATGATGGCCTTGTGAAGAAGTGTTCTTGCATGTCCATTATCCTTCTTTCTTTCCTCTTTTTAGGTATCTTCAAATTAGTTTCAGGTCTGAAATTGAGATCTTTCTATCATTAATGGATGATTGGTGTGAGTTTTGGAACTTCTCTTTGATTCATGTATTGTTTGATGATCCTAGTTTAAGAAATACTTATGTAAAATAGATAGTTTATGAGGTTGTGTGAACAAAAAATGTCTTATGATAAGTTATTGTTTATCTCAAGATTATGTGAGGTCATTAAATCTGGTGTAACACCCTTTTATTGTTATTAGTGATCCTATACCCAATTTTTATCCCTTTTCCAAGAAGTATTAGTTTAGGTGATCTACCCATAAGAAGATGACCTTCTTTGGAGGTTCAACCTCCCTTCATGATGCCCACAACCTGAGTTTACTCTAATATTGTATCTAGGATTTAGATAGCCTAAATAAATCTCCCATAAGGGTGAAATTATATGATACAACAACTCTTTATCATCCTCATATTAAAATTTGACTCCCCTAACTGCACTAAAATTTATTAATTCACTATTGAATTGGTATCTTACCCATATATTATCAATAACATGACTAATTAATAGGTATTTAAAGATGACCAAAACATCATCCAATTCCTTAAAATTCTTTTGGAATTTGAATCCCAAGTACTAGATGAAGACGAAATGGATAGTTCTAAAGTTAAAGTCAACAAGGATGGAATCCTAAATATCTAAGGAAATCAAACTCCAAAAGGAATGATTTATTTGGAAAAGGAATTCAACACATTAAACCAAACACACACAATTAATAATCCCAAATTTATAGGTCATGAGAGTAAAAGCCTTAACCTAGGGTACTTTGAGAGTTTCTAACCCATCAATGTATGTCCTGACTGGACAAACAAGGATATGGAGTGACTTTGAAAGTTGTTGAGTTATAATGACATTATTGATTGGTCTTATGTGGACCTAAAAGTATTAAACTAAGGGTGATAACTCATACCATCCCCCTTAAGCTAGAACAAATACTATTCCAATAGAAATAGAGACTTGTGAACCTAATCTTTGAACCTTTGATACATAAAGAAGTTCACAAACTCCTATCTACTGAAATAACTATCTTTATTTTTCATTCCTCTTGGGTGGAAAACTTAATGCCTATATGTAATAATAATGGTGATACTAGGTTTTTCATAGACTTATGAAACCTAAATAGATATTTAAATAGGATAATTACCCATTATCATCCCTTGATGAAGTGATCTAAATAGTCAATGGGTCTTAGATGATGTCCTTTTTATATATATTATCAAAGTATAATTAGGTCTTAGTGAAATTTTGATGACTAAATCAGAAATTAAGTCACCATGAAGTGGGGCATGTTTGCCTAAAAATTTATACTTTTTGAATTGATCAACACTAAAGTAACCTTTCAAAGAGCTAAATATTTTATGTTTGGAGGTCTAATTAGTAAATGCATAGTAGTTTACATGGATGATTTAACTATGTTTTTTAAATGTAGATCAGATCATATCCACCATTTATATAAGGTGTGGCATCTCCTTGAACCATAAAAAGAGCATGGTCAATGTCATTAAAGGTAATCTTATCATTCATATAATAAGAAAGGAATGTATTGCTATTGATCCATAAAGAGCATCTCTAAATTACCTCAACCTAATAGCAAAAAGGAGATGAAATCTTTCTTTGGAAAAATCATTATTTTGTAAGTTCATTTATGGATTTTCTAAAATTATGAATCCCTTTAATTTTATCTTAAAAAATGATGATAATATGGACTGGTAGGCTAAGTTAAATAAATAATTCCAGGACATAAAATATGCCATCGTGTAGGCACTTATGTTGACTAGTACAAACTATGCAAAGGATTTCTACATTTATCCTTTTGCCTCTAAACACATCATTATTTCCTATCCCATGAAAATATTGGATGGATAAGAATACCTTATTTCTTTTATGAGCACCAATCTAAATGATGCATAATTGAGGAACTCCATTATGGACAAACATATTTATGTATTGGTTAAGGTTGTGTTGTCACTTTAAGGTTAACCCTTTGAGGAAATGTTTTAGGTCCCCTCACTCAATTAACATAATGAGTAATCTTTAAGACTATAGGTGGACTATGACTAAACATAACCTTCAGAGGGATGGATCCCTTGATGTTGCACCTGAACTAATATTACACCTAATCAAATTACAAGGAAAAGGGATAAAGAAAGCAAAAAAATAATTACCAAAGGGGTGATGCACTAAATATTAAGTTTATTTTACTTGTTTATTATTGTTAATATGTAATAAAACAAGACTAAAATATGATTTCAAAACTCCAAAATAGTCCTTCTAACATAAGTATTTCAATATGGAGGTTATAGTTAAAGATAAATCAAGGGGATAATAAATAGGTATATAAATAATACACTCTTGAAGTTTTTCCACATTTAACCTTTATAAAACTACATGACACACACCATATGACTTATAATAATATGATGTACTCACAAAGAGGCAATAATGAATAGGACAAATGAAAATAAGTTAAACATTATCACTATCATTCATCAATAATTCATCATAAGAACATTGGATGTAATATGGAGAAGACATAAATTAGCTTGTATTCACTTTTAGTCAAGAATCAATATAAATTTTTAAAAGGATATGCCATAACCAAATAGAGGGAGAAAATAAATATATAGAGAGAGAGATAGAGAAGTATGTGTAACAATCTCATCATGAGTATCATCCATCATGAAACTAGTTGTAACTTTAATGGAAGGTGAAAAATAGTCCTATAATTCTTCCTCTACATGTGTTGGCCTTTCTTGATGATGGACTCATCCTTATTTTCTTGAAACTACCTTATTCTATTTTTTGAAGAGTTACAAGTCCACACTTGAAAATAGCTTTATTTAAGATTCTTAACACATGGCCTACTTACTCCTCTTAACACCACTCTACACCATTCTTGAATATTTAAATTCACCTTTAATAATGGTCAAAGTAGGATTTGAGTTTGAGACCTTTTCATTAGTTTTGGTATCTATCTCTATAACTTAAAATTTCATGTTTAAGCTTACTTGATTTAAAATATAATGGAGATAGGTCTATACCCATATACAAGGTCTAGTTTTTGATTTAATACTATTATAATAACTTGACAAACTCTTAGATGGATTATATAACATAATGTAACCTCTACTCATATTATATACCATATTCAAGGGGTTATCTATCCATTAGGTCTATACAACCTACTATTAAGATATCTGGATAGAGATGTAGGTGTTTATCAAGAGCATGTTCAAATATTACAAGGTCTCAATGATGGAACTTGATTGAAAACAAATTTTGAGACTCATCTCTAGGCCTATTAGGATTAGATAACATAGGTTTACCAATTTAAATCCTTCATCACTACCTAAAAATTTGGTAAAGAGTGAAATGATCTTGAGGTGAGATTGAAAAAGTTGATATAGGTATGTGTTTATCTTTGAGGGTATTTTGACCACTTTATATTATTAGACATATAAAACGGTAAAACTCAAGTAACTGAGTCCTAACCTAATGTCATTAGTCCTTGTGGTTCTATTCTTCTTATGATGTTGGGTTGTTCAAGCAATTCACTATTTTTTTATGTTATAACATTGCTTTGTGATCCTACATACCTCTGTTTAAAATTGAATCAATTTTTTTCATGATATTTGATCATGGGTAATGGTCCCTAGTTATTTTGATGAAGCTTCAAGATTCAAATGGCTCCATGGTGGAGGTAAGTTAATAAGGAAACTTAGTGGAGGATCATGAAACATCTCTAATTTTCCTAATCATGAAAGGTATGATCTATTTTAAATTTTTTGATAACATCATGAAGTGTATTTAGATCCAATTGAGGTATTTGTTAGGTCATAAGAGTCTCTTCATATGTATTAAAATAATATTCATTTGGTATACCCTTTTAAGGTCATGTATGTGTACAAAAATCAATATTTTTGATCATAATGAGGATTTATTTGACCTTAATGGGCCACTAATTCACCTTTAGTGACTTTAATAAACCTCAGAAGATTCACGAAGCCATTACTAAAGTGTTTCATACCTCATTATTCCTATTACCACTATTGTCAATGCTCAAATCCCCCTAATGGGCCCCACACATGTCATCTTGGGACTTTTCAAATCCCCTAGTTTTTACCATTGACTTCAAAACATCACATGGATCCTAATTTCCCTACATAACATATGACAATGATGTATTTTTTTTGAATCAAGAGAAAATGTAGAGAAATTATAGGTTTCCCATATGGTACAAATTCGTACAGTATGGACTAAATCAAATGGAGTCATGTATTTGTAGAGGGAGGTCAATAATGGAAAGTGGGGGATAAATCAGAGCTTTTTAGTTCCTGGAGAGCTCAAAACTAACATATCTTCCCCTCAATCTCATTGGTAGGCTTAGAGATCAATTAAGGTTAGTGCTCAAACTGTATGGAGGAGAGAGAATGGATGCTCAAGATCTTAGCTAGGGGAAGTACACTCAGTTATATTTCATCCATGGGTATTTTTTATTGGATATATCCCATAAGCTCTATGAACATTCCTTAAGAACTTAAGGGATCTATATGTCATCCATATCTACATAGGTCAAATAGAATAGAATGGTTTTGATGGGTTTTAGCTTATCTGACCAAACCAATATTTGATCATGTTTCCTTAGGTCTTAAAGGAACATATCATGTAATTTTCAATTTTTGTCTCATATTTATGAGATAATGAACTAAAAAACCTCCAAAGTGTCATAGTATGTAGTTTTCAGGGAAATCTAGGTAATGAACAGAGTGTTGAATGCATCCATTATACGGAATTGGTAATGTTGAAGGATTGGTCAAGTTCTTAAAACATCCTTATGACTCATTAATAATTTTGTGTGTTCATAATAGACTCTTATCATCTCAAATAATCTTCAAAGAAAGGGGATCATACATATTTTAGGTTCACTATCTAGTAGCATTGTATGTTGATTTTTGGTACTTTTAGATCCTTCAAACATAGTTAAGGGATTGAAATGGAGTGTTGAGACCTTGACAAGCCATCCTTATATCCCTATGAGTATGTTTATTAACCTACATGATATCCTCACAAGACTAAAAACCACCCTCATTTCCTCCAAAGTTCATAGAGTTAGTTTTGCAAATGCTAAGGTTTCTTAGCCAATATTAAGGCTTCTCAAAGACTCTTTGGTTTCACTTTTTGACTGTATATGTCCTTCATCTACCTCTAAAGTTATATATTTTAATTAGTATGTGTGCTAGGGTATTTTAGGTACCTACAAGTTATATTTTAATCATTCTAATTTTTCATTCCATGTCATTTCCATACCTCTATCATTTCATATTTTCTCACTACCATTTATACTATGTTTTAACCTTGTCTTCATGTCCACCCTCCATATCATCCCATAGTCAGCCTCACTCACCCTTCCATCCTCCCTCCCAAGTATTAACCATTTCAAGAGACATCGATAACCCTTTTAACCCTCAATAATAATAAACTCATGCAGGATAGGTCTATATAGGTCATACACTCTACTGAGAAACCAATGGCCACCTATAGGAAACCATTTTGAGCATACTATGTAAATACCATCAAGGGAAATATGTGGACTAATCATGGACATAAGTAGTGGTTTTAACATAGAAGGATATAAATATGAAAGAGATGAATGATATTATGATTATATAAAAAGGGATCAAGTAATCATAGACCACCGTCTTCTCATATAATCCTGTTACTCAAACCCATGTAGATGGTTTATAGGCAGATGATATATATAGCATTATTGGTAAATATTGAATACATCCATATTAAATAAGTTATAAGGTAGAATTAATACCAAGTGAGTTAGTTTTAATATTAAAATTAAGACAAATATGGGTGGTCATCCCATCTAAAGAGCAAAAGAATGTCATACATGATATTTAAGGACACACATGCCTACTTACACGTGAACCCTAAGTTTAAGAAGGATAAGGTATGAAAGAAGAAGGGAGGTTGTAAAATAATAATATAAGGGTATCAATATCCATATTAAATGTTATAAAAACCTAAACCATCAATGATCATCTCAAAACACAAAAGATAAAGACCCTTCGAACCCTCATTCTAAGCACTTAGAGTTGTAGGCAACCTATAGCCAATATGAGAAAAATAATTGTATGAGGATTTTATAGGCATGTAAAATCCCTAAAAATTAGTAAAAATGGTCATTATGAGTACAATAAGGCCTCCATATTTAATTTTGGAAAGATAAATAATGGGTATACCCACTCTTTTGTTTCATACCTAGCCTAGTATGTGATAGTCAGTTTTAGGGCTAGATGAGTAAATTCATGCTTTGAAGGGCTTACATGCATACTAGGGTCCACATATGGTTTTGAAATACTGAAATATAATGTTAAAGGTCCCCATACATACTCCAAAGGAATAAATAACCTAGATTACATTTGATGTCCTTGAGAATAGAATAATGCAGATAAGCCTTAAGCCTAGTCTTAAACCCTACTACTATCTTCGAGAGACCCTAGGTATTTATAAATAGTTTCATGGATATGAAATATGTGTAAAGGTATGTAAGGACCTGATGAGATTATTTAAAGTGGAAGTAAATGAGTAAAATGACTTAATATTTTCAAAACCCTACTCAAACCATTCAATCTCAACACAACCAACGTGAAGCCCAACTTCAAGTGTTCACACACTTCACCACTACACAACTCAGGCCCAAATATTTTGGGTATATTTAGGTCCCCTTATGGAAAAAATATCCATGAAATAATGGTGTGAATTTGGGAGATAACCTTTATGAATTATACTTAATAAAATAACCTATCAAAATTAGCTAGCAGACAACTTGAGTGTTACCTTTTTATGCTCCTCTCTCTATACACCCTTTTCATGGGACCTTGACTATTCATGGAAGATGAAGAGGTTAATGCACTATAAGTTTATGGAAATGGGTCCTAGTTTATAAATCCATACTCTATGAACCATCGCTAATATGGTGGACATCTCAAAACCTACCTAAACCCCAAAAATAACTTGATGGTGAATTCTTACTCTAAAACACACCCAGATGATGTTGTTTGACCCTAAAATGACCTTTAAGGTCTCATAAAGACTTTTTAGCATCATAATGACCTACTAGCTAGCATGTGTAGGGGTTAGACTATACAAAAATGTTTTAATAAGATAAATCTAATCCTAAAAAAAAGGATATGGGAAGTGTTTATGTTTATCATGAGGATAAGATGGAAGTATAGGTATTAAAGCTTCTAAATGACCCTATATAAGTCATCCATAGGGACTTCCATGATTATTTTTATTTTTAGATAGGAACATATATTGATATTTATGCTTGTGTACACTCATCAAAGGTTAAGAGGTTTGATCAATCCAATTTTAATACTTCCTAAGGTGTCTGAGGTAACATTCAGATTGGAAACAATGTAAGAGTGCATCAATACCCGAAGGTTAGGGTCAAAGTTTAGAGTTCATATGTGCAGATAGACTAGTCTATCACCTTTACTAGGACTTTGTCACTAAAATGTAGATCAAAGAGAAATTTGGGAGGTAAGTGTGCCTCAAACCTTACTGGAGGAGGTCATAATAGTATTTATAATCCTTTTAGACAATTTATATCCCAAGAGAGTCTCATAACTAGATCTTTTGGTCTACAAACACAGTAATATTATCCAAGAGGCAAGTTTCTCACCTAAGGAGCATTTTTAATTCTCACAACTATATTGATGGTTTTCATGGAGACCAAAAAAATTTAGGAGAGGTATAGGGGTTTTTGGTAAATTTATGTTAAGTGTTTTCATTGATGTTTATAAGGCATATATAATTATAAAGTTTTTTAACAGGTACAATGAGATGGAACATGGTGGTCTAATGTGCTTAGTGTAGTGAGATGCTTACATGAAGGTTCTTTAGATGAATTTATGGTGGAATGGATCATGGTATGGTATTCAAAGACATTATCTTGGAATGTTATATGTAGGTTAGATTGGTTTCATGAGGTTCTCATGAAGTATGTAGGTCTAGAAGGTTTGACCATACATGGTTCCTATAGGGTTTTGAGTCTTATGGATTTTATGCCATGGTATGGAGCTCAATGCACTTAGAATATGCATGTTAGAAATTTTTAGGGAGCCAAGAGGCCAAGTAGATGAATTACAAGTGGTTTCAAGTGCTCTATAAGTTTGTTTGGCTCTTGGCCTAGTTGGCCTAAGTGGGCTTGTGAGACCTTATGAAGGTTCAAAGGGTGTTTACAGGTTGATAAATATTGTATTTTCATGGTGTATGGTTAGGAATATTTTTTCAAGCATGTTTATGAGGTTTGAGGTTAGATGAGGAGATAAAAAGTTAATAAAAGTCCTCATGTGCTTTAGAGGTGGCTCAAATGGTGCATTTTGAGCTTGAGTGGAAAGTTTCAATGTTCATTAGCTCATGTAGACTTTGCATGGGGACCTAGTAATTTTAGATAAGGCGGAGAGGGTTCCTAATAAGTATTTCCAATAATTATTTCATTGATTAAGGTCCTATCCTTTATGAATAATTGTTAATAAGGTAAATAGGTTTTTATGGTCTAAAACCATAGTCTTATATGTGATTAAAGAAAGATTGTTGGATATATCCTATAGTTTATTTTTTGACCAAGTTTTACTATTTTAAGGTATATATGACTCCTCTAGGCATCTCTATGTGGTAGTAGTATGTCAGGACAATGAATAGAAGGTACAAAAATATGCTTGTTTTTAAAGATTTTGGTACTACAAGTAGAGTTGACAAGGGAAATGCATACAAGTTGTTAGAGATTGAAGGTCTGGACTTATTCTTCAAATAATTTTTTTTTAATAAATAGACAATCACTATGTCAATTAGTTTGGTCAATAAATTTGAGTAGTTGTTAATTTGTAGATAGTGAAAATAGTGACAAAAGGCCAATATGAGTGAGAATCCATTTAGGGATGGTGTGTAGGCGAGTAGGGATTATTAAAATGGTTTTGGGTATTTTTTTTATACCTATACCTCATGTTTATTTGATTTTAAAATTATTTTAATGCCTATACACATGTAATAAGTAGCCTTTAAAGTGACATGTTTGAGTATTAATGATAGTGAAGGTGTATGTCTCATGTAATGAATTATATGTTTCTTATTTAATATTAGACATCCATGTTTTTGTGCTTAAATTTTATCTAAATTTATTTAATAATATCATTAATACATTTGGGATTCAAGGAAGTGATTATATATATGGTAGGAGTCATGTTCATCATGACTATGTTTTAAGTCAAGATGACTACTATAGGCATACAGAGGAAAGTGATATGTTTAAAATATTTTGATAAGTGATGATGCATAAATTGGGAATGATGATGTTATTTAGGATATAAATATACTATATGATCTTTTTGGGAGATAAATATATAGGTTACATGAATTAATCATGCATTACAAATAGGCTTGTCTAGTTGTGCTAAAACTATGAGACAATGACCTAAGTGATTAGTCTATAAGACCAATGTATGTTTCAATAACATGAGATATAAAATACATATGTTTATATATATGTATCATATAATATATTAATTTGTATTATAAGTGTTTAAGGCATATTTTAAATTATGAAATATGAGCTTCTATATGGCTATAATTTGGCAGTGTGTGAGTAGTTTGAGTGAACCTATGATAGAGGTAGTTTGAAGACTGTTGGCATGTGTTGGAGTGTTTAAATCACATATAGGTATTTAATAAGTATATATATATATATATGATTATTTTAGTGTTTTATTTTATAAAATCAATAATATGCCTCAGCTCTATATGATAGACTTTTTTGTGTTTCTAAGCCTATTGGTGAGTAGGCTAGAATGGCTTGGTTCATGAGGTGAATTGGTGTTAAAGGTGGTATGGAAATTTTTGGGAGTATGAAAGGGTATATTTGAGGTAATTTTTATGTACTTTATCCATTGTTAAATGTTGATGGTTGACCAAGGAGTCCAAGGTGTAACATGTTTATTTGTAGGCCTAATTCCTTTAGGTTTCTATCAGGCTTAATTGATGTTTTGGGTCTTAAGGGAAATGACAAACATAATTAGTGTATGTATATTACATGTAATATGTATGAAGATATATTTAAAATATATATTAAGCATGTAAATCATATTGTCTTACAAAGATGGATTAGATGAGTGTATGTTATATATATTAGGCCTAATTAGCCTATTTGAAGTGTAGAGGATGTGTGGTGAAAAGTGAAGAAAAGATCTCAATAAAGGAGTAGATATGGGTCATTTAGAACCATGAGAGGGTGAATATGATCATTCAAGTTTTTATAATCAGGTTCATGAGCTAAGTCATTATACCTAATAGTCTAAAGGGTGACTTAGTTGAGGGAATGCGTTAGGAGTGCCTACCTAGAGAAGAGAAGTAGATTATAAGTGTATGAGATCTAGGTGTTCCATATTTAGGTATATCAGTGTCATGTCCCCTTTTTCATGGACATTGACAGACTTGATGATTAGCCTATTATGAGACTTTCGTAGGCTGATAGGTTGGATAGAGGGTCATGATGGAGATTGGCTTGGCTTCGATTTGTAGAATTCCTACAGTTGGCTTTCATTCAAGCTATTTTAGACACATTTGGCCTAAGCTCCTATTATTTAGGGATATTTGACATCCAGTGGAGCACCTTTATTTTGGTATGCTCATGTGCAGAATCACTTCTTAGTTCACCAGCTTCGAACGGTTTGAGGATCTGACATGTATAGAGGGAGATATTAATATTTGATTGATTTAATCAAACATTAATTATTTAGTCTAATTTTAATTTAGAAACCCTAATTCTAATTTAAGAAAACCCTAATTAGGGCAAGCACATCTTTTTGACGGTATAAGGGTTTCTCATGGAGGCCATTATTGATTATGCATTGTTTATTGATTTTTGATATTGAAGAATTCTTCTGTGAAGACTGAGCCAAGGGTTCCAGGATTCCATCTGCATTGGAGAACATCCACTCTTCAGTGCGTGTGATTCAGAGGCTGTGAAATATCAGCTTATCTATTGCCAAATTGAGAGATAGCTTCATATAAAAGTTATCATAGAGGTTTACAGATTTGAGAGGTAACTTCATACAGAAGTTGTCATAGAGCTTTCTAGGTATTTCTTTATTTAGTTTTTATTTAATAAATTATACAGATAGAGATATTCTATATTAGAACCATATATCTTCAGATCAGGGGTTGAAAATAGATAGGTTGTGCTTTATTGGTAGCCATATGAAGTCCATATAGGTCCATATAGATCCACACAGATACCAACCTCAGTAGACATAGATCCCCAGTGATCAACATCAACCAACTGAAGACCGATGTCAGTAGAAAAGGACTGACAGAGACTGATGTCGACAGTATATCGATCGATGTCGGTGACTATGTGTTCGACACAGCAGGCCGAGACGTCTAGATTCAAGCTTAACTTCTAGATTTCCAAAATCCCAGGGTTTTAAGATAGAATATTTCATATTATTTTATTTGTATGACAGAGATTCAATTATGTAATCATCTAGAAGAACAAGTGATAAGATATGTGATTTGCTATTGAAGAGATTTACTATGATTTATTTATTTGAAATTATCTTGCAAAAATTGTATCTTTGTTCAGAGCTTTTGTGTTTCTATATTCCCTATTTGAAGGGGATATTACAGTGGTAATAGAGCTTTTTGACAAAAAAAAGAGCCCCTAAGAAAGGGACATTACAGTGGTATCAAAGCCAAATTCCTGCCATCTTGTTGGGCAAATCAGAGCCAATGTCTTGCCAACTTGTTGGGTAGTTTGGGTAGATTGAATTAGTGAAGTATCCATGATGTCTTCAAGTACTCAAAGACAGTGGGACTATGATATGAAGAAGTTGAAACTAAGTTTGAAGAGGTTAAATGAATCTCTTTCATATCCTACATCCAAAGACAAACCCACATAGTTTATGACAGTGAAGGATGGGTGGGATTTATTAACTCCATAAGTTTAGGGGAGGTTATCTTTTGATCACTTTGTTAAGCTGAGGAGAGAGCACTACAGATCACTTAGACAAGAGAGCATCATGTCCCATGATTATTATGATTATTATGAGATAGGAGATAGTGAAGATGAGGATGAGTCTGATGCTTGCACTCAGAGTGTAGATGTGTGCTCAGATGTTAGTGCACTGAGGGTTGATGATCTCTCAGCTATGGCAGGGATTGTAGAAGAGTCCTAGGATCCAATGATTGTAGATGACACTCAGGAGCATGCAGTGGATAGTTTTGAGGACTTAGTTTCACCAGTAGTTTCCTTCAATACGAAGGAGTTAGATAGTGATGCTATAGTTGTTGATACTCTGTATGTTGATATGAGCTTTGGAGTTGATTCATAGAGTATAGATGGTAGTATTATAAAGGTCAGTGATTTTGAGTCTACTCATTTAGACCATGCATCAGAGGAGGATTGTAGGAGATAATCTAGCCAGTGCCACCATGTGTCTAGTCAGCTAAGAGTTAGTGAGCGAGACATTACTATTGCTTGCAAGCATTTCGATGATGTTCGTCAGTTGTTAGCAGTTTATGGATGGGGTTCTCCTACTATCATTGAGTAGGGAGGTAGTTATTTGTCCTTGATAGAGATCCACTCTTTATGGGAGGCTATCTAGATTTTGAGACAAGATTATATGCAGTTGGTAGCCGATAGAGATTATCTTATGGAGTGGGGCAGCACAGCGTATGATGCATTATTGGTCAAGGAAGATAAGGTGAGTGAGCTTACACAGCAGCTTGAGGTGACTTTTGAGATTTTTGAGCATACGCAGTTAGCTTATGAGGAGTCACAATTTCATTTGGCTGAGATGACCATAGAGTTAGAGCATTTGCAGTCTTCACCAACCCCAGACCCAGTTCATTTGTATATTGAGGTGGTTGGTGGTGAGTACATTCCTGTAGTTGTTGTTGAGGAGCATGTTGTTGAGGCTGACACACATGTTCAAGATTTGGGAGTACCTGATTCTAATGAGTTTGACATACCAGTGGAGTTGAGTCTCTAGATTGATTCTTCTCACACATATGATAGTGTGGTACCATTCGTTGTGCCACCTTTATAGAGGGATCAGTTATGGGATGGATTGGCACCATCTTTTGCAGATGGAATTGGCAGTTTGAGTTGTCCATTTTACATGGGTTATGATGCTCTGAGAGTTTGTTTCTCATGTGTTCTTGATCATGGCAGTTGTGCTTTTAGAGTTTGGTTGAGTTTCATTCTCTAGTTTGATTATGGGTTCCTCTTTGATCTACTTTTGATGATATTACAAGAACTTGCATTGATTTATAGTAGTGCAGAGCATAACTACATTTGGGATCCAGGTGGATCGAGTGGTTCATGGTTCCGAGATTGCTTGGGGAGAAGCAATTTTTGGAGGGGTGGATTGTCATGTCCCCTTTTTTGTGGACATTGATAGACTTGATGATTAGCTTATTATGCGACCTTCATAGGCTGATAGGTTGGATAGAGGGTCATGATGGAGATTGGCTTGGCTTTGATTTATAGAATTCCTATAGTTAGCTTTCATTTAGGCTATTTCAAACACATTTGGCCTGAGCTCCTATTATTTAGGGATATTTGACATGTAGCGGAATGCCTTTATTTTGGTATGGTCATGTGTGGAATCACGCCCTGGTTCACCAAATTTGAACGGTTTGAGGATTTGACATGTATAGAGGGAGATATTAATATTTGATTTATTTAATCAAATATTAATTATTTGGTCTAATTTTAATTTAGAAACCCTAATTCTAATTTAAGAAAACCCTAATTAGGGCAAGCACATCTTTTTGAGGGTATAAGGGTTTCTCATGGAGGCCATTATTGATTATGCATTGTTTATTGATTTTTGATATTGAAGAATTCTTCTATGAAGACTGAGCCAAGGGTTCCAGGATTCCATCTACATTGGAGAACATCCACTCTTCAGTGTGTGTGATTCAGAGGCTATGAAATATCAGCTAATCTATTGCCAAATTGAGAGATAGCTTCATACAGAAGTTATCATAGAGGTTTACAGATTTGAGAGGTAACTTCATATAGAAGTTGTCACAGAGCTTTCCAAGTATTTATTTATTTAGTTTTTATCCAATAAATTATACAGATAGAGATATTTTGTATTAGAACCATATATCTTCAGATCAGGGGTTGAAAATAGATAGGTTGTGCTTTATTAGCGGCCGTACAAAGTCCGTACAGGTCCGTACAGCTCCACATAGATACTGACCTCGACAGACAAAGATCCCCAGTGATCGACATCGGCTGACTAAAGACCTATGTCGGTAGAAAAGGATTGATAGAGACTGACGTCGGTAGTATATCGACCAATGTCAGTGATTGTGTGTTCAACACAGTAGGTTGAGATGTCCAGATTCAAGCTCAATTTCTAGATTTGCAAAAGCCTAGGGTTTTAAGACAGAATATTTCATATTATTTTATTTGTGTGATAGAGATTCAATTGTGTAATCATCTAGAAGAACAAGTGATAAGATCTGTGATTTGCCATTGAAGAGATTTACTGTGATTTATTTATTTATTTGAAATTATCTTGCAAAAATTGTATCTTTATTTAGAGCTTTTGTGTTTCTATATTCCCTATTTGAAGGGGATATTACAGTGGTAACAGAGCTTTTTGATAGAAAAAAGAGCCCCTAAGAAAGGGACATTACAATCAAACATCATGTTAAAAGGTGGAGATTAGAGGCATTCTCATTTCTAAAGTGTTGGGTAGGTACTTAACATATTTGGTTAGGACTTGACCATCCTAGGGGTAGGTGATCCTTGTGGGATAGGTGTCTCAGTAAAGGTCTCTTGTTTGATCTATCATATAGGACATGTATTCCATTATTTATAGGCTTGAGAGTGGGTTTTATCCCCCATGAGGTTTTACCATATAGATGAGGTGTACTTGTGTTGATTTCTCTTGAACCATCTTATGTGTTGATTTGTTTATGTTATGATTATGTGTTTATTTCATTAGAATAAAATGGAATTGATTATTTATATTGATAAACTGATTCATCTCTCCCTCTAAATAGATAATTCCATCAATTGGTATTAGATTAGGTCCTTATTGAGGCCTAATCATCTTGGAAGGTGATCTTGTGAGTAGTTTGGTTGTTGGTGTCTACCTAGTCAACTTGTTGGAAGAGTTGAGGGAGTTTTTGATGATGAGTGTGGTTATTGACAAGTTTTATTCATGTTTCCTATGATGTTCTTCAAGGATTGATGAGATTTGATAGTTTATTTGATAAGAATATGGATGTCAAGATTTGCCTTATTCTTCACTCAATAATAGGTAAGTCTTTTATTGTTATAGGCCTACATGATAAATTTAGGGTTTGTCAAAGATTACATATTGTAATGGAGAACAATTATGTTAAATCCAAATCAAAAATCAAGCCTATGTTTTTGATCCAAATTTGCTTGAAGGAGTTGTGACAGTTGATGTCTTGTGGATTAGGCCTTCTTGTGCTTTCTAGGAAATAAAGATTTTTTATGATGGAAGTGAGTTTTTTAGCAACTAGTCAGGCTTAGTGTTCTTATTTCTCTAACTGATCTTGTTCATATTTCCATGTTTTGAGTATACAAGGTCCTTGAGAAATATTTTGTGTTGTCCTTTGAGGGTTTGAGGTCTTCATGAGACCTAATAGCAAGATAAGGACTAAATGTTCCTATAAGACCTAAGAAAATGGTTTGAGTTCTTGAAGATGGCCTATTAGAGTAGAAGTTAAAGATTTTGACTTATATAGATTATTATTGGTGGCTTAGAAGAGTGTTTCCTGCAAGAAGTCTTCTTGAAGTGGATTGTAAGTATGATTTTCTTTCTTGGCAGTCTTGTATTGCTTTATAGTAATATATTGAAGCTTCAGATGTCCTTGAAGGGTGTTCATGGCACTTGGTGGGCTTTTCTATGCTTTGGTGGTCTTGAGGATGTTATGCAATGGTTTTTCAAGTGAGATCTAGTGGTGCTCAGATTGTCTTGTACAGTCAAGGGTATGAATGCTTGATTGGTGTATAAGACCAATGTTATTTATAAAGATTGAATCTCTTTGGTGCTCAAGCATTTTATATTTGGTTTCAAGAGGTGTAGTTTCTTAGATTATGGTTGTATATCATAACTTGAAGGAATGATATAGCCATATAACTGGTCATCTACTATATCATAACTTGAAGGTTGTTTACTTGAAGTAGATTGTTGTTTGGAGACTCTTTTGTGTTGTGTTTTAGTTTCCAAACATAAAGGTATGTTTTTCATTATCTTTGTGGTCTTGTTCCCTTGATTAGAGTGTCTTGAAGTTGAATTAGATTTATATTGATGGAGAAGGTCCTATATCAGGTGATGGTGCTTGTCTCCTAATTGAGAAGTATGCTTTGGTGGTTCCTAAGAAAGAATGCTTCAATGATTGTATATTTCTTGAGTTGCCAAGATGACCTCATAAGGTCTTGAGGGAACATGTTGGTATGTTGTGTTTGATTTGAAGTGGTGTAGTAGTCTGAGGATGATAATCTTTGAGTCATCATAATTAGGGTTTTGATTTTTCTATCAAGTTTAGATAGTGCTTATTAAAGATTGATTCTTTGAGTATATATGAAGGGTCTTCAAGAAGAGTTCTATGGTCTAAGAGATTGAATATGATCTTAGGATCATGCAGATTGAGTTCACTTATGTTGGTGTTATATATTGAGTGTTTTTGAAAGTAATAATTCATATCAAATGTCTCATAAAGATCAAATATATTCTCAGGTCTCATTGGTTATCTGTCACCATATGTTTCTATGAAGTACTTTGAAGAATTCTTAACCATAATGGATTGATTTGTCTAAAGGATAAATGGTTGAGGTATTGGTGGTCTTTTTCTATGATTCATGAGATATTTCTATAGGTGATGAAGCATGTGAGTTCTTCAAGAGGTATGTTCAGGTCTCCTAGTTCTAAAGTACCATTTTATCAAATTTTAATGCTAGATTTGAGTGGTGATCTGAAGGGGATGGCTGAAAATATTTATATGAGGTCATGAAGAATATATTCATGAGTCATTTCTAGGTGTTGTAAGTCATTGATGAGCTCAGACTTGAGTTTTGTGGTCAAAATTTAGAGCTGACCAATTTTGGTAGTGATGACTGCCTAGAATGTGGCCAAGGTGCTCTTATGGTGATTTATGATGGATATAAGGCTGGAAATATATTATTCAAGTTTGTTTTGACATTTAAAATTAGGATAGGAGCTTTTATTATGTCCATGAGGTGCTTAGGTATGAATTTTCTCTTTTGGTCAAGGTGTTTGGTGTGCATGAGGGGTTTGTGTGCCTAGTTTGATTGGTTTCAAGGGTAATTTGATGAATGAAGATGTATCATAAGGAGTTTTATGCTAAAGAAGGTTTGTATATATGTTTGAGACATGTTCTAGATGGTTTCATAAGTTGATGGCTTATTTTGTGTCAAGTGGAGTGTTTTGAGTAGTCTCTGGCTCTTTTTCTCAAAAGCATGTGTTTGGAGGCTTATAGGAAGTCAATGTTCCCAAAGGCATAGAAGATTGAAATTTGTCATAGAATTGATTTTTATTGGTGTCTAGGTCTGGTATCTAGCTTAGGGGTTAGCATTGACTAGAGCTTGACTTTTAACCAAGGTTTACTTTGAAGGCCTAGGCATTTATGCATGATTTAAAAAGTGCTCATTATTTGCATTTGAGTTTTAAAAGATTAAAATAAGTTTAATGGGAAAAATGTGTTTATGTAACAAATCTTAAAATGGTCCAAATGTGATCATATCTCAAGTTATTCAAGTTTTGATCTTATAGGAGACTTAATTAGCTAAAAGGCTAAAGAAGGAAGTATGCTAAGGAGGATGAGTTGGAAGCTCATTCTTGTAATATCTAAGGGGGTATGGTAGTGAACTTTAGATATTGAGTTTAATGGTTTGAAGTGATTAGGGTAGAGATTTATGAGGTATGTATTGGTCAGATAGGGCTATAAGGGGTCTAAATAGGCCTAGTAAAGAAAATGAATATTGTTGACAAAATTTTCCAAAGAAGGTTGGTATTTTTGGTTCTAGTTGAGAATTTTGGTCTATTCTAAGCATTATTCAGGTGTGGTTCTATGCTTGGAGTTCCCTTGGTGTTCTATGTGGTGCCTTGAAAGTGATGATAAGTGAGTTTGTATGAATCTTTAGTTCTCTTATTGCTATTTGAAGTGATGGTAGCTATTATTGGAGGCCTTGTAGGGGTGAATGGGTTGTGTAGACTGAGGGGAGCCTTCAAAGTGGATTAGGGTCCTAAGGGGAGCTATGTTACTATGTAATTGGTGATAAGTCCAAGGACATAGGTAGTTTGGGAGAAATTTTTGAGAGTAAGCACATTCCAAGGGGGAATTGTGATTGTTTGAGGTTATAATGGTAATATCTCAAATGTATTCCTTTAGGTGATCTTGATTCCATGTGTTTCCTATAGCTTACTTATTTGATTTCTATGGTGCCCAATGTTAAAGGGTGTCTACTTTATCATTTTGGCAAAGGGGAGAGAGAAAAAGAGTGTTGCCATAAATGACAAATGGTGATATTGTTGGGAAATTAATGTTAAGTGTTTTAATTGGTGTCTATAAGTCATTTAAAATGACAAATTAGTCAAACATGTATAATGAGATGGAGCATGGCAGTCTAATGTGCTTGGTACAGTGAGATGCTTGCATGAAGGTTCTTTAGATGAATGTATGGTGGCATGGAGCATGGTATGGTATTGAAAGACATGATATTGGAATTTTATATGCAGGTTAGAGTGGTTTCATGAGGTTCTCATGAAGTATACAGGTCTAGTAGGTTTGACTATGCATGGTTGCTTATAGGGTTTTGAGTCCTATGGCTTGTATGCCATGGTATGGAGATTAGTGTGCTTAACATATGCATGTTAGACAAGTTTAGTGACATAAAATTTCAATTATATGATTTTAATGTGGTTTTAAGTGGTATTCAAGGTTGTTTAGCTCTTAGCTTAGTTGGCCTAGGTGGGCTTGTGAGGCCTTGTGAAGGGTCAAAGGGTGTTTTTAGGTTGGAGATGATTATATTTACATATTAGATGGTTATTAAAGTTTTTTTAAAGATTTTTTATTATGATTTAGGTTATATAAGGAGATATAAAGTCAATAAAAGTCTTCATGTGCTTCAGAGGTGGCTCAAATGGTGCATTTTGATCTCAAGAGGAAAGTTTCAACATTCATTAGCTCATGTATAACTTACATGGGTACCTAAGCCTTTTTGAGAAGGTGGAGAGTGTTCCTAAGAATTATTTATAAGAATTTTTTAATTTATTAAGGTCCTATCCTTTATGAATGATTGTTAAGAAGGTAAGCAGGTTTTTATTGTCTAAAACCCTAGTCTTATACTCAATTGAATAATTTTTTTTATATATAGCCCAAAATATAATTTTTGACCAAGTTTTAATATTTTAAGGTATATATTACTCATATATTCATATCTAAGTGGTATTAGTGTGTTAATATAGTGAGAAAAAGGTACAAAAATATGCTTGTTTCTAAAGATTTTAGTACTACAAGTGGAGTTGACCAAGTCAATGCATGAAAGTTGTTAGATATTGAAGGCCATGACTTGTTTTTGAAATACATAGAGTTTTTTTGGTAATAAAAAATAAATATGTCAATTATTTTGGTTAATCAAGCTAACTAGTCACTAATCTACATATAGTGAAAATAGTGACAAAAGGCTAGTATGAGTGAGAATCCATTTAGGGATGGTGTTTAGGTGAGTATAAATGAGTATAATGGTTTTGGGTATTTTTTTGAGACCTATACATCACTTTAATTTTATTTTAAAATGATTTTTATGCCTATACACATGCAAGAAGTAGCCTTCAATGTGACATGTCTGAGTATTAATGATAGTGAAGCTATATGTCTCATGCAATGAACTGTATGTTTCTTATTTACCATTAGAAATCCATGTTTTTGTGATTTAAGTTTATATAATAATGTTTTATAATATCATGAATTTTTTTCAGGTTAAGGGAATGTGTAAATGCCATTCTTGACTAGACGAATTAACCATTTTAGTTATTATGTTATTAAGAATTTTGTTAGAAGATTTGGTTAGTGATGACTTGCCCTTTTATTAACTTCTACTAAAGGAACTCAAGGTTAAACTCACCTAATATCATGATCCACTTAACCATATGCTAGTTTTGGTATGGCTTAGATTGCATATACTTGAGTGGGTTGATATTGGTTTTGACATAGGTTTTGTGGTTGAGAAGGTAGTGGCATATTTTTTTGGCCATGGAGACTAAGGTGAGACAATGTTTTTCAATATGGTGTATGAATTATCATATTCTATAATAATTTTACTTATATAATAAATTAATTTCTCTTTAGGTTACTCATCCTAATGGGCTAACATTACCCCCAAGGAGTGACCAGTGGTAGAAATATAAAGGTAAAAAGGTTAATTTTCTTTTTGATGAATGGGGATGGGTGGAGAAAAATGGTAATATTAATATTATATGGGATTAATATTCTATAATTGAGTGGTGTTGTAGTATGAATCTGGGTATTATTCATCTTCAAAATCATAATAATCATAATAACATAGAATGCTAGAGGGAATTACCTCATACTATGGATTTGACCTTTCTAAATTATGTTTTGGAATATTGATTTTTATTTTTCCCTTTGAAATTGTGCTTATTGTATACATATGGTGTTATGAAGTTACTTTTAGAAGAAAGAATTTTTGTATAATGCTTGTCGTCTTAACATGATTTTGAATTTGTGGCTTTACTTCTTTCTCTTTCTATAACATTTCCTATGTATCTAGATAACTTGCCTTGATAAATTGTATTTTTGAGTGATTTGACTTAGGATGTTCAATAAATCCTAAACCTTTTTTACCAACATTATCAATTACTAAAATAGGAGTAGTGATGCCTTGGGCCTACTCACCCAAATCTTGATTGTGATAATCAAACTATAGATATTTATGACTAAACCCATACTACTTTGAAAGCTAAGAATCATTTTGGATAGGTATATTTGTATTTTTTACTTGATTTACCTATGCTTTTTGTATTGTTTCTTGATTTAATTGTGGTTTATGAACCTTTTATTATTTTGAGTTATGATTTGGAAACCATTTGTGTATTATTTCTAGATTTTAACCTTTTTAAATTTTTAGATGTGCCATTATATGTTATTTTGATGATGTGTAATTTTGTGAATCATCTACATCCATTATTTGTTGTATTCTACTTTTCAATACTAAACATGAATCAGTGTAGTGTGCATGCATTTTATGATATACACAATAACATATGGATCTCCTCACTAGGTGTAGATGTGGTAGGTTGATCAAATTATCTTTAATAATATCACTTAATACCCCACTTTAACTCTTATTTGATATTTGAATTATTTTTAACACACTAGTTGTATATTTAATTTATTATGATTTATGATTTGGATATGAAACAGTGTTAGGCACATCTTTGTTAGGTGTAGATGCATATACTTATTTTATGCTAGCATATTCAAAAAAATATGTACATGTAATATGATTTTCTAATAATGTGACCTATTCATTTAATAGCTAATTTTGATTTTGTAAATCTGATATTAGCTTATTCATATGAATAATTTTATCCTTTAGAGTCTTACAAGTACAAACCCTAGTTGATTTTGATTGACATAGAAGCACACAACCTATAGGGAAGAGGAGTAAATAGGTTGAGTATGGGGATTAATGGAAATGGTATAGGATACTTCATCTTATGGAGGATTGATAACATGGACCTAGTTAGAGGGAAAGATAATACCCACATGGAGCTGTGGAAGATAAGGAGATTCTTTCCTATGCATAAGATATGACATTGAATCTTGAAACTTGGTTTTTAGCTTATGTAATATATCCTATATGTATGTAAGGATTTAATTCTTAATTAAATTTTGGATAAGATAAAAATAACATGCTATAAATATAATGAAATTTGACATAAATTTCAATTGATATAAAACATCATATATACATGTGTTTATGTCTTTTTTGAGTTCATTTTGAATTAAAGGGAACAAGAATGTAAATGAAAGTTTTAAAATTTTCAAAAAAAATGATGGGTCATTATTATCATGATTATAATAAATAAAATTATAAAATATATGAATCTAAAATCTAGATATTGTAAATGTGAACCCTAGGGTTATCTAGGGTTAGGGTTTGAGTAATGTTTGAAATAAGTCGAGCTAACTAAATATTTTAACCTTTTAAAACTTAATGAAAGTAATTTTTTTTTTATTAATGGGATGAGTAGACTAAATCAGGGAAATAATATGAAATAAATATATCCACTAATTTGTTCTAAAATTAACTAGCTTTAATTTTTTTTAAAATAGTGCAAATAAAGACTTAGCTAAAAAATACCTAATACAAATGATATGATTGATAGAAACTAAGATGGAAGTTGGTATAAGTGTAATAAAATATATCCCTATGGCATAAACCCTCCTAGATAATAGTGCTACAAGTGCAAAATATTTCTATTATTGTAAAGTGGTAGTAGTGTCCTTATATTAGTGATAATTTCCTCTATACAGGACTATCTTGAGCTTTTAGGTGCACCTAAGTCTAGATTCCTAGGGAATATTCTTATAAATATGAGTTAAAAAACCATATATTATGCATTTAATCATTTATTATTATGTAATCCCTAATCCTCCATAAAATTATGGCATGAGTTAAAAAGTATGTTAGTTAGTAGGATAGGCTAGACATCCTCAACACCCTACTATGAAGAGAGTTTCCTACATACCAATACTCAAAATATGGATCAAATCTAATGTAGTTCTCCCCACCTAAGTGTTAGTTCAAGTGTAAGTGATGCTAGTATGATATTGGCATTAAGTTACTTGAATGTGCTTGAGATTGGAAATCTTTAAAATTTGAGCTTAAGGCTATTGTAGATGGTAGTATGTAGAAGTAAGGTAGAATAGGGTTTGATAACCTTAATTTTGCTTAACTTTTTCCATGTGTTAAATTTTATTTTTCATATGAATTTCATCTAGTATATATAGGGCTAAAAGTGATGTATATATACCATTATGTTGCTTATGTGGATGATAAAAGATGTCTAGGTTGACCTTAGGATACTTTAATTTTGAAAAGATATCCATTTGGGAAAATCTAGGGAAAATGAAATTAGTACCATTTTTGGGACACTAGAACCACATGGAACTAATGTCCTTATTATGGAACTAGTGTCCATCTAGGAGAAACTAGGCATGAAGGACTAGGATATGGAAATGAGGGTCTATGACTACTTTTGGACTAACTAGGGATGTCTATGACCCACATGAAGGCTAGATAAGTGTGATAATAGGATTTAAGATAGGTTTATGGCTAAGATAGGGATAGGTAGTCTCAAGTACCACTCTTAACACTCAAATACCACATTTAGGTGTTTATATCTCCCTATAAATTGATGGGGCCCATTCTAAATAAGAAAGTGGAGTAGGTTTTATACTAATAAATCCATAAGGAAAGATATAACTAGATTCATATAGGTTGGAGTTCCCTTGCACTAAAAGCTAGTGAAGTATGAAGTGTTAATACTCGAGTTAAAATTTTTATTGAAGTAAAGTATAAAGAGCTAAGAGTGTTTAGTGACTATGAATTGGTTGTAAACCAAGTTAAAAAAAATACTAAAGTGTAAACTATCATACCTCAAGAAATATAGACATAGGGCATAGGATATAATAGAAATGTTTGATGCATTTAATGTCATACCTATCTTTAGGGAAGAAAATTTTGTTTCAGACTCCTTATCATCCTTAATTATAATCTTTACCCCCTAAACAACATTAAGATGTAATAATTCACTATGGTATTAGTCCCTTTCCCCTATGTTCCAAAAATCACCATGAATTTATAGTTTTTGTAAGATTACCAACACATCATCCAATTATTTAATAATGTTGGGGCATTTGAATCTAAATAATAGATGAATAGGAAAGGGATAGTTTTGAGGCTAAATTTGACAAGGATGGAATCCTCAAAATATAAGCAAATTGAATCCTAAAATATATAATTTATTTGAAGAAGGCATTCAACATATTCAACCATATACACCTAATTAATAAAACCAAATTTAAAGGTCAAGAGTGTCAAACCTTTAACTTAGGGTTTTTGGAGGGGCCCAAAATCATCAATGTAGGTCCTTACTAGATAGACAAGGAGATGGAACAATGTTAAAAGTTTTTATTGGGTTATAAGGACATAATTACTTCGGCTTATCGAGACCTCAAAATATTTGACCCAAAGGTGATCACTCATACCATCCTCCTTACTCTAAATCAAAGGTCATTTAAATATAAATAGAGAATAACAAGCCTAATAATTGAAACTTTGATACAAAAATAAGTTCACAAACTTTTTTCTACTAGAATAATCCTCCTAGTTCATAATTGCACTTGGGTGGCAAACTTAGTTCCTAATTAGAAGAAGAATGGTGAGATTAGGCTACGCATAAACTTTTGAAACATAAACATAACTTTATATAATGATATTTACCCATTAATATCCCTTCATGAAGTAATATAAATAGTTAATGGGTCACAAATGATGTCCTATTTTGATGGATTCTCAAGGTATAACTAGGTTTTAGTGAACTCAAATGACTAAACCAAAATTGCATTCACCACAAAGTCAGCCATGTTTTCATACAAAGGAATGCCTTTTAGATTGATCAATGCTAGAGTGACCTTTTAAAGAGTGATGGATTTTATATTTGAAGGTCTAATTGGTAAATTCATAGTAATTCACATGGATGATTTAACTATGTTATTGAAATGGAGATTAAATAATATTTGCCATTTATAGAAGGTATTTGAAAGATGTAAAAGGTATGGTATCTCCTTGAACCTTTTAAAGAGTGTGTTTAATGTCACTTAAGGTAATATTCTCAGTCATATTATCACAAATTAAGGTATTTATATTGATCTAGAAAGATCTAACATAATCTCTAAATTACCTCAACCTACTAGAAAAAGAGGTGAAATCCTTCTTTGGCAAAAATAATTTTGTCCACAAGTTCATTTTTAGATTTTCTAAAATTATAAATCCCCTTGACACTATGTTGAAATAGGATGTTAAGATTAAGTGAAAGTTAAAGTCAAATGAAGCATTTAAGAACATAAAATATGCCATCATACAAGCACCCATGTTGCTTAGTCTAGAATATGCTAAGGATTTTTACATCTATCATTTTTACTATGAACACACTATATACAAAGATAAATGCAACTGAACCAAACCAAGGAATATCTTACAACAATAACATCACTAGATAGGGATCCAAATCCTCAAGTCAAATAAAACCATGTAATAACCCTAGCTAGGTCCTATGTTTTCATAGTCACAAGGTAAATGCAAAGTAAAATCTGAATGTAGTCCTCACCAAAATTTTTGGTAAAAAATAAATGTTAGTAAACATAAAAGTAATAATACATAAGAGAATACTATTTAAGCTATGTATAGGTAGAACCCTAATGCATGGAGAGAGAAATGTATTCAAAATCCATTGCTTATGTTACTTATATCTACTAAAATAGAGAGTAAAGTTAGAGATACTTACATTTAATTTTAACCCATTGAGACTCAATCTCTCCCTTGGCCAAAGGTTATTTTCAAGAGGTCATTATGGTTTGTAAGGATCACTAAATAAAGCCAAAGCATCCAAGACTTTTCTAAAAGATAATATTCTTCTCCAAGTGTAGACCATAAGATATAACTCATCAATTATAATGGTAGAATAATAGATTATAAATAAGTACAAATTAATAATTAAGTCTTTATGTCTCTAATAAATTGTGAAATGAATGCGTATATATAGCTGAATCTAACCCTAAAATTTTCCAAAAGTTTAGCCTATAGAGTTGACCCAATCAAATTTATCTAATTATTGATAAAATAAAATTAGGTTTTTATCTAGGTCATCCAGGGGCTGACCTAGACCCTAAATATGTTTTATTAGATAGAGTATAGGGTCGATGGGGTTGATAGTGTAATGTAAACCATCAAAAAGGGTTTTAGGCTTATGAAGGGACTAATGAAGGAAGAAAATGGTTGGGGGAGGGTGAAAGAGAAGAGATAAATCTTAGAGAAGTGTATGGGAGAAGTTGTGATTGATATAAAGTGGTGGTATAGGGGACAATAATCCTATGAAGCACCAATGGTCTACCCACCCCTTTCTAGTTACATCCTTTGAGGCATGCACTCATAGAGATTGAGACTCAATGGCTTTCTACAAGAGAGAAAACATTAATAATTGATAAATTTTGAAAATATAATGTGTACACATATACCCAACTTGAATCTCATCATGTGTCACTTAGGTGAAATAGGGAATGGTCCTTTAAGAAAAGAACATAGTAACATATAATGTTGAACCTAAATAAATTGTAGTGTTTCAAGGCATAAAATAATAAAAAGGAAATGACTGAAATGGAAATAAATAAAAATAAAAGTAATGTATGAGTACCTTGACTTACCTTTATAGATGGATGGTTTTCTACTATATTTATATTTGTGATCATGGAGGGCATAAATACTTCTTTGGAAAAACCCGAGGATACAAAAACTAAAGATCAAAAACATGTAAATGCAATAATTCCAAGATAAATGATGTGGTGTAGATGAGATATACCTATAAATTTGGTAAGCTAGGGTGACAAATGATAAGTTAGGACCAAATGAACAAATCAATTTTTTGGACTAAATTGAGTAATTAAAAATCCAAGGCTACTAAGGACTAAAAAACTCAAACAAGTAAACCTTAAGTAATAAAGGCAAACTCATCAAATAAACCAAAGATACATGTCAAAAATGGTAAACAAACATCAATGTGAAAGTAGTAACAATCCTTACTTAAAAAGATATGGGAAAGAAAATGGTAAAATAACATTGATTAGTAAGCAATCACAATCCTTACCCAATCATCAATGGAAAGACTGCATGAAAAGGTTAACAACATTGGTGAGTGAGAAGGAAAATGCCAACTTCACTCAATCAATGGAAAAAGTAAATGAAAAATAAAAATAGTTGCAAGTGTCTGAAAGAAGGAGAAGTAATACAACAATGGAAATTGGTAAAAAGAGACCAAAGCAATTCTAGAGATGTAAAGTAATGGTGTAAATAAATTAACTCATGGTCACTCAAACATGTTGTTTTATTCTAAGGATAGATAAAATAGAAACAAAGTAATGATAACATGATATTAAGATGTGAAGAAGAAATAAATTAGAAGAAGAAAACATTTATAGAATCACACTTGCCTATCAAGGGGAAAATGAATGGGTGGAGGGGTAATGAAGTAAAAATCAAGGTAGAGAAATGCTTTCTTAAACTTAAGACATTTAAATTAGGTTTGTCAAAAAAACAGGACTTTAGACATTAAGGACTCTGAAGGAATTCTCCTAACCACACAAATCTTAGGTCACCAAATGAAGTATGAATATTATACCATGAAGGTTATATGCATGAAAATTAAAATTTACCTACCTTCCCACAACATGTTCCCCATTCCTTAGGACTTCTTACAGATTCATTAGTCTATTGTGAATATTTGGTACTTATGTGAGAAACTAGGTAGAACCATAGAGTATTTTGAATTATCCTATCTAAATCTACTGGCCTACCAAACCCTAATGGACCTTATCTCTATCCCGAGTCCAACTATGGAGTTTGAGCTTTTATTGGAGATTAGAGATGTGATATTCATCACATATTTTTGTGTGGTTTTGAATTTTGAAATTATATGTTATCTTTTGATCATTTCATTTTATTTTAAATGATTTAGATTTTAACTTTTAATGGATTTTTCTATTCCTCCTCCATATTGATTCATAGAACCAAACATTGGTGATAAATATGACTATCATTTGAATACTTTGGACTTAGTTTTTAACGAAGATAAATTAGATAGAATGGTGTATAAGAGTCTTTTTAATTCATGTGAAATAAAAGTATTATATTGACTTCAACATTGGTTTATCTAGTGTGGAATGGAAGGAAAGGAAATCAAGGGGAATGAAACATGAAATAATTTGAATTACTTCAAATCAAAAAAAATGTGATAAAGGTGAAAAGGGGATAAAATGATAGGGAAGTGTGATTAATTATCAAAATAATGTTAGAAGTGTATGAAAATATGCTAACATAGTTTTTTGTGCAAGGTGTGTCTATAAAAGAATCAAAATTTAAATTTGAGAATGAGGGATCATAGAATTTTAACCATTGATTGACATTCTAAAAATATAACATTGAATTAATTTAAGATGGTGATTTTATGAGGAGGGTCTAGTCCTATCCATGGTCTTACATTGTAACTCATAAAAGATAGAACTCAAGAGGGTGTACAAAGCATGTGAAAAATAAAGTAAAATGAGATAGATGGTATTTTTGGGGAAGACCTCATCCTATCTATGGTATTACATTACAACACAAAAAAGTGAAAACCAGTGGGTGTAAAAATCATTAGAAAATAAAATAATAATAGGAGTAAACAAATTCATGAGGAAGACTAGGTCCTATCATAATTTTATAATGAAACTCATGAGAAAGAGAGAAACTAAAGGACCAAGAGAAGGAACTAAGGTTTGTATAAAGAGAAACTACTATAGAGGGTGAGACCCATGCAAAAATCCTAAAAAAAGTGTTACAAGGATAACTTATAGAAATCATGATAAGAAGATAAATATCTAAGAAAAATAATTATTAAAAAATTATGCATTTGGTAGGATCTTTTAAAATATGGCCTTAATTAATTTGAAGGTGATAAGTGCTATGACAAAGGATGTATTTGAATAAATAATCACCCCACCATTTTTGGGCATATTTCCCTTATTTGTCATGAGTGTAATATAATTTAAGGACAAGATCACCAATATTAAAATTATGGACATTAACCCTTTTGTTATGTTTTTTGGTGATATGATCCTTGTTTTAATGATTTTATTGTAAAGAAAAAAGACATTATTCATCAAGAAGATCAAGATCATGAAGGTGAGATTCACATAATTATTGACTACTAGACTTGCAACCTTATGAAGGTAGTTTTAATCCTTCACATTCTGAAGTAACATGGAGACAATCCTAGGATGTGGATAGCCTAATAGGTAGATTTAACTCTATACTCTAAGGAATATTTCCCCTTGATTTATTAGTTATGATCACTACTCTATACTACCAAATTGGAAATGAAAATAAAAGAAGGTAAACTAAAATAAAAACCTATCTTCCTAGGGTGATACACCAAAATGTGACCTTCACTTATATAATATACACTATAAGAATGAGTAGAGACAAACCTAATTTCACTTATAGAATTAAATATTACAAATAAAAATGTTTCAAATAGTGGCTTAGGCTTGATGCATGATCTAAGGAACCATATTCAATAGGTATATCAAGGACATTAAAGAGAGTTCACACTTGCCAGACATATAAGATGACTAAATCACATTATGTAACCTATAAGGATGAGTTGAACCCTACAAATAGGTAAATATAAAAATACAACATACTAGTAATAAGGTTGGTTTATCACCCCATTTAGATAAGTTTTCCTTTCAGTTTACCTTCTCCTTTCCTTTACAAGCTAGTAGTGTAGATTAGAGATCCTAACTGATACATCAAGGGGAGTTAGACCTTATAATATAGATATTAAATCCACCTATTAATAAACCCATATCCTAGGATTGTCTCCATGTTACTTCAGATTGTGAAGGATTAAAACTACCTTCACAAGGGTGAAAGTCTAGTAGTCAATAGTTTTTAGCATGTCTAGTGGGATAAAACCTACTAACTACTATACTTGCACCCTTGTGAAGGTAGTTTTAAGCCTTAATAGTATAAATTAACATGGAGAAAATGATATGTTATGGGTGTAATAATAGGTAAAATATATATATATATATATATATATATATATATATATATTCTAAGGGCTATATCCCATTGATGTATCAATTAGGATCTCTATTCTACACTACCAACTTGTAAAGGAAAAGAGAAGATAAGCTGAAAGGGAAAACCTATCTAACTAGGGTGATACACTAAAATGTGACCTTAAATTGTCTACTATACACTATAATGATGATTAGAGGCATAAAATTTATTTAAATTCTCAAATTACTAGTTCCAAAAAGTAATTTTTCACATAGAGGCTCAGGCTTGATGAATGATCTAAGGTAGCACATTCAATAGATCTATCAAAGAAACTAAAGAGAGATCACACTTGACATACATAAAAGATGATTGAATCACATTATGAAACCTATAAGTATGAGATAAAAATTAAAAATAGGTAAATATGAAAGGACAAGATGAGATTAAACATGCATTATCATTGTCATCTATCAACAAGCCATTAGCATACACTAAAAAATAAGCTTTGAGGAGGCACGAATTATGTCTTATTCAATAAAGAAATGAAAATAAAAGTGTTTTTATGAGAATGAAATTTCCACACGTCATGTTAATTATTGATTCAAATTCCAAACATTGGATTACAATATATATATATATATATATATATATATATATATATATATATATATATATAATTGATAAAGAGGAGAGAGAAAGAGACAAGAGTCCCCAAAACTAGAAAATATGACATTTTCTTAATCCTTTTTGAAACCTAACATAGATTTATTTGAAAAAATATCTCATATTATTTTGTAAAATGGATTATAGGTTAGGGTGAGACATTTTTTTTAAGTCTGAGGAATCATGAGAATTCATATCTAATGTTTTACCAACACATCCTCCTAAGTTTTTGCTTACACACCCTACATTCTTGGTAAAGAAGAGTCTTCATTGAAAATACATCTTGATCCATGAGAATAGGTCATCATGAATTGATAAATTATTTATTTTAAACCTTATTAAAACCATTAATGAGGTTTTCTCACCTTTATTTGGATTTTATAAGGCCTTTTAGTGCTTGTTTGACCTCTTCCACACCCTAGGCATTCAAAGGTAAGAATATGTTTTTAGGAGTCTTTGAGACCATTTAAAACCTTTAAATATTAGTAAATAATTAAATTTAGTTCTTCCATAATTTAATAGGCATATGAGGGAAGTATAAATATCAATAAATCTCTTGGAAAACTTATATGCATCATTTACTTATATTTGAACACTTGATTCCTTCACATGAGAAAAAAGCAAAGGAGAGAGAAAGAAGAGTTTTTGCATTGGATCAAGAAAAATTACCCTATATATGGATTTTAATAATGAAATTAGACATATAAAAATTTATTTGGAGCCATCAAGTATCCCAAAAGACTCATTTTTTTCTCATTTTGCTTGTTAAAGCACCTATTCCTTGTAGCCCTAAAAACCTATCAAGCACCTTTTCCACAAGATTGTAAAAATAAAATTGGAAAAATGGGAAATTTTTTTAGTACCCTATATCACATTACAGATATAAACAAAATTTATTAATTATAATCCAAGTGTAATTACTTTTTTCCCTTCATTTTCTTGTCAAATTAGGCCTAAATAGCCCTCCTAGGCCTATAAAAAGAAAAATGTCCCCAATGACTACCCACACATATTAAAATATAAAAAATGGTTTTATTAAATTTATTTATGACATGAAAAACCTCCATGAAAATTTTTGGCTTCTAAGAACCTATGGAAGTATGCAAACTAAGAAATTATCTTGTCACCTAGTCTCATTTTGAGCCTGTTTGGAACTACCTTAGAAAACGGGCATGGTTTGATCACTTATAGAATATCCTATGAATTTTTTTTATATTTAATGGATATTAAACCTAAAAAATTATCTCATACAATTATTTTTAAGTTATCCCCTTCTTATAACACCTAAAAAACACTAAAAACATGTAAACATAGGGTATTTGTGGAAATATGTATAAGTGACATCAACATCAAAGTACATATTCATAACCTATTTTTAGTACTAAAAACACATACAAGATTTTAAAAAATAAAAATATGTCATTATATATCTATTTTAGGTCTTTTTTCCATGATTGGTCACTATCAGGGTTTAAGAATTATTTGGGGTCTTAACGATTGTTCATAAAGAACAAATCATTAATTAAGTTCATTCCACTTGGAAACCTTATTTATTAACCATATAATATGTACAAAATTACCCATATTCCAATTATAAGTGTTATATATGGCACAAATATCTAAATTTTCTCTTTAAGTGGCTTGCTTAACACACTTGAGGACTAGCAAAAGAGAGACAATCCCATAACCCCAAGTACCCTGACCAATGTACCACAAGCATATATAGGGTAAGAATGAATTTTATATCATGTATAATAATTTATAGGATTTTTTTAATGTGTATGAACTCCTCCTAGTAGTGGGAATGAATTTTTAGACCCAAAACTCATATTTGACCTCTCTTGAGCTTCAAGAATGCTAAGTAAGCCACCCAAAGAGTAACTTCAGATGCTCATACCATATCTCAAACTTATCATGGGTATATGAGACATTTTTTATATATGAGGAGGTTATTAAAGAATTTTTTCCAATCATAATGAGTTTAGTTAATGATTTGTTCTTTATGAACAATTGTTAAGACCCCAAATAGGCCTTAAACCTCTGTTAAACCCTGATAGTGACTAGTCATAAAAAAGACCGAAAATGCATATATAATCACACTTTTTTATATTTAAACCTATTTTATGTTGTTGAGTACTATAATGAGGTTATTAAATTGTACTTTGATTCTAACATCACTTATATGTATTTCAAAAAATACCTTATTTTTCATGTTTTTGGTGGGTTTTAGGTGTTTTGATAAGAGGATAACTTCCCAATCATTATATGAGGTCATTTTGGAGTTTTAATATCCATTCAAGACAAAAATAATGCATAGTATATTATTTAAGTGATCAAACTAGGATTGTTTTCCAAGGTAAACTCTAACAAGCATAAACTAAGATTAGGTGACAAGGTGGTTTCTTGGTTTGAATACTTTTATAGGGTATCATAAGCCCAAAATTTACATGGAGGTTGGTGATGGCCTATATAAATTTTTAAAAAAACACTATTCGATGTTTTCACATGTGTGGGTGGTCATTTGGGCCATTTTTCTCTTTTTAGGCCTAGGAAGGATAATTTGGCCTAATTGGAGAAGAAAATGAAGGGAAAGGAGTACTTCCACTTGGATTCTGATAATGAAATTTTATGTGAATATGTAATAGGATATATTGTAATAAAAATGTGTCAATTATTACATGTTGATTAGTAAAATCTTCTATACAAGGAACTTTACAAGTTTTTAGGGCTACAAGAAATGGGTGTTTTAGCAAGAAAATGAACAAAATTAAATCCTTTGGGATAATTGATGCCTAAAAATGACTTTTTATAGATATAATTCCATGATAATAATCCATACATAGTGTAATTTCACCTGGTCCAATGCAAAACTCTCCTTTCTCTCTCCTTTTCTTTTTTCTCATTTAAAGGAATCAAGTGTTCAAATACAATTAAATGATGCATAAAAGTTTTCCAAGAGATTTATTGATCTGTATCATTACCTAATATGCCTATTAAATCATGGATTAAGTCAATTCAAGTATAAAATAATACTTCTAGGTTTGATATGCTTTCAAAGACTCTTAACATCTTCTTAACTAACAATGCCTAGGGTGTGGAAGAAGTCAAACAAGCACTAAAAGACCTTCTAACAGTGAAATAAAGGTGATAAAACCACATTGATGGTTTTAATAATGTTTTAAATAAATACTTTATCAAGTCATGATAACCTACTCACATGGATCAAGACCTATTCTCAAGGAAGACTCTTCTTTACCAAGAATGTAGAGTGTGCAAGAAAAGACTTAGGAAGATGTGCTAGTAAAACATCAGATACGAATGCTCATGACTCTTTAAACTTCCTAAAAGTTTATCATCCTAAATGATATTCCATTTTTCTAAAGGAATATGAGAGACATTCATGGAATTCTACATTGGGTTTCAACAAAGATTAATAAAATGTCATATTTCCTAGTTTTGGGGGATCTTGTCTCTTTCTCTCCTCTTTATTAATTCTCTATATGTAAGCCAATGATTGGAATTTGAATAAATATTTAACCTAATTTGTGTTAATTCCATGCTCATAAAAAAATTTGTACTTTCATATTTTGAATAAATAAGACAAAATTCATTCTTCCTCAAAGTGTGTTTCTAGTGTATGTTAATGGTTTATTGATAGATGACAATGATAATACATGATTCCTCTCATTTTTTCCTTTCTTATTTACCTACTTTCATACGTTATCTCATCCTTATAGGTTGCATAATTTTCTTAAATAATCATGTATGTATGGAAATTGTGATCTCTCTTTAGTGTCCTTGATAAACCTATTGAATAGGTTACCTTAGATCATGCATCAAGCCTGAGCCTCTGTGTGAAACATTATTGTTTGGAAGATTTCATTTGAGAAGTGAAATAAATTTTATGTCTCTACTCATCATTATAGTGTGTATTAGATAAATAAGGTCACATTTTTGTGTATCACCCCAATTAGATAGGTTTTCCTTTCAATTTACCTTATTCTATTTTACTTTGTAATATGGTAGTGTAGAGTAGAGATATTAACTAATACATCAAGGGGATATATCTCATATAATCTAGATATTCAATCCACCTATTAAGACACCCACACCTTATAATTTTATACATGTTACTTCAAACTATAAAGGCTTAAAACAACATTTATAAGGGTACAAATCTAGTATTCAACAATAATTATTCATTAGGTATGATACCATGAAGAGATATATAGAGAAATGGAAGCTCAAATTCTAATGGGAGGACAAAGTTAGAACCATAGGCTAGTGAAAATGGTTTTGCCCTAGTGGTAGTGTATATGGTGGTGCTATATGCCCAAAGAGCGGGATATAGATGAATCTTTAAATCTGTGTAGATTTCATGAATTATCTTTCGGGTAATTTTATTGAGGATTTTTTTAGTGGATTTAATTTAGCCATTTAATTATTAATGGTAGGGTGTGGAAAATTTGTGATTGAGTTTGGATTTATCATAAAGATATTTTATATACTTATTTTTGAAATTATCACCATTATCAGAAATGATAGTATGGGGAACTCTAAAATGACAAATGATATGATTGAGGATGAATTTATAAATAGTTATTCTGGTGACATTGGTGAGAGGCATGAATTCAACCCATTTTGTAAAATATTTAGTATCCATGATGATAAATACATGCCCATCTTATGATCAAGGTAGTTTTTCTATGAGATTTAATCCCCACATTGAAAATGGTCAAGGAGACTCCACAGTTTAGAGCTTAGATGGTAGAAAATAAATGAGATCATCATGAATTTGGTAGGGATTACATTTTTAGTGAAATTTATGGAATATTGTTTAATATTATTACATGAGTATCACATACATAAACATTTTCATGTTGTAGCATGGCCACTACAATGACCACCATAAATGCCCTTATATGCTTATTTAAGGAGAAGAGGAACATCTTATTTCATGACATAATGGATCAAGGTACCTTAAAAATTGTGATAATAAAGGATGTTATATCAAAAGACACATTTTAAATTTTGTTTGCAAATTTGAGTCTTTTCATGGGAATCCATGTTTGGAAAATATGCTTGATACTCAAAGAATTAAATTGTATTTGTACCAAGGGATCTATTGAATGGTGACAACCTCAATATGGTAGATAAGTGAATATTTTGCTTAAATGAAAGATTTGGACTATCTTCTTTGAATAAGAAATGTAGAATCAATAAAAACTTAGTAAAAATGAAATAAAAATGTAGAAGAAGCAAGTGAATTAACAATAGAATTTTGATATCTAAAGATGGGCTCGATGGTAAAATACGTGAATTATTTGGCTAGGGTAGTGTCTATTTGATGATAAAAAATAAGATTTTTTATTTTTAACTAATAATAACCATTAACCTATTATAAAATGAGTTAAGATTCACCTAAATCATGCATAAATGTCATGTCTAAATCAATTTTTGCTCCAATGCCTAGGATTAATGTATTTCATGCTACTATGTTATTACTAACATCAAATGTAAGTCTAAATGCCAAAGGAATAATTTTATTGAGATGACTAGTGAGTAAGCAACCTACCCTAGCTCCTTGAAGGCATTTGGCACTACTAAAATGAAGGGTCTAAGTATCTTTATTTAAACTGATGTTGATTTTAGGTAGTTCTTAAATGACTACTTTAAATTTAGTAGTATTAGGAATGATAGAGGAATATTCTAGACTAATTGCTTAGATATAACTAGTGAAATTATGGAAGTAGTATTTAAGAGATATGTCCTAATTAAGACCTTAAATATAGAGGATATTATCATTAGGGAGACTAGCTTGAAGGTGGTTAGTAACAAGTATGGGAGCTGTCATAAGTTGATCAACAATGATTTGTCCTTTCACAATTTTTTGTGTGATAATGTGGAGAAAAAATTACATTAAAATGACTATACACTTTCCAATTCTATCTTTAAGGAGAAAGGATTTAGAGAAGAAGTGACATAGTGGATAATAATTAATGACAATTTAAGTAGTTTGATAAAGCATATAATGATAGATATTTTCATCAACAAAATAGATATCAAGGCAATTGTATTCTACTTTTGTATAACATTTTTCATACTCAATGAGACCTCAATTGATATAATATATGACATACTCTCTTTTTATATCATCTTGTTGGGAAATAATTTCCCCAATTTATATGGGTGTGGAAGAAGTGTACAAGATTAAAGGATGATTGTTAGAGGGTGGATCAAGGGTAGGTAGATGAAACAATGTTAATTACATATTGTCATATGCTTTCTTACAAGGATCTATCCATTTGATAAAATTACCATTCTTAAGAATGGATTTAATAGAATAGATGTGATAATCCATTTTGGGGACAAATCATCTTATTTCCTTAAGCTTGCCTATGTAAGTGTGAATGTCTGGAATGGAAAGAAGAAGAGGCATGTTGATAATAATGTTGATCCTGGTGAGATCAACATCAATGCCATGAAGAGAGACTAATAACCTTATAAATTTACTGAGATGTCATGTTAAAGACACATTTGTAGGGATTTAGTCTAATTTTATATTTGATGAGGTTATTGAAGATGATAACAAGTTTAGAAAGATGATTTTTGTGGATTTTAGACTTGTCAATGAAATAGTCCACACAATTTTCCATAATCTTATGGATATGGTCATGGAAAATGTGGTCTATAGCAAACTGATAAGTAGTTCCATCATTTTTGAGGCTAAAAGGCATTTTAACATAATAATAGATGCCCCATTCCATGGTGAAAGTTATCTTATGTTGATCTTCAATAGTAATATGAATTTGATTATAACCCAAAAAACCATAAGGGACAACATTTCATATCTAGTAGTGGATTACATGATGGCATCTATGGAAGGTAATTGGAAGTTATCCTTTAGACAAGAAACATTGAAGTTATAGAAATTGATGCAAATGAATGACCATGGTGATGTTTTTATAAATAGGGATAATGTTTGAGACCCATCTTAAATAGTCCATAGGTTTAATAAATTTGGAATTGATAAGTTTAATTATTTATTTATGTCATAAAATGGAAACTTCAAGGGGAAATTTATGTTATTTTTACCACACAGGTTTGTGCAGGTTTGGCATTAGGATAGGTGATGATGTTATGCATCAGGATACTAGGGTCAATGACAGGCATGTGCTCATAGGACGAAGTGAATCCTCATGATATTTATCAAATAATAAACTAAAGTTATCACATTCAATTAGTGTAAGTTATCTAGATGTTGTTATGGGTCAAGGACATGATGTGGTGCCATATTTGATTCATGTAGTTTCCTCAATGAGCATATCATTACCATCTTAGAAATGATATGGTGTGTTAGGAAGAGAGTAAATGTTATTTGTTTTAGGATTAATTCTAGTGATGAAGTTGTTAAAACAAGTGGCCGTTTGATTTATATTCCAAAGTTTATGATGATGTCGATGAAGTTGAAGTTATCAGGCATGGAACAATTTAAGAATGTCTTCATGTCTAGGAAAAATGGGAAGAGGGACATAATAATCCACATTTACTTCAAGATCACTAATTTTTTTACCATGGTAGTCATATTTAGAATGTACTTGGCATACATCTATGGAGTTGGCATCTAGGGTAATCTCAAGAGTAGGTGGAACTAGAGAAAAATGTTGATACAATTTGATTGGTTTAGCATTAGTATTATTGAAAGGGATAGGATCAAAGAGAATGATTGTTCAATAGATTGTATAGAAGATGTTGGAAGTTCCAAAGGTGTGATGGGTAAGATTCATTACACCACCCAAGGGATATCAAGAAGTGGAGAATTAGTGTGAGGTGCAAACTCAAAATCTATGTGAATGGTATGAACATCACAATTAAAAACATTTATTTGAGCTAGACTTTTTTGATAATGTTGAACATCTAAGTCTTGTGATTGAACGTGAGCCATGATATAGTTATCATCATAAGTTGTATAAAGTTTACATGTTTATAATTGAGAGGAAATTCATAAGGTGTTATGCCTAAATGAACTAATTTATGTGGAGACATGATTAAAGGATCTTGAAATAATTTAGCAACTTCATAGTCATTACATGTGAAGTAATCTTATATGTAAGATATTTCTTAAGCATTACATGGAGGAGGGAAATTAGTGATCTCATCAATGAGAGGGATGTTGTGATCATGAGGTAATAAATAGGGAGGTAGACACTCTAAGATGTAAAGAGGTAGCTTGGTAGTATTTTAGGTATTTGTCAAGTCATTGGGCTCATTGACATTAGAACTAGTAGGAGTGATATGTAAATCTAGATTCATGTTGACAAATTTGGGTAACGAGGAACTATTAATATTTGATATAGTGTGAATCTAATATTGAGATTTGGGATTAGGGAGATGAATAATCCATGGGTTAATATTATCCTCATGTTTTTAACTTTTTCCATTGTGAATGAATTTGATACAATGGCTATCAAAAGAGGTGATAGCCCTCATTCTAGAGTCCGTGGGTATCTTAGGAGTATGTTATAATAGAAGGGTAAATTAAGGACCATAATCCTAGTTGGTATAGTCTTAGGTCCAATTGTAATATGGATTCAAATACAACCATGTGGTTTTTGATTAGTTTTGTCAAATTCATGACATGACAAATGAGAAATGTTTTAGATGTTCTTTGTTATAACCAAGTTGTTAGATGAGATAAAGAGATGTCATATTAATATTAAACCCTTCGTCTACTAGTACTTTATGAATGAGGGTGGTATTAATGGACATTTTAATAGAAATGAGTGGATCATCAACTCTAAAGAGGATCTCATCATTGATCATGTCTTCTTTAAGGAAATATATGGAGGGTTTTGAACAAGGACAAATGGACTCAATGGTATGCACTTTAGTTGGTTGAGGATCATGAGAAGATGGTTCTCTTCTGAAGGACATGGGTATTTAATTGATTTAATTTATTACATGAGGAACTTATGATGATAAGGAGAGGTATGAACTAACTCCATGATAATAATTTTTCAAGGCATATATTTGAGTTCTTCTAATAAGTTCCAATGGGTTTTGGAAGAAGAAGCACACACAAGAGTCTATAAAGGTAAAATAAGTTTAGGAGGAAGAGAAGTGGTTGGAGGGTTGAAAATATGAGATTGTTCCTACTTGGATACTAAAACTAAGTGAATAGAGGTACTATCATTGAGAAATAACTATTTTGAAGATGATTTATTAGGTTTGGTGACAAGATATTTATGGGCTCATTTACATCAGTAATTGACCTTAGCCACATTGACATATTAGGAATTGGTGTAATATTGGTCATAATCAATGTCAATTGCACAAATATCCTTGTTGGCCTGTTGAACTTTAGATGTGGAAAAAAAATTGGTTGTTATAATAAAAAAATTTGGAAGCATTTTTATTTGAGGAAGAATGAAGGTAAATGTGTTAGAGGTACAATCACTAAGAGGGGGATGAATCAGTGAGCTTAGATATTTTAATTTCAATTTCAATCTTTTTACACTATTAATCAATCAACATATATCAACTTGATCAATAAACATTAAAAAAAGAGCTCATTCATTCAATACATACACAATATAAAACACATTACACATATTTCATGTGGGAAACCCTCATGGGGAATAAAACCCACTCTCAGACCTGTAACACATGGATTGCCTATCCTATAAGAAATTACAAATAAGAAACTAGTAAAATCTTTTAGACCAAAAAACTTTGATCAAATCCTTTTGACTAAAGGCCTTTATTGAAACACCTATTTCACAAGGAGATATTACCCCTAAGGAATATTAAGTCTTTTAGACCCTCCTTTGAGGTGAACACTTCAACCTTAAAACTGATGTCTTCAACACTTGATGATGGATCTCTAATTATGTAACTATTGTAACATAGAATTTCACCATTATGGGATATATTTTTAGGATATCTTACTCCCAAATACAATATTGTAAAAACCTTAGACTGTGGGTATCCTATAATGAGTTTGAACCTCTAGAGAAGGTTGACTTCTTCTTGGTAGATCACCTAAACTAATATTTCTTCTTGGAAAATAGGTAGAGAGGGTGTATATGGTAACTAAGAGAGATAAATGTGTGATACACCAAATTTATTTACACTCACATAAGCATGAAATAAACACTAATTTAGAATAAGATATTTTTTGCTCATACAACCTCATAAACTAGCTGATTTGCATAAGTGTTTCATAAACTAGGCTCACCAAAACATACATGAAGCAAAGAGGAATTTAAAAAGTCACACAAAGAATCCATTAATGGTAGAAAGATCTCATGTTTAGACATTAAAATAACTTTAAAACACCTAAAATAGGCAAGAAAGAAGGACAATAGACATGGAAGACCACTTCTTCACAAGGATATCATTCACAAGCTTACTAAGCACAATTTAGAGGCAAGAGATAGGTTTAAAATGATATTTATTACTTCAAAAGGTATTTCTTACAAATTTTTATAGGGTTTATCCTTGTCAAATGATAATATCTTACAAAAATGGGGGAGAAATCAGATATGTAAGAGAAAAGGGGAAGACAGAGAAGAGGCAAGCAAATAGAATTTAATAAATGAGATCTAGCCAACATCCATGGATTCTCACACATATTTGGGTTAATTATAACTAATCCTTCTTCAACAAATTAACCTTCATTAGTTCTAATAGTCTTGAAATGCTCTCATTGGTTGTGAAACACACTCAAAGATAGAAACTTGTTGAGGATGATGATGTTATGATCCACTAAGAAGGAAGTCTTCAAATAATTTGAAAATGTATTTAATGATACACTTACACTCTAAATTAAAAATATCTCTACCATAGACTTTTATGCCTCCCTCCACTTGTTCTTCTAGAAGATGATAGGAAAAAGGTTAGATAACTTGGCATTTTGTGCTTAATTGGCCATGTAGGTTATCTTTCACATTTGATTTTTGAGGTTATTTTATATTTTTAACTTTAATTTGATCTTAAAACCTGAAATAAAATCCATGATACCTGAAACTCCCGTAGACCCCATTGATGGAGGTCACAAGCTTGAGCCACCCTCAACCTACTACCTTGAAAACTTTTCCCAAGGCCATTTGGCACCTTGAAGACCACGTAACGAACTGTAGAATAATTATAAACATCCATGACATGTTTATGATGAATAAAATTAATATTTTGAAAACATTCAATACCTGAAACAATGGTGTAAATCACCATTAAACCTATAATAATGCACAAATATGTCAAAAACTAGGTTTATAACCCTTTTACTTAGTAATACACCATGAAAACTCTTTTGAAGAGATATAAATTTTTTTAATGATTTTTTGTGTCTTATTAGACCCATTTAATGGTTTTATACCATTTTTATCTTTGAAGACGTGCAAAAATATGCAATTTTGAGACATTTTGGCCTCCTAAGCACCCAAACATGCCATATTATTCCAAAATATAGGTTGGTCAAGATATTTATGTAGTTATATACACATTATAGGTAGTTTATAGGTAATTATAGGCCATTTTATGTACCTATGAGTCCAAAAACACAAAACTAGTCAAAAAGTTCCATTGCAAGCTTAAGCAAGTTCACTTTCAAGATGATTGTTCATATAGTTAATACACAAATTAAGCTAATTATTTACATTTATATATGTTACATATACCCCTTAAACACCCCTACAAATATTTTTCTCCCATGTGGAAGGTGTGAAAATATACACATGTAAAGATGATTGCTTGCAGGGTTTAGAAGCATTCTAGACATGCTTACAATCTTAATGATTATTTATAAAACTCAAGAAATTATCCAATATAAATACATAATTAATTTTAATAATATATGGTTACTCAAAACATATTATAATCACTTGTCCCAACTCTTCATGGATGAAAGAAATGAGCATCTGAAGATGGGCTAAAAATGGGTGTCTTAGGCCTAAAAAGCTTGAATTTCTTCAAATGACCAATTTGACCTTTCCCACTGATATTAATTGATTTAAAACATATTAATTACATCTTAAGCACATCATAACACCTATATAAATTATTAAAACTCAACTTTTCCTTTTATGCCTTTAAGACTACCTACGGGGATTTGAGCCTGCCTTTAGAGTTTTCATGAATTTTAGAGTGGTAACACTATTTAAAGGTTTTAAATAGGATTAAAAAAATATCACCATTATTATAAAATATAACCATAATATTTTAAACCTCAAACACACTTTAAAACTCTAAAAAATGTGCCTACATGAATAGTGACCACTATAAGACATAGGGTGGACTCTATATAAATAAAAGGAAATTACACTAATTAAATGAACATAATGATATTATTTATGGATATAATAGGTAATTATTAATAATATTACAAATTTTAATGTCTTTTGTACATTTACTTTGTCATGTAGACCATTTTTAGCAAAAGTTACCTTGAGTTGCCTACATATTTCCTTCGTGCCAAAACTTGTATTTCTTCAAGCATTTGCATGAAAAACGTAAATTATATCACTAAAATATCACAATATAGGTTTAAAAAATCATATTATACCATTTTAAGGCCTCTCTAAGGCCTAAATTACTTCTTGGCATCTAGAACTGACAAAACTTTAGTTGGTCTCCAATGACTACCTTCTTGAGTGCCTGTGGACTATATAAGAATAGTGATCACTTTAAATATTTAAAGGAAATTTATTATGGAATTTGATAATTTTTTATGTCATGGATACCATACTTACCAAATTTTGTGCTTTGACTCAACTTGTAGATGCCCCAGAATGGCTAATTCCTCTAAGGCATGCTCTAATATTGACCATGATTTGACATAGGGTTGATTGTACTAAAATAGATAATAGTTACCATTTTTAAAAAAATTAAATGATTTTTAATAGGTATAATGTGTCATAATTATCCTCTCCACCAAATTTAATTATTGGATCTTGCATATTTTGGCCTGTAGGCCCATTTTGGCAAAAGCTAGCGACGTGTGCTTGCATGGTCAAAATTCACAATTGATTTTTTATTTCCTTTAAATTGGTTTGAGATAAAATAAGGTTAATTTTATTTTAAATTTTCATGTATATTCTCATTTCATTATTCCACTTTTTATTTCTTTTCCTTCAGCCTCATTCCACCATGTATGGCTTAAGCTCATAAAGGAAAATCCATAGATGCCTATGTGCTCAGTGATGTAGGTGATGGAGGTGATGGATATGAGGTGTATGGATTTATATTTAATTATTTGAAAACCTTTATAATTATTCTAATGATAAAATTCCCATTCTTATTAAACATCTTCTTGGAACATGACATCTTGTAGAAATCACTAAATGACTTCATTGAACAGATGTCAATATTGAAGGCCTTCAACCACTTCTTTTCTCTAGTCATACACCACTTTAATTTTGTAATGATTTTCACCTATGATAGGGCTGAAATATATATGCATTTAAACTAATAAAAAACATATCAAACATTTATATTTAGCATCAATAAAAGGGCTTGGGACCTCTATTTTTGTGTTTTAGGGAAATTGTCCCCAAACTGAGCTCTTCAAACTTGAGCATGGTTTATTGAACATGGAATTTTATAAAATGGTATATACTATTTTAACCTCAATTAAAATCTATTCTAGTGCCCTAGATGTTCCCAAACACAATTCAATATTCATTTCTACCTTCTAAGCTATTAATGATCATATGCGGCTTGTAGCCTTTTCTTTGTCATTTCTCTTTAGTTTGGTAAAACTAGGTACTATTTTGGATATGTAATCACTTATTCATTAATAATATACCCTTTTGAGCTGTTTTTAAAGTTTCATGGTCAGATTCAACTCCAAGACCACACTTCCTTCATTAGGCTCCCCTTAATTAGGCCTAATTAGGCCTTAAGCACACCCTAGGTCTATAAAACATACGTACGGCCTCAAATGAACCCAAAACCTATTTAATAATTTATATAACATCTAAATACATCATATTACAAATTTTAGGAAAATTTGGAGGGTTAAAACTCTTGGAAACAATAAAACCCTAGTTTAGGGATTCTTTCATGCTCTTTCCATGACCGTGTTTTGGATTGGGGGGTTAAAATGAGTTATATGCATCACACACACACACACACACACACACACACACACACACACACACACACACACACACACACACACACACACACACATACATTTAAATTAATTGGATATTTATAGATTGGGAATAACTAGTAGAGTTGTAAAAATCATAAAAATATCACCAAGCTCTCAAATAAAAAATAACAAAAAAGTGCCAACATGCTACCCTATTTTTGCTTTGATGATGGTTCTTGAGATCTAGAGGATAACTAGGGAAAATCAGAGAGGTTTTTGTGTATCATCCATTACCCCAACTATAATACAAATTTCAGGTTCTAAATCCCAAGTAAAATATTACTTTCAGCCCCTTCTCTTTTGGTATTCTAGGCCTCTCTTAGCTCTCTAAGCCTAGAAAACTAAAAAAAAGTTTTTTTGTTCTTTGAATGTATGAAAACTATTATAACAAGTTTTATTAACCTTTAGGATACTAAAATTATGTCCCATGAAAAATTTTAGACCTTGAATTTCTATATTTGGGTGTGAAGGTCACTTAACACTCAAATCCTATAGAATACACTGAGTGATCATAGTGAACAAAAGTGAAACTTGGAGGCCCTCAAACAATACTCTCTTCTATCCACACACCCTATTAATTTTTCAAGGATCTTCCCATATTATAGGGATAAAATATTTAAACATTTTTATTCATCAAATCTCCTTGAAACATTATTCCATGGCATCAACAAAAGTGCCTGGGACCTCTATTTTTGTGTTTTACAGAAATTATCCTTAACATAGTCATTCAACTTTCAAGATGGTTTCTCATAACTTTCTTAGAAATTTTGGACTCAAAAATGATTCAAATGATATATTATGTTTAAACATAATATCCTCTTTATTTTTAACCCACTATAGGAAAGGAAAACTTTTGTAGTTGATAAACTTACCTACAACTCCATTGGAGCTCCAACTAGCAACTTGATTGTTTGGCCTACAAAGGATTAAAAAATATACTAGGGATTTATGATCAAGATACCTTATATAATTTTATGTGTCATAAATATTATGAGGTACATTATACCTCTAACACATGTTCCACTCTAAATTCTAATCAAATGACCATTTCACAAGGAAAGAAAGGAAAACCTATTTTATGCCATAAGTACCTTCTTGGAATGAAATAGATGATTATAATAATTTTAATAGGCTATATTTTACCTTTAAATAACTCTTATCAAACCATTCTTTCTCATTGAATTATAAATTGAATAATCAAGGGAAAACCTAGGTCTTATTTGGATTAGTAGGCCATCTAGACACCCCTAAATTGTTATCATTTGTTCATAAAGATGGGGAGATTAAATATAACACAAATGACACAAATTGGAATTAAATTATGGTACCTATTATTTACCAAAATCTTATGGCCCAACTCTCTTTATCCTAACTATAAAAAGTGAAAATCTGAGGCTCTCCTAAAGCTGTCCCAAACTGACCAAAATGGTTTTCCCTTAGCATGAATAATTATAAGTATGATTATGAAATAAAACACTTGGGAAAGATTTTTTAGGTTTTAAATTACCTTTAATTCCTTTTATAAACCTTATAAAATACCTGGACCTCCATTAATGGTAGAAAACCTATTTCATATCAAGTTTGTAGCCAATAGGTTTTCCTTATCTCTGGTGGTTCCTATGTTGGAATATGATTTTAGAGGTTTATAAGGGATATTATGGAAATAATGGATGCATTAATATTATATTTAATCCCCTTCATAAATCAAATCCTCCAAAAACCCATTCTGCCAAAGCTCTAAAAAGCTCCAAAATGCATCTTTTTATTCTCAAACTCCTTCCTTCCACTCCAAATGATCTAAAATGACCTTATACATGTATAAAAAGGGTTAAAATCACCATATTAAGGTGTGATGAAGTCAAAACCAATTATAATTTCCCAAAAAGTCACTTTTTCATTTGAAATTTCTATTTTGAGGACACTTAAGTCATCTAATGCACTTTTGGGCTTCTTTTGAGCATAATAGCTTATCTAGCCCTTGTTTTTGGAACATTAGAATCTATAATAATTTTTTAAAACCTCCTTAATTACCTTATATTATTGGACACCATGAAAACCTATTTGATCTTCCACTTACAGTTATAGACCTATTTTTAGGCTGGCTTCTCAAAATCACCAAAATCACCTTAAAACTTATTTAAAGTGTTTCAAAAGGTTGAAAGTGACATGTGGTAGGTTCATGAGGTTTTTATCCTTATTCCACCATGGGATCACTCACTCAAAAAAAACTCTATTCAACTTCTCACACCACACCAGAACCTCCCAGAATACTGCACTACATCATTAATTCAGGACCATAAAGGGGCTAGTCCTCGGGGCAAAAGGTTACTAAAAAGTCCAAGAGAGTTTATTTATCCATCTAGGAAAAAAATTTGTATTCAATCCAATTTTGACTAATATTAACCACTACACAAACTCTTTTTTATCACATATAGGGCTCTTACATATGCATGCCATAATCTCTCTACTTCTTCACTCAAAATATCCTCATATGCACACTTAGATCTCTTCACATATCATTAAACTAAAATAGCACTAATATAACATTATAAATATGACCTATAGGTCATACACATAGTCAAAAAACTATTTTTCTAATCAACACATCAACAGGATCGGAACCTATCCTCTCTTCTTCACTTCAATACATATTATTCTTACACAAGACTCTTTCAAGTCTTCCATACCTCTAGAAACAATCTCATTTCGTTTCACTATTTATATAGAATTCATGAATTATCAAGTCAAAAATATTCCTTTTCAGACATAATACATGCCTTCACTCTTAAGGCATCTTACATGGGTAACACTTAAGCATAACCATCTTTAAAATAAGCCTAAGTCACATTTAGGTCCTATGAAGACTCATTCACATTTTTGACACTTCTCTAAGAAAACTAGGAACATGGGAACTATTTACAACATATGGACTCATGATGCATGATCTATAGGTCCCCATTAAGTGTCTATATCCATCATAGTACCAGTTGTCTTAAGCACAATTTGCTCATTCAACATTTTGTACACATAATCATCATGAACAAATACATAGTCAACTTGTAAACCTTTGTTCATATCGGATATGATTGATAAAACCTTAAACATCCACACAAAGCATCATCATGGAGTCTAAAACATGATAAAATATCAAATTCATCATGAGACATCAAAATAACATTAATACAAGCTCAAACAAACTTCTTGGGTTATTTGTAGATCATACATGAAAACATAGTCAACTTTGAACCTTCATAACATTGATTATACACACTTTTAGATACTCAAATTTATATTGCTATATGTGCCTTAGAGTCCTCTAAAAACTATTTTTTTACACCATGAGTAAATTATACATAGATCAAAAGATATAGCACAAAAACTAGACACTGGTCTTTCCTTTATTAAATTCAAATATTTGAATTCAAATGGTCACAGTTAGACATCGACCACTTTAATTTAATCATGTGCCTTATGTATTCAAATTAAATACACATAGTCGATATTATTAGATATTTAATACATATTCCCCAAATTTCCAATTTTATACCTTGAAAAATTGACCTTATCTTGTACAATATTATAATATTGACTCAATGTGCACTTTCAATCTCCTATACATAGCTTGATCTTTAACATTAATACAAGCTCAAATAAACTTCTTGGGTTATTTGTAGATGATACATGAAAACATAGTCAATTATGAACCTTTATAACATTAACTACACACTTTTATATATTTAAATATATATATTTTAGATGTGTCTTGGAGTCTTCTAAAAATTAATCTTTTACACCATGAGTAAATTATGCATAGATTGAAAGATATAACACAAAAACTAGACATCAGTCTTTCCTTTATTAAATTCAAATATTTGAATTCAAATGGTCACAGTTAAACATCAACCACTTTAATTTAATCATGTGTCCTCATGTCTTCAAATTAAATTCACATAGTTGATATTATTAGATCTTTAATTCATATTTCACAAATTACCAATTTTAAACCTTGAATAGTTGACCTTATCTTATGAAATCTTTCAATATTGGCTCAATGTATAGTGTTGATCTCTTATACATAGCTCGATCTTTAACAATGTTAAACAACTATTACTTTGATCTCTTAAATTTAATGCACACCGTTGATCTCAATTAGTATAAATACATGTTCACTATTGATCCTTGGAAGAATTTTGATATTTATATTTTATCAATGTTAAACATCAAACACTTGGCACCATCTCATTGCATCCTAACATCTTGGAATAAACACACTTCGTTGATCATTTTGTAATGAGATCAATCTTTAACTTCATTAACCAATGAAATATTTGACCCATTTGACATAATTCTACCATATATCTTGATGTATGAATACCTGTGAACCATTGGATCTCCATCTGGTCTTAATCTTTAACATCTTGTAAAAATTACTAAGTATGGGGACTATTGCTTATATACCTAGAAGGTTAACTTTGCACAATCATATCATTTACCTTGCTCACTTGCATGATCTCAAATTTGGACCATATGATCTCCTCACATAGGAGAATATAACCATGTGTCAAAATACTATTGAAACCTTTTCTCTTATAAGATATAACTCCATTAATTTTCTCACTCAATTTCCTTTCTACCATAGAGCCAACTATGTGAAGAACTATTTGGAAGGCCAACTTTGCACATGCATAACTTTTGACACACTTCATCTAATGATATTAAATTTAGTTAAAATAAAATAAGAATAAAATTTAAAAAATCCATATGATAATTTTCTCCTTGCACTTTCACATGTGAAAGATATTCCATCCCCAAACTACTTACTCGGCTCTTTCTTGCCTCATGCAAATTTGGCTATGTATGGGAAAACACTATCAAAGTGCCCATGAGCCTAACTTTGCACTGGTATATCTTTTGTCATGATTTATTACATGACCTAAAATTTAGTGTATAGTAACTAGGTAAAAATTTTATCACAACCATATGACCAACTCCCCTTGACTCATCCATGCATGGCAATGGTGACATTAACAAATTACCTACTCAAATTTTCCATCACTAGACCCAAAATGTCTAGATGAAAATATTGATCAACAAAATAAAATCCAATCATGCACACAAGCACTAAAATCATATAAAAATATTATAGGACCCATTTCACGTGTTTAATACTCCATACTCATCCCTAAACATCTCTATCCATGACAAAACTAAAGATCAACTAAGCCAATTTCAAGCACACTGGGAGAATCACATTGCACACTTTGTCATTGTAACTTATACTAATAAGGAACTTCATCCACTCCAATGAACACATCTATGACATTACCATGACATCATTTATAATTCTCCAATAATCTCCCCCTTTATCATTGATGTCAACACCCATCAATATATAGTTCATTTTCTCTCTCTCTTCAAGCACTCTCACAATAACAACTTATCCCCCCTTTAACATAATGATAAAGTGGACACCAAAAGATCTTGGGGACTTGAAAATATTATAAATAAGAGAGGACCATCATATAAATATGATACAAAATCTCCCTTACCTTTATCTTACCTCTTCTTTTCTTGTCAACTTCCTCTTGCTCCATGTCAATACTCTCTTCAATCAAGCACTACAACCAATAAAGAAAGAACACATTATTATGACTATATTTGATCAAGTCATCATACCAACATTATTTAAATATAATATATATAATATATCACCATATCTTCAATATGACTGAATCATATTACATATGCTTCCCCTTACATCATGTAAAAACTCCTCAAGCCATTCAAGCTATCTTGAGTTAGCTCTCCCTAACTCTTTACATAACACCTTGTACTTATCAACCATGTACTATAATATGATAGAAATCACCAAGAAACATTTTATATGGACTCCCCCTAATATCTTTGATCCATTTCACATCTTGATCATCTTCATATTTTCACACACCATGAAGAACCACCATACAGGCTTACAAGCCTTCTCTCAAACCACCTCAAAGACCACCAACATAATTTCATGCTACTCACAAAATAGGAAAAATGAAATAAACCAAATTTATAACTCACCTAGACATATACATACATTTCTCTTTTGGAAACACTGAGAAAAACATCAAATCTTGATACTAGGCCTATCTAGACTCGTTGTAGCAATATATAGAACTTGCAGAGCCTAAAAATTTAAGTAGACACATCTTCATGATCTAAAAATTCATAAATGGATCACTCTCATATGTACCTTTGATCATACCAATTTTAAATACCTATCTCACCCTCTATAACATACTTCCTTCACAAACCAACTTATCAATTATGCCTCCATCTTGACAAAAAACAAGAATAATTTGAAAAACATGAACCTTAAAATCTCTATGAAACATGATTTGATAGGCCATTTAGCCCAAAAAACCTATTAAGAAGCCATATATCTTAACTCATAAGGTAGACCACTTTTCTAGCAAATCCCAAAACCCTAAAAACTCAAAACAAATAGAGTCAACAATCCTCCTTCTAGTCAACATCCACCTCTAAAGCTTCTTGTACACTTAGAGATAACCATTACATACTTCTGTACCAAGTTTTTAGCTTCTAAATCTTTGGTAACCCATACATCCTATAACCCATTTTAGGACCAACATATATTTAAGCACAAACTCAAGAACCCAAGAGTAAACAAAAATATCCATTTTGACTTCAACATACCTTTCGACCATAAAACCACCTGGAGCATGATAGAATAAGGCCAATATATATTTGTATGCCAAAATATCATCTTTAAAAATCACAAATCCTCATTTTTCCCTTGAAAATATTTAATTTGACCTTATAGATTGACCATATATTGCTATGACATCACTCTAACATCACCACAACATCTCTTCCATTTAGACATACTTTCTCTAACTAAGAACACTCTTCTCTATCCTTTTAGGACCATTTGAAAAACACCACAACAACATTTTATTCTCCACTAAAAGGAGTCTATTAAGAAGCATAGATAGATACATCTTCTACATAACAATGCTCTAAAACAAATTGAAGTCATGAGTGGCCCACATCTCTTTATTAACCACTATAATCCACTTATAAATATAAGACTTCTTGCTATTTTTCTTCTTATTCTTAGTTTCAACTATGATGACTAGTTCTTTTTCTATATCACTCTCCTTTTCTTCTAAGATAGAATTGACAACACATATAGCAACTATGGAATATTGACATACCTTTTTATTTGAAGAATAAACCTTATAGTTCTAAACCTCATCACTAGGCACTAATAATTGATGTTCTTTTTATGATACATGATTAACAATGACATGATGTTCACTTGGATCCATACACAACTCAGAACAAACCTCAACCAATACCTTGGTCTTCTTCTTGAACTTAGTCTCTTCATTCACAACATGAGTAGATAATGAGAGTCATTGACACTCTTTAACTTTTGAAGCATTCTCCACCATAGAAAATAAATTACTTGGTCCTACAGACTCATCATGACTCACACTTACCACCTTTGGTGTCCATGAGCTAACTTGCCTTCCTCCTTGCACTCTTGGAGAATGATTGAACTTATTCTAATTTTCATACCTTTACTTACAGAATATAGTAATGTGACCCATCTTTTAATATTTGTAGCAAACAATACTCTTTGATGGAAACTCAACTTATCTTACCTTGTTTAGATAAAAACTATTAATGTGTCCAATGTCTTGATAATTCAAATAAATTACTCTTTTTGAATAAGATTTACCTTACCTTTCCTTATTTGGATAATTCTTTGAAAAGTGTCCCATATTATGATAGTTAAAACACTCAACCTTACTCACACCACTTGACTGATGATTCCATTCATAGTTTCATACAAATGAATTTCTAATAGGTCTTCTACATTCTCTATATATCAATATAATTTTATCCTCAAAGTCCTTGATTTTAGATTTCATTTTCCTATTGATCTTCTTCTCAATCTTCAATTCTTTAAGAGAATTTGTCAATGCAGTCTCATAGTCCACATCATCTGAATCACTCCAAGTATATGCTTTTTGATGTGATAAACTACCTTCCTCAGCCATGAATAGGGATTCATCTTCAATAAGACCATCATCTTCATGAACACACTTTGAGTCACTGACTTCACTCTCATTTGATGAGCTACAATCTTATTTGGTGTAGAGACTCTTCTTGTCCTTGAAGTACTTCTTCTTATTTTTAAACCTTTTGAATCCTTTTTTGATTTTATCAGAATTGAATGATCTCTTACCAATAACATTAGCTTGATCATTCTCTTCATCATTATCCTTCTTATACTTATGAGGGCACTTATTATCAAAATATCTTACCTCTCCAAAATTGAAGCATTTAAGGGGTAGTTTACCCTTATAATTGTCTCAACCTATTTTTAATTTTCTTGAAATCAAAGAGATTAGTTCATCCTCATCTATATAAAAATGTCATCCTCTTTGGGTTTCTTACCTTGGGACTTCTTCATTGTATTCATCTATATCTTGAATTTTGCTTCCTTATTTGGTGGTATATCATCATTCTTCCTCATCTCGTAGGTAGTAAGGGTGTCATGCAATTGATCCATCTTTAACTACGTAAGAACATGACTTTCTTATATAGAAGATACTTTTGGATCAAACTTGAGAGATAGAGACCTTAATACCTTTTAAAATATAGTATCCTATTCAAGGTTCTCTCCAAAACCTATGATGATGTTCACAATCTCATCAACTCTCTACATAAAGGATGTTATAGAATCTTCTTCCTTCATTTTGATACTTTCAAATTACCTTATGTGAGTCTACAACTTATTAAGCTTGACCTTTTAAAGTCTTTCATAAATGATCTAAATTTTGTCCCATGTCTCTTTAAAATATTTACAATGGATTGTTGGCAATATGATTATCATTGATGTCAAAAGGGAGATTATTGGAATTATGGATTTCATTGATGCTTAGGTATGAATATGGTGATTAGAGGATATGTAAGGGATCCTATTCAAGGTCCAATATGATTGGAGTTATTTTTTACATGAGTGTAATTCATCTGGTTCTTCATATTGATCATTTAGACATTTATGGCCTATAGAGGAAAGTATGAATAGGTGGTTTTTTGATGTCACCATTACCACATGTGGATGAGTTTGGGGGAGTTATTCATATGGTTGTGGTTACATTAGTCCCTAGTTGTTATGAACCATATTTTAAGTCATGTGATGAAGTAAGCTAGAATATATGAGGATTCAAAGTTGGCTACTCAGACATAATTCACTAGGTTTCTATACTTATACAAATTTACAAAAGAGTTCAAGCAAAGCCAAGTAAGCATGTTGATGAGGTCAACGTTTGCATACATGGAGGTGTTAAGATAAAATTATCATATGGTTTTGTTTATTTTTGTTCCTAGTTTCTATTTGATTAATCTTAGGTCAAATAATATAGTGAGACAAAATATACACATGAGCAAAGTTGGCTCCTAGGCATTTTGATAGTGTTTTCCCACCCTTAGTCAAATTTGGAGTTTTTAAGAGAAAGTTGAGTAATGTTTTTTATGATGTCATATCTTATACATATGAAGTTTGATAGATAATATTAATATATGGATGGAATCCTCTATGTGAGAGGATATTATGCACTAAATTATAGGTCATGAAATGAAGTGCACCAAAATTATGAAAGAAGAAAGTTAGCCTTCTAGGTACTTCTACACATAGTTACCACTATGGTAAAATAATATGAGTGGTCATATTAATGGAATTATATCTCACATATGTGAATTATTTAAAAGGAAATGAGAATATGGGTTCTTTCATTATCATTCATACTTTATATGGTCTAAATTTAAGAATAGGTATATGAGCAAAGCAAAAGATATGAAGGTGCAAAGTTAGCCTTCTAGGCATACTGAGATGTCTCCCATACTTAGTCAAATCTACACAAAGGTAAAGTTCAAACTTGATATAAGATATAATGGTGAGTGATTTATCATAAATTGAAAATATAATGACATACAAAAAATTTAATATGTCAAAGGCACTTGTGAGTGAATGCATTAATGATAAGTGTCACAATCATAGAGATTGAATAGTAAAAATATAATGTGGTTCAAATTCAAGTAGTTAATGATCAATACAAGGATACCAAGTGTCTAAATAGTGATAATTGATAAAAATGTGTAGAAGGAATGTGATAATTCCAAGTGTCACATTCTAAAGAACTTGTCAGAGATAAAGATTGAGCTTGTCAGAGGATCAAATGATGAGCAGATGATCATGTAATGAAGATCTAACAGAGTGAGTGGATTCAATGGGACCAAGTGATTTACATTTAATGATAAAAGGTGAGTTAGATACTAAGATATTTTGATGATATTTACAAAGTGTATATGTTCAAAAGACTCAAGAAATAATGAGATGAGATAAAGAGCTTAATGTTTAATGACAAGACATAAGTAAAGTTTGTGCTAGTTTGAAAATATAACAACACATGGGAGTTTATATCAAAGTATCTAATATACATGCTTGAAATTTGAATCATTAAATCTTAGTAGTGTATAAATATCTAATGGATCACATAAACCTATTAGAACTTGATTGAATATATGCATTTTAAAGTTGAGTAGATTGAATGAGGATCATGAAATCATGGTGCCAAACTCAAGAACAATGGTTGATATTTAAATATTTGTTCATCCCAATGGTCAAGAAGTGGAAAATCCAAGAACATGTAGGTAAGACATAAAATATGATGTAGACAACAAATTTGATTACTGTGATCGATCAAATTTATGTAATATGGTGTGTGCATCAAAACTAGACCCTGATATACACTAAAAATAGTAAAGAGACCAAGAATTATGGTAGTGGAGCATGAGTTCAAGATGAAATAAAATTGTAGTTATAAATAAGAACTAAAGTTTAATAGAATTGATCATTATGTGTTAGCAAATTAGTGTGAAAATAGATGAGATATGAACCCTAGATAAATTACTTGTGTGTGTGTGTGTGTGTGTGTGTGTGTGTGTGTGTGTGTGTGTGTGTGTGTGTGTGTGAGTGTGTGTGATCTAGGATACAAGAAAAAGCTGCTAGGATTATTGAATTGTGTCAAATAGAGAAATATAGAGACATAGGGATAGTGGGGAAGAGAAGAGAAGAGAAGGGAAGACAAGAGAGATTATGTGTAGAGAATGAATAGTTAAAAATTAGACCTATAACAAAGAATAGATAATTGGATTTGTTTACGAATCTATATTGTAATCTGGAGTTGTAGATCCATTGTATAATATGATAGGTAGGTGCCTTAGGTAAGCTGAGTTGGTGCTCAATTAGCGAGTGGATCCTTCATTATATTAGATGATCTTAAATCATGGGATTGGTGTCTCCTTGGGGTTAGTGCCTTTAAACATTGTAATTAGTGAGGTTATTTATTATGAGGGTTGATTAGAATGGTAGATTTTAGTAGCTTTTCTATTGGTGGTTTTTCCCATTTAAGTTTTCCATGGTCTATCTAGTGTTGTGTCTATTTCTGTATATGTGATCTCTGCATATATTTTTAATTTGCATTAAAAAGTTTAGAAATGGACTAAGTTAATCAATATAAAGTTTACAAGGGGGTGAATATATATATATATATATATATATATATATATATATATATATATATATATATATATATATATATATTATTTGTGTTCTAAAAATTAGTATCAGAGCCCTTATTACTTATAAGAAGCTTAATACACTTAGGTAGATCTTGGATGGTGAACATAAATGGCTAGTAAGGAATGTTCTTCCTCAAATAAAGCACCTCTCTTTGATGGATCAAACTATGCATTTTAGAGAATTAAAATTGAATCATATTTATCCTCATTAGAGTTTGGTGTATGTATGTCTATTGTAAATGGATATACAACCCCTTATACAACTCCTACTAATCAAGCTCCAAATAAGGAATATGAAATCAATGATGAGGCAAAGAATGATATCTTTTATGGATTATATAATTCAAAGTTTGTCAATGTGATGCATTAGAAAAATACATAAGATATCTAGAACACATTAAAGAGAATGTATGAAGGTGATGACAAGGTAAAGTAAGACAAGCTACAAACATTCAAAGGTGATTTTGAGAACCTTAAAATGAATGAAGAAGAGAAAATTGTGGACTACCTCCTTAGATTAGATGAAATAGTCAATACAATCAGAGGCCTTGGAGAATAAATGAAACATCCTGTCATTGTCAAAAAGCTTCTAAGATCTTTACCATCAAGGTATGATTCTAAAATCTCTTTAATAAAAAAAGCAATAGATTTGGATAAATTCACTGTTAATGAGTTGCATGGAACCTTCATAGCCTATGAGATGAGAATGGGAGAAACATACACTTTCAAAAGATAACTTGCATTCAAAGCATCCAAACTAGTGAAGGTAGAATCACCTACATCTTGATTTGAAGAGACTGATGAAGAAGAATCCAACATTGTCAGAAGATTAATAAGAGGGTCTAGAAAGTACAAAGGTAAGTTACCCTTTTAATGTTTTAACAATGGTAAAGTAGGACATTTTAATACTAAATTACCTTATAACACAAATCATAAATTTGAGAAAAAATAGGGTAGAAAAAGGTTAAAACTCACTATTCCAAGAAGAAGAAATTCTTCAAAAACAAGAAAGGCCTATACACAAAAGAAGATAATGATTCATTAGATGATAGTGATTGTTTTGATGATGATCATGATTGTGCCTTGTGGATGAGGAAATTGAAGTCTTATTCATGACATTAGGACCAACTTATGTGGATCAAGAAGAAGTTGAAGACTTAAATGAAGAAGAAGGAGAAGTGGATCTAGAGTGTGAACTCATATGTGCTTTAGAGTAAATTGACAAGTTGAACAAAGAGAGCTCAAAATAAAAGAAGATTAGATAAAAGGAATTTGATATAATGTCCAAATGTCTTGAAAATTTTGACTAGATAGTGGTTAGCCTAAATACATAAGTTAAAGTAGCTAATAGAATAGAAGATGTAGTTAAACTTGAACTATAATCTAAATATGATGAGTACATGAAGTTAGAGTAGAAATAGTGGCTTTGAGAAAAGATCTTAAGAAATATAAAGTTAAAATGGACAAAGGTCTAAATTTGAAAGGAGGATTAGACATTCTTGATGATTTGATCAACTCTCAAAAGCCTTCAAAAGAGAGATCTGGTCTTGGTTATGAAAAAGGAAAAAGTTCCATAACTAGTACATCAGCTAGCCTATATGATAAATTCAAAGTAGGAGAATCAAGAGAAAAAAAAGAGAAAACTTAAAAGGACACAAATATAAACATAATCACTATTGATGTGAAAAAATATAAATATAAAAATAATCTCAAAAAGAAGAAGACAAATGTAGCTGATGTATATGGATACACAAAAGTGAGAGACTTGAAGAAGCTAGAGTTTAGAAGATCTCCTCATATTACATAAATAAATGATATGACCAGGTATTTCTCATCTTTCTATGGCTATTATTGTACCTATAATTAGTTTGGTCATAGGGATATTGATTTTAGAGTTGTACCTAAAAGGATAACAAAATTTATAATCATAAATTCATTTTCTCCCTTTTTAGATACATATGTAATATATTATAATTGAAATATTTTTGGTCACGTAGCTAAAAAATATAGAACAAACTTTGTAAGACAAAAAACACAAAGTAAGAAGAAAGACATGCCTCCTAGTGTGAACAAAGGTTCACAAGTCTCTAAAAAGGAGAAACATAATCCAAATAAGAAACTCAAGGATGTGTGGAAAGTGAAAGATCAATCTATATTTACACAAACTACACTCCATGCCAAGAAGTATAATTTGTGGGTAATAAATAGTGGTTTCTCAAAACATATGAATGGTGACAAGAGAAAGTTCATAAAATTGAAAAAAATGTAAGGAATTATATATCATCTTAGGAGACAATAGCGAAGTAAATATTAAAAGTAAGGGAACCTTAAACATAGATGGAAAATTTCCTACACATGATGTCCTTTATGTTGATGGATTGAAACATAATATACTAAGTGTTAGCCAAATGTGTGATAATGGATATAAGGTCATATTTAATGCAGAAGGCTACAATTTAAGAAGATCTAGAAGACTAGTTGAAGAATAGAAAAGAACTAAAATCAATATCTATACTCTTGTTGAAGTGAATGGTAATAGCTAATTGATATGGAGGATTGATGAGAGTTGGTTATGGTATATAAGAATGGGTCATGTCAACTTTGATAACTTAGTCAAAGTGAGCTCAAATAAGTGTGTTAGATACATGCCTAAGATAACCAAACCTATAGACACTACTTGTAAGGAACGTCAACTAGGTAAGCAGACAAGGGCCAAATTTCAAAAAAGGAGTATGCAATTACAAAGCCTCTATAATTAGTTCATATTGATATCGGTGGTCTTACTAAGATAATAGGATCTAAAGGAGAGAGATAATTACTGTTATTTGTACATGATTACTCAAGAATGACATGGGTAACATTTTTGATGGTAAGTCACATGCATTTGAGAGATTCAAGATCTTTAGGGCCATGGGGGAAAATGAGATTGGACAAAAAATAAAATGATTAAAATTTAATAAAGGTGGAGAATTAACCTCAAATGATTTCACAGAGTAATATGAGAATCATGGAATAAAAATACATTAATGTACATCAAACTCCACAACATAATGGAGTTGTGGAAAGAAGAACATGACAGTCAAGGAGATGGCTAGAACCATGCTAAAATAGGCCAAGTTACCCAATGGATACTAGAGAGAACCAGTCCAAAAAACAATATATATCTTGGATAGAGTTCTATTAGGTGTAAATAGTGACAAAACTCCCTATGAACTATGGTATGGAAAACCTACCTCTATTAAGTATTTTAAAGTGTTTGGTAACAAATACTACATTAGAAGAAAAGAGGACAAATTGGGAATATTTGAATCAAGATGTGATGAAGGAATATTTCTTGGTTATTACACCTAAATCAAATCCTATATATGTTACAACAAAATGCTACACAAGGTTTTAGAGAGCATCAATGTCAATTTAAAGAAGGCTTGAAAGAAGTTAAACTTGAAAAACAAATCTATATTGAGGAATTAGATTGTGAAGAATAAGTAGCTAATAAAGAGGCTAAGGAAATGAATGAAAAGGAACCTACAATATGTGTTCAAAAGGATCATCCTATAGATTAAATCATTAGTAATAAGAATCAAGGATTTCATATAAGGAGAAGAGTTACACAAAACAAGGAGCAAGTAATTTTTTCTCTAATGTTTGAAATTGATCCTAAGATCTATGTTTAAGCTAATAAGGATGACAATTGGATAAAATAAATGGAAGAATAACTAAGACAAATTGAAAAGAATAAACTTTCCAGCTAGTTCCAAGACCTTCAAACAATAATTTTATAGTTACAAAGTGGCTCTTTAGAAACAAGCTCAATGAGGATGGAACTATCATAAGAAATAAGACAAGATTGGTGTGCAAAGGATATACATAAGTTGAGGGCATATATTTTGAGGAATTTTTTACTTTATTTGTTAGATTAAAATCCATAAGAATGTTTCTATCATTCTCTATTTAAAATATATTCAAAGTCTATCAAATTAATTTTAAGTCTACTTTCTTGAATGGGAACCTAGAAGAGGAAGTCTACATAGAACAATCTAAAGGTTTTAAACTATCAAAGGAAGAATATATTGTGTGTGGACTAAAGAAAGCTCTGTGTGTTCTTAAATAGGTACCTAGATCATGGTATTCAATATTACATTAGTACCTAAAACAACAAGGATTCAACAAAGTATGTGTAGACAACAATCTATACTTCAAACCAGAAGGTGAGCATATGTTGATTATTGTTGTTTATGTAGATGACATCATGTTTGGTGGTAGAAACAATAAAATCTATAAATAATTTACTACACAAATGCAAAGTGAGTCTAATATGTCTATTTTTGGATAAATTTATTTCTTCATTGGTCTACAAATATAAAACTATGATGAAGGGATATTATATCCCAAACCAAGTATGCAAGGGAAATAATCAGTAAGTTTGGAATGGAAGATAACAAACTAGTTATTACTCTCATGATAGCTAGTTATAATTTGATCAAAGCTGATGAGTCCCTTGATGGAAATTAGAATATGTATAGATCAATGATAGGTATCTTGTTGTACCTAACTACATCAAGACTTGATATCATGCAAATAGTGTGCATGGTTGCAAGATTTCAAGATAGTCCTAAAGAGTTACATGTCAATGAAATGAAAATTATCTTTAGATATATCAAGGTAATAATTGACTATGGTCTATGTTATCCTACAAGTGAATTCACTTTGATAACACATATAAATGTCGATTTGGTAGGAAGTGTGGATGATAGAAGAAGCACTAGTGGTGGTGCAAATTTCCTTGGAAATAGACTTGTTTCATGGCTAAGCAAAAATAAAGAGTCAATTACTCTTTCCATAGCAGAAGTAGAGTATATGGAAGTAGTGGCATGTTGCAATCAAGTTTTATGGATGAAGCAAACACTAAAAGACATTAAGGTAGAGTAAAAATCACATGTTTATATTCTTTATGATAATTCAAGTGTTATTAAAATATCAAGTAATCTAGTGATGCATTCTATAACCAAGAAAATATCAATCATGCATCACTTCTTAATATAAAATGTTGTAGATCAAGAGGTCACAATGGAGTATGTGCCAACCTCAAGACCAAATTATAGACATATTCACCAAATTTCTTCCCAAGGAACAATTTGAGTATCTAAGATAGATGTTGGAAGTGGTGCCTCCTAAATCACATCACTAGATCTTAGTGATAGGGAATGATTATAGGGGGAGGATCATAAAAACTTTGTGAGATCCTAGAAGATGTGAGAAAAGGCAACTTAGGTATGCATATTTTATGAAAATTTATAGTGAGTTAATGGTTACATATTATTGGACAATATCCTTTCTCTGATAAAGGGGGAGAAACATTTGGACAAATAGTTAAAAAGATTCCATTTTGCATTAATGTCAAAGGGGGAGAAGAAGTGCAAAATTTCTCTACAAAAGTTTGGAGAAAAAGTGCAAATGCTAAATAAGATCATAGCATGTGTCCAAGTTGAGTTTAGGAAAATGTTCCATTACCTAACGGGGAACAAGTTTGGTATGAAAAACTTTAGTAATACTCACTAGAATCCAATGGAACAAAATCTAGAGAAGGATCATAATATTATAATATTAGAACATTTAGTTTATCATCAATGTCAAAGGGGGAGATTGTTGGCAATATGATTATCATTGTTGTCAAAAAGGATATTATTGGCATTATGGATTTCAAAGATGTTCAAGAATAAATATGGTTATTAGAGGACATGAAATGGATCCTATTATAGGTCAAGGATTATTGGAGTGCTTGTGTTCATGATTAGAATTCATCTAGTTCTTCATATTGATAATCTAGACATTTTGGGTCTATAGAGGAAAATCTGAATACGTAGTTTGTTGATGTCACTATTGCCACGTGTTGATGAGGTTAGGGGATTTTTTCATATGGTTATAGTCACATTAGTACCTAGTTATTTTTCACTAGATTTAAATTCATGCGATGAAGCAAGGTAAAAGATATGAGGATGCAAATTTGGCTACTTAGATAGAATTCACTAAGTTTTTATACTTAGCCAAGTTGATGAGGTTAGCATTTGCACACATGGAGGTGTTAGGATAAAATTATCATAAGGGTTTATTAATTGTTGTGATTAGTTTATATGCACTAAATATTATGTCACATGATATAACATGACAAAATATATGCATGAGCAAAGTTGGGCTTCCAGCCATTTTGATAGTGTTTTCCCACAATCAAATTTGCAGTTGGTAAGAAAAAGTTGAATAGGCATTTTTATGATGTCATATATTAAACTTATGAAGGTTTATGGATCAAAAGAATATATGGATAAAATACCCTATGTCAGAGGATCTTATGTGCTAAATTATAGGTTATGTGATGAATCACATCATAAGTTATTCAAGAACAAAGTTGGCCTTCTAGGTAGTTCTACACATAGTTGACACTATGGTAGAATAATCTAAGTGAGCATATTAATGGAATTTTATCTCACACATGTGAAGGATTTACGAATAAATGAGAATATGGGTTTATTCATTATCATGCCTAGTTTATATGTTCCAAATTTTAGAACAATTGGATGAGCGAAGCAAAAGATATAAAGGTGCAAAGTTATCTTTCCATGCATATTGAGATGGTTCCCATAGTCAAATCTATACAAAGTTAAATTTTGAGCTTGTTATAAGATCTAAAAGTGAGGACTTAATCATATGTTTAAGATCCAATGATGTGTAGTGAAATCAATATTTTAAAGGCACCTGTAAGTGAATGTGGTAATGATAAGTGTCATAATCATGGAGGTTAAACAGTAAATATATGGTTTGGTTCAAAGTGAAATAGTCAATGATCAATGTGATGATTCCAAGTGTCTCAATAGTGGTAAATAATAGTAATGTGTAGAAGGCATGAACTAATGCCAAGTATCACATTCTCTATAGATCATTAGAGATAATGATCAAGCTTGTTAGAAGATTGAATGATGAGTAGATGATCATGTAATGAATATATAATGGAGTGAGTAGACTCAATGGGATCAAGTGCAAAACATTTAATGAGATAGAGGCAAGTTAAAGACTGAGCTAATTTGAAAAGATGAATGGAGTGTATATGCTCAAAAGACTTAGGAAGTAGTGATATGAGATAAAGATATCAATGTTTAATGATAATACAGAAGTAAAGTTCATGATAGTTTGAAAATATAATGACATGCAGGAGCTCAAATCAAAGGATCTAATAGACACATTTTAAATTTGAATCATTAAATCCAAAAATCATACAAGGATCTAATGGATCATGTAAACCTTTTATAACTTGATTGAAAAGATGTATTTTAAAGTTAAGCAGATTGAATGAGGATCATTATATCATGGTGCCAAACTTAAGATTAACAATTGATATGTAAAGATTTTCTCATTCCAATGGTCAAGTAGTGGAACATGTAGGTAAGCTATAAAATATGACATAGATAATTAATTTTATTGTTATGATCGATCAAACTTATGTAATATGGCATGTACACCAAAACTAGAGCCCAATATATGCTAAAAAGAGTAAAGAGGCCAAGAATCATAGTGGTGGAACATGAGTTCAAGACATGGGAAACTTATAGTTATAGAAAGGAACTAAAGTCCAACATAATTGAGAATGGTGTGTTAGCAAACTAGTGGGAACACAGATGAGATACAAAACCTAGATCAATTGCTTATATATATGTCATCTAGAATACATGCAAAATCTATTGGAATTATTGAATTGTGTCAAATAGATAAACATAGAAACATAGAGATAAAGGGAAAGACAAGAAAATAAAGATGAATTATAGTGAATGAACAGTTATAGATTAGACCTATAATAGAGACTAGAGAATTAGATTCTTTTATGAATCTATATTTTAATCTAGAGTTGTATCTCCATTATAGAATTTGATAGGTAGGTGCCATTAGATAAGTTAAGTTAGTGCTCAGTTATGGAGTGGGTGATTCCTTGGAATAGGTGCTCTTAAATTAAAGGATTGGTGTCTCCTTAGGTTTAGTTCCCCTAAACATTGTAACTAGTGAGGTTAGATTAGAACTATAGATTCTAGAAACTATTTTCATGGTGGTTTTTCCCATATTGGGTTTCCCATGGTATATCTAGTATTGTGTCTATTTGTGTGTATGTGATCTCTGCATATAGTTTTAATTTGCATTAAATAGTTTAGAAAAGGACTAAGTTAAACAATATACTTATTCAACCCCCCTCTTAATATATAGTTGTGTTCCAACATGGATTACCTTGGTGAACTCAGTCTCTTTAAGACCACAAGTGATGGCATTCATTGCCTTAGAATTATTCTCAAATAGATTCTTGTTTGCAGTAATAGATAGAGGATTAGTAGAAACAACATAACCATCCATAATAGATTACCATACAACCAACCCATAGGGACATAATTTATGTCCTCATTATTTCACTAAAAAAATCATAATTGGATCCATTGAACATTGGTGCTTTCTTATTAGAGAAACCTCCTTGATGACTACCCGTATTGTACCTTAGATAACCTTCAATCTATCATGCCTTTACCAAGGGACCGAATCTGACACCAATTTTTATAGGTATAATAACTAATATGGGCATGAATCAGTGATCCCATATATTTCAATTTCAATTCCAATCCTTTCACACTATTAAACAATCAACATATATCAACTTGATCAAGCAACATTAACAAGAGAGCTCATTCATTCAATACATACACAACATAAAACACATAACACATAGTTCCTATGATAAACCCTCATGGGGAATAAAACCCACTCTCAAACTTGCAACACATGGACTACCTATCCTATAACAAATTACAAACACGAGACTGGTCAACTCTTTTAGACAATAAAACCTTGATCAAATCCTCCTGACCAAAAGCCTTTAGTGAAACACATATTTCATAAGGAGCAACTTCCCCTAAGGAAGATCAAGTCATTTTAACCCTCCTTTGATGTGAAAAAATACACCTTATAACTGGTGTATTCAATAGATAATGATGTATATATTATTATCTAACCCCTACACAAACTCCCTTTCTATCTCATACAGGTGTCTCACATAGGCATGTCACAATCTCTCTTCTTCTTCACTTAAACTATCCCCATATGCACACTCAAACCTCTTCAAATATACTAAAACTATAAGAGAACTATTATGACATTATAAATATCACCTATATGTCATACACATAGTCAATAGACTATTTTACTCATCAACACATCAACATGCACACAACCTATCCTCTCTTCTTCACTTCAATGCATATTGATCTCACACAAGCCTCTTTCAAGTCTTCCACACCTATAGAAATAATCTCATTTGGTATCACTATTTATAGATAATTGATGAATTATAAATTCCAAAATATGCCTTATCAGCCATAATACATGCCTTTACCATTAAGGAATCTTACATGGGTCACACTTAATCACAACTCTTTTTCAAATAAGCCTACGTCACTTTCAGGTCCTATGGAGACCCATTCACCTTTTTGACAATTATCCAATAAAAATAAGAAAAAAATAACTCTATCCAACATATGGATCTATTCCACATTATCTATAGGTCCCACTTAAGTTTTCATATCCATCATAGTACCCTTCTACTTAAGCACAATTTACTCAAACAACATTTTATGCACACAATCATCACGAACAAATACACAGTCCACTTCTAAACCTTTGTTCATACTAGATATGATTTATAAAACCTTAAAAATACACACAAATAATTCTCATGGAGTATACAACATGATAAAATATCAAATTCATCATGAGACATGAAAATAAAATAAATGCAAGCTCAAACAAACTTCTTAGGTTACTTGCAGAGCATACATGAAAACACAATCAAATTTGAACCTTCATAAATTTTATTATATATACTTTAAAATATTAAAATTTATATTTATTGATGTGACTTATATTCTTGTACAAATTTTATTTTTACACCATGAGAAAATTATGCATATATCAAAATACATAGCACAAAATCTAGACATTGGTATTTCCTTTGTTAAATTCAAATATTTGAATTCAAAAGGTCACATTTAAACATTGACCACTTTGTTTTCTTCTCATGTCCTCACATATTTAGATTAAATGTGCACCATAAATATTCTTCAAAAATTTATGCATAGTGTGCCAATGCCCAAATTTTAAACCTTGAACAGTTGACCTTATCTCATGTAATCTTACAATATTGACTCAATGTGCACTATTTATCTCATGTACGTAGCTCGATCTTTAACAATGCTGAACACATGTTACTTTGATCTCTTGAATTTAATGAAAACCATTTATATCAATCAATATGATCACCCAATCACCATTTATCCTTGTAATAATCTCTATCTTTATAGCTAATCAGTGTTAAATAGTAAACACTTGGCACCTTCTCGCTACATCCTGACATCTTGGAATAAACATGCTTTATTGATCATTTTGTAAGGAACTCAATCTTTAAATTCACTAAAAAATAAGCACTTTGAACCATTTTAATTACTATCCACCATATATTTTGATGTACTAATTCCCACTAACGATTATATCTCCATTTGGTCCTGATCTTTGACGTCATGAAAAAAGGAATATGGGGACCATTGCTTATCTACATGGAAGGCCAACTTTGCATAGTCATTAATTTTACCTCACTCACTTACATGATATCAAATTTGTACCATATTATATCCTCACATAGTACAATCTAACCATGTGTAAAAATTATCTTGAAACCTTTTCTCATGAAATATATAACTCCTTTAATTTTCTCACTTAGATTTATTTCTGCCATAATGCCAACTATGTCAAAAATTGTCTAGAAGGCCAACTTTGCACATGAATAAATTTTGATAAACTTAATCCCATGATCTAAAATTTATTACAAATACACTAGGCATAAAAATTAATAAACCCGTATTATCATTTTATCCTTTCACCTTCACATGTGTGATATATTCCATCACCAGGATGCTTACTAGGTTATTTCTTATCTCATGCAAATTTGGCTATGGGAAATCACTGTCAAACTTATTGGGATTCCAAATTTACAATTGTATATATTTTTTCATGATTCATTGTATGAATTAAAATTGATTTCATAGTAACTATGTAAAATTTGATCATAACCATATGACTAAATCTCCCTGAGTCATCCACATGTGGCAATGGTAATGTCAGCAAACTACTTACTCAAATTTTCTGCCACTAGATCCAAAATATCTAAATGAAAACAATGATTAAATAGATGAAATCCACTCATGAAAACAAGCACTCAAATAATATAAAACCTCTTATAGGACCCCTTTCACATGATCAATACTCCATACTCATCACTTAACATCTATAGTCATGCCAAAACTGAAGATCAACCATGCCAACTTTAAGCACGCTAGGACAAGCACATTTCACACTTTGTCATTATCACTTAGACTAGTAAGGCACTTCATATACTCCCATTAACACCTATATGACATAACCATGACATAATTGACAATTCTATAACAAATATTTGTATCACATAATTACACCATTATGAGAGAGTTCTTTAGGTTCTCTCACTCCTGGCTAAAAAATGGGATCAACCATAGGTTTTGGGTATCATGTGATAGGGTTGAACCTCCAAAGAAGGTTGGTTACTCTTGGTAGCTCACCTAAACTATTGATTATTTTTAGAAAAGGGATATAAGGTTTGAAAGATATGACTAAAAAATATAAACAAGGTGATGAACCAAACTAAAAGACACTCCAAATTATATGAAATTGACACTAAGGAAGCTCAAATACAACCCTCACTCACACAACCTCTCAAACATGCCATTTATGCATCAATATTTATAAAACTAGGCCCACTAGACAAGAGATGAAGTAAGGAGGAGTATGAAAATCAAACTATACCATCATCAGTGATAAAATAAGCATAAGTTTAGAGCTACAAAAATGGTGGAATACTTATAAAAATACAAAAAAGGACAATCACCAAGGAAGAACACATCCCCATAAACAAATAATGCACAAAATGACTAGATCACTAGTTAAAAGAAAATAAGTATTTTTATTAATTCAATAGGTTGTTATTATAAAAATAGGTAGGGATATGCCATACCAAAATGAGGAGCATGATTACAATGAAGAGAACAAGTCTCTTAAATAGAAGAAAGAGAAAAAGAGAGGAGCAAGAAGCTCTCAAAATTAAATAAAAGTCACTCAACCACATTCCACAAAGTATTAAAAACATTTTTATTAATTAAACACTAATCCTCTCTCATTGAATTAACCTCCTAAGGTCAAAATGGTCTCCAATCCTTCTCATTGGCCTAAAAAGGCACTAGAAGATGAAAAAGATTGAGGATGATAAGGTCACACTCCACTATCTTGGAGAAAAGTCTTCAAAGACTAAAAAACTCATTTAATGTTACAAATTTCTCCTAAAATATCCTAAATTACTTTAAAAAATCCTCCACTTGCCTATTACACCCCATTTCCACTAGGGCTTCGAGAACACTTCAAAACATGGTTAGTTATTTTGGCATTTGATGTTTGACTATCCTTGAGGGTTAGTTCAAATGATTAGAAGACCATAAAGTTACTTGAGTCTATTTTAAATTTGAAAAAAAGCCTTTTTTCTCCTACACCTAAAAATTTAACACCATGTAACTATAATTATCCCTTTGAACCTATACCTTGACTATTAGAGACCCCTTGAGAGCCTAGGCCATCATGAGAGTCTTCACCCTTAAGCTTGTCAATGCCCCTAGAAGATTTATTATGAATTTTAAAGGTATTTTACATTCCATATTATGATTTTTTGACCATTTATAATCTTAAAATGGACCTGATTCTTCATGACTCCATTAATGGAGGTCAACTATGTTGAAAGCCTTCAAAACTTGCAATTTTAGCCATTTTAGTCCTTAAGGCAGCTAACACGTGCCAAATTTATTTTAAAAATGGGTCAAAAAGTTTATTATGGGAGTTTATTAATGTTATATTATTTTTATAGGACCATTAGATGTAAATTTAAGAGGTTTCAAGATTTTTTGTGCAAAATTGGTCTTTTGAGAGGGTTAGGCAAGCAAAAACCTATAATTATATTTGATGATGGTTATCTAATTTTGAGAGTTAAATAGAAAAAATGAGAGAGATTTATATATTAAACTTAGGAACCAAAATGTAATCTAAATTTTAGGTCCTAAATATTTCTCATGTGTGATAAACATTTAAAATAATTTGGCTTCTTGTATAGCAAAAAGTCAATTTGAAGGTTTGAGAGTGGGCAAGCTTCTTAATTATTGTTCCTAAAACCAGGGGTATTTATGGATGAATAAATTCATCTAATTGGAATATAAAAATATCCATAAACCTTAAATAACTCCCTATCCCCCCATTAAACATCTATGACATGTCCCAAGTAAGTTAAACTTGACCTTTGAGCTCTAAGATTGCACTTGGCTGAGAGAGTGAAAAAGTGTCCAAAAACCAAAATTCAACCTCAAAAATATTTGAAGAGATAAATTTATGATTATAAAATTTCATTATTTTATAAATGGATTATAAATTCTTTTAAACACTTGAAAGAGATCAAAACTTGATTAGTCACTTGTTAATCCATCACTAGCCTTCTCAAGGCATGCACTGGCTTTGGGGTCTCTCTACATGTTTGAGGTCTTTCATGGACTTGTTTATTGATATTTACTATTTGGGTGAGGTATATAATTATTTTTGGACCATTATCATCCCTTTTATCACTATAGATCTCCTTGGGGTAGCCTGAGAAGGTATACCACCCTCTAGGCCTAGGTCTATATCAAAGAGACTTTTGCTAGTTTGAGCCACTTAGGGCCTTTATTGCCTATCCTATCACACTAAGATCATGATAATGGATTTGGGTCAGAATAATTATCACTTTTCACTCCATAAATTACCCATTTTAACCCTATAACCTTCAATTTTTGCCTTGATTTTGAGCAAGGACTCCATTAATGGAGATATGAGAGCTTGATTTTTTTCCTTTGATAACCTCATTTGCCATTATTTGGGCCATCATATTATTTTATGAGGTTTATTTGACAATAATAAATCTTATATGATTAATACACATTCTAAATCCATAATATCATGTAACATTTAAATACACATACAACTTATACAATAATTTTTATCATCATTAAATCAAGACATATGGGGTATCAAGACATAATTAATTTTTTATTTTAACATTTAAATACACATCCAACTTATACAAAAAAAAATTATCATCATTAAATCAAATAAAATATTCAAAAACACTAATTTAGGCCTGATGCACACTCAGAAATTATGAACTGCGAGACATAAGGAGCAAGAAAAAGGTGTATATTAAGATTTATAAGGTATAAATACCCAATTAATTTTTTTAATCTAAAAATACCCATAAAACCTATATAATCATTATATTTTAACATTAAATCCCTTAAGTTCTTCAAAAACATTATTTCCTACGGTCTACATTTGCATGCCAAAACCCTAAATTTTACCAACTTGAACTTTTTAGCTTTTTACCTATAAAATTTGAATATTATCACTCTAAATAGGTTTGGGAATAATTAAAATCACCATAAAATTCCTCACAAACCCTCACATGATGTTCAAACCATCTTTCATACCTTATAGCCCTCTGAGAAGCTTGCCTAACTCCATGTTCTCCTCAATAAATAAGCATAGGACTGTGACAAAATAGTGGGTAATTACACTATTATTGTGACAAAACCAAGATAATATATAGATAAAAACAATAAATATCACCAAATTTAATAAATTTTAAAACTTTATTGTACATCTAGATGCCCCAAAACTCTTTTTTCCTAAAACTAGCTAGTTGGCTACTAGATTTTTTAGGCTTCATGAGTTCATGACTAAGCTTATCTTATTTCACCTTGTCATAATTTCATGAGAGATTAAAAATATTTGATTATATTATATAATAATTATCACATGACCCTTTTAACTTTTTTTATAGTCATCACCCATCACACTATCCTCTCATCAATTATTTCTCCACATTCTTGAGAATAGTCTTTTCCTCCAAATAACCTAACTATGTTTGACACCTTTTTACCTTTGTATGAAATGTGTATAATATTTAGGATGTTTGGAGAGATTATATATGTTAAAATATTTTTATGAGTTCTTATATTTCACAATTATCTCTTGAAATTTTAAATAACCTCACTTGAAGGTCATTTTCCTTGAAAGTTACTTTCATAGCTTGCTATAATTCCATCAACATTTTGACTATATACTTGATAAGATGACTATACGTTGTATGTATTATATCTTAATTTGACTTTGATAATGTCACAATATATTACCAATTAGTTTTTCATTCATGTATTTCAACTTAGAGAGAGTTTGAGTAGAGACTTTCAACAAGATATCCTCTAACCTTTATTTTCTTGAATTTTATGAGAAACCCTTAACTATGGAAACCCTTCATTGGATGTAGGTCATTATTAATTGATAATATTATAGGTTGTTTCTAATTATAATAATTATTTTTCATTCCCTCAACTCAATTTAAGGTCATACTACCCATTATATGCATCTATTTATTCATTGAGGCCATGTTTCATCCTTAATCACCAAAACACTCATGTTATCAATAAATTTGCATCTTCTAGGCTTCTTTGGGACTGAGTAACACTATGCATATTGTATTTTTTATTAACCCTTTATTTAAGGTAAAAAATCATTCAATCTCCTTTCGTACTCAGCCAAAAACGTTTTTCTTATCTTAGCATGTTGATACTAGGCTTAGAGTGCAGTGGAAGATGATTTGGCTAACCTAGTCTCTCATAGGCCTCTCCACAAAATGAGGTTTTACTTGTAAATGGATATAAGGGTTGAAATAGATGAATAAAAACATAAACAAGGTGATGAAACAAATTGAAAGACACCCCTAATTGCATGAAATTGACACCAATAAAGCTCAAAAATAACCCTCGCTCAAACATGCCATTTATGCATTAATATTTCTAAAACAAGGCTGACTAGACAAGAGATGAATTATAGAGAAGTAGAAAACTCAAACTATACCATCATTAGTGATTAAATAAGAACAAGTTCAGAATTGAAATATTGATTAAATACTTGCAAAAATTCAAGAAAGAAGGAAAATCACAAAATAAAAACACATCCCCACAAAGCGATCATGCACAAACTGACTATATCACTAGTTGTAAGAAAAGAGGTAGGCAAAATAAGCTTTTTTATTGCTTCAAGAGGTTTTTATTACAAAAATAGATAGGGATATACCATACCAAAATGAGGATCATGATTACAATGAAGATAACAAGCCTCTTAAATAGAAGAAAGAAGAGAAGAGAGGATCAAGAAGCTCTTATATTTTAATAAATGTCTCTCAACCACATTATATGGAGTCTCAAAAACATTATGATTAATTAATCACTAATCCTCTCTCATAAAATTAACCTCCAAACATCAAAAGGGCCTTCAAGCCTTCTCATTGGCCTAGAAAGGCACTAAAAGATGAAAAGGATGATTATGTCACACTCGACTATCTTGGAGAAAAATATTAATAGACTAGAAACCTAATTTAGTCATCCAAATTTCTCTTCAAAGTTCTTCAATTCCTTAAAAACTCCTCCACTTGCCTATTACACCCTAATTTCACTTGGGCTTATAGAACTAATTGACAACATGGTTTGTTGTCTTGTAATTTGATATTTGACTAACCTTGAGGGTTAGTTAAAATTCTTAGAGTAACATAAAGTAATTTGAGTATATTTTCACTTTAACCAAAGCATTGTTTAATCCTACACCTAAAAATGGAACACCATGGAACCTAAAATTATCCCTTTGAATATGTACCTTAACCATTAGATACCCCTTCAAATCCAAGGCCACCATGAGATTCTTTACCCTTAAGCTTGCCTATGCCCATAAAATATTGATTATGACCTTACAAGGTATTTTCCATTCCATATGATTATTTATTAACCATTTATTGTCTTTAAAAAGACTTGGTTCTTCATGACCCCATTAATAGAGGTCGACTATGTTGAAAACCTTTAAACTTATAATTTTAGCCATTTTAGGCCTCGATACAACCCACACATGACACATTTATTTGATAAATTGGTCCAAAAGGTGTTTAGTGGAGTTTATTAATGTTTTAATATATATCTAGGATCATTGGAGGGCAATTTAGGAGGTTTTAATAGGTTTTGGGTTATACTAATATTTTGAGAGGGTTAAGCAAGCTAAAAGTTGAAATTAACTTTGATGGTTTTTATCTAATTTTGAGGGTGAAATAGGGAAACTAAGATATTTTTATGGGTTAAATTTAGGCCCCAAACTTCCTCCAAATTTTAGGTCTTAAATCTTTCCCATGTAAGATAAATGTTCAAAATAATTTGGATTTTGGAGTGTTAAAAATGAAATTTTAAGGTTTGAGTGAGGGAAAGCTTCTTAATTATTGTTCATAAAATTAGGGGTCATCATGGCCATAAAATTAGGGGTCATCATGGTGAAACTTGACCTTCATGCTCCAAGACTGCACTTGGTTGAGAGAGTGAAAAAGAGACCAAAAACCAAAATTATACCTCAAATGGATTTTAATATCTCCTTGGATGATTTTAATTTTATAAATGGATTAAAAATTATTTTTAACACTTTAAAAAGGTCAAAACTTGATTAGTCACTTATTAATCCATCATTAACCTTCTCAAGGCATTTATTGGCTTTGGGGTCGCTCTATGTGTTTGAGGTATTCCATGGCCTTGTTGACAACTCAAGACTATTTTGGTGAGGTATACCCTTATTTTGGGACCATTATCAACCCTTGGATCCCTTTGGATCTCCTTGAAGTAGCTTGAGAAAGTTTTCCACCATCTAGGCCTAGGTGTATCTCAAGGAGTCTTTTACTAGTTTGAGCCACTTGGGGCCTTTCCCACCTATAATAACACATTGAGGTAAACTAATGGATTTTGTTCATAATAATTATAAATATTAACTACATAAATTCCCCATTTGACCCTCGTAACCTTCACTTTTAGACCTGGTTTTGAGCAGGGACTCCATTAATGGAGATATGAGGCTTGATTTTTTCCTTTGATAACCCTCCTCTACCATTATTTGGACCTTCCTATCATTTTTTAAAGTTTTTTTGGCTATTAATGTCTATTATATAATTAATACACCTGATAAATCCATAATATCATGTGAATAAACTCAAAACATGCATCAAGGACTAAAAATTGCCATAATGTTCCTTGGCCAAGAGAAATGAAAATGGGTTAAAAGAGTGAAAAATGGTGGTTCACTGATAAAATTGGTTTATTAAAGGATTTAAAACCTTTAATTTATGTTTATAATATCTTTCCAATTATTTTAATCCAAAACATCCATTTTCTTCTTGATCTCCATACTAACTTTCTCATGCTTGTGAGAAACAAGAAAATTTAGAAGTGATAAAAGGATATATCTTGAGATGTATGGGGTATAAAGACCTACTTAATTTTTTATTGGAACATGTAAATACCCATAAAAATTATCCAATAATTTATTTACAACATTAAAATTAAATAAATCCTCTAAAAACACCAATTTAGGCCTGTTGCATATTCATAAATTATAAATTATGAGACATAGGGAACAATAAATAGGTGTATCCTGATATTTATAAGGTATAAATACCTAATTATTTTTTATTGTAACATTTAAATACTCATAAAACTTATAAAATATTTTTTTGATCATTCAATCCCTTAACTGCCTCAAAAAAGCTTTTTCTGACTATCTACATTTTCATATTAAACCCCTAAATTTGGCCAACATGCAAATTTTAACTTTTTACATATAAAGATTGAATATAATCAATATAAAAATGTTTTTTAAGACTTAAAATAAACCTAAAATTCCTTATAAACCCTCACATTATGTTTAAACTATTTTTAATACCTTATATCTCTCTAAGAATCTTGCCTAGCTCCATGTTCTCCTCAACAGATAGGCATAGGGCTGTGACAACACATTGGGTGATTAAAATATTATTTTGACCAAAAAAATATTATATATATATATATATATATATATATATATATATATATATATATATATATATATATATATATATATATATATATATATATATATATCATTATAACCACTCATTATGACCAACATTACCAAATTTCAAAACTTGATTGGACATCTAAATGCCCCAAAACTCATTTTTTTGAAAACTAGCTAGTTGGCTGCCTAGTTTTTTATGCTTCTTGGGTTCATGAATAAGCTTATCTAATTTAACCTTGTCATAATTTCATGAGAGTTATTACAATTCATATATATATATATATATATATATATATATATATATATATATATATATATATATATATATATATATATATATATATATATATCATTATAACCACTCATTATGACCAACATTACCAAATTTCATAACTTTATTGGACATCTAAATGCCCCAAAACTCATTTTTTTGAAAACTAGCTAGTTGGCTGCCTAGGTTTTTATGCTTCTTGGGTTCATGAATAAGCCTATCTGATTTCACCTTGTCATAATTTCATGAGAGTTATTACAAGTCCTTTTTGATGTTTTATAATTATTCACACATTACCCTTTGATATTTTTTTATATTCATCACCCATCACACTATCCTCTCATCAATCATTTCTCCACATTTTAAAGAATAGTCTTTTCCTCCAAATAACCTGACTGTGTTTGACACATTTTTACCTTTATATGGAATATGTATAAGATTTATGATATTTTTAGATATTATATATATGAAAATTTATTCATGAGTGATAAAATTTCATAATTATCTCTTATCATTTTCATTAACCTCACTTGAAGGTCATTTGCCTTGAAAGTTCCATTCACAACTTGTTATAACTCAATCAACTTATGGTTCTATGCTTAATCAGATGACTATTGGTTGTATGTATTGTATCTGAATTTTACATTGATAAGGCCACAAGGTAGTACCAATTAGTGTTTCTTTAATGTATTGAAACTTAAACAGAGTTTGAGTAGAGACTTTTAACAAGATATCCTCTAGCCTTTCTTTCCTTGAATTTTATGAGAAACCCTTAATTGTGGCAACCCTTAATTGGCTTTAGGTCACTATTTCTTGCCAATAACATAAGTTTTTTCTTGTGCTAATAAATATGTTTCATTCCCTCAAATCACTTTAAGGTCATACTATCCATTATATGCATCTATTTATTCATTGAGGCCATGTTTCATCCTCAATCACCAGAACACTCATGTTAGAAATCAATTTGCATCTTCTTGGCTTCTTTGAGATTGAGTAAAATTATGCATACTATATTTTTTTAGTAACCCTTACTTGAAGGTCAAAACTCATTCAATCTCCTTCCCTACTCAACCAAACACATTCTTCATGTGTTGGCATGTTGATACTAGGCTTAGACTATAGTGGCAAGATGATCTAGCTAGCCTAGTCTCTCATAGGCCTCTCCAAAACATGAGGTTGTATAGGATCAAGACTAACTTTGGAGAAGTTAATTTAAAGTTGTCTTGAACTAACTTGTATGCTTTGTATGAGGTATATGTATTGATTTGAGAGGTTTATGGGCCACCACTACCACTAAAACCTCTTTAGGATGGAGAGATGATATATTTGATAAGGTTTTCATGAGTGATTAACTTTCATAATGATATATTAATAGTTTTAATAACCTCACTTGAAGGTCATTTTCCTTGAAATTTGTTTTCATAGCTTGTTATAAATCCATCATCTTATGACTCTATGCTTGATAAGATGACTATAAGTTGTATGTATTTTATCTAAATTTGATCTTAATAAGGTCACAAGATAGTACCAATGAGTTTTTCACTCATGTATTTAAACTTAAAGAGTGTTTGAGGAGAGAATTTCAACAAGATACACTCTAGCGTTTCTTTTCTTGAATTTTATGTGAAACCCTTAATTGTGACAACCCTTTATTGGTTGTAGGTCATTATTTCTTGACAATACTCTAGGTTGTTTCTCATGCTAATAACTTTGTTTCACTCCCTTAACTCACTTTTAGGTCATACTAGCCATTATATGCATCTATTTATTCACTTAGGCCATGTTTCATCCTCAATCGGTAGAACACTCATGTTAGCAATTAATTTACATCTTCTAGGCTTTTTTGGGATTGATTAACACTATACTTACTATAAGTTTTTAGTCACACTTGCTTTAAGGTAAAACCTTATTCAATCTCCTTCCCTACTTAAGTAAACACATTCTTCTTGTCTTGGGATGCTGATACTAGGCTTATAGTCTAATGGCAAGATGATTTGGCTATCCTAGTCTCTCATAGGCCTCTCCACAACATGAAGTTGTGTAGGGTCAATATTGACTTCAAAGAAGTTGAGTTAAATTTATCTTGAAGAAAATTTTATGATTTGTATGAGGTATATGCATTGATTTGAGAGGTTTATGGACCACCACTACCACTAAGACCTCTTTACGATGGCACACTACATCATAAAGGAATGATTAAAAAGAGACAAATCATTAATGCAACAATAACACTTATTAGCCTATTGAAATGGTCTAGTACATCAAAGCAAAATTTTTGTATGCATGCCAATTTTGGCCAATAGTAATCTTGATGATGGATTTGAATTATGGCTTCATGATTAAATGAATCACCAAACATATAGGAGACATAAAATTTTGTAATGCCTCTACATGTTTCATGGTAATGACCTATGTTGGTGAGGAACCAATAAAATTTATAGGATCATACCATCTAGGGAGATTATCAGAGTATGTAAATGGTTTAGAGGGATCTAAAAATTATTTAATTTACTACACCATTAAAGGCATATGAGAAGGTTGGGGATTGTTAGCTTTAGATACTCCTAGTTTGGGTTGAGGAGGATTACTAGATATCACATTAGTTTAATGTTGAAATTAAACTTTAATGGTTTTAGTATTAGTTTTAAACTATTTCATTAAGAAGTCTTGACACTTAGCTTGGTCAATATCTTCATTTAAATTTTGGGGAACAAAAGTTCAAACCTTGTATTGAAGTGAAGGAGTTAATGTTTCTATAAAGAGTTTTAAAAAGTTGTCATTATTCATGTTGTGATTACCCTTGTGAGCCAGAGGTTTCCATTGTTTGAGTCATGAGTTGATTCAGTTAGAGATTTTTTAGCATTGATGAAGTGGATAAGGAAATTTTCAAGGATATCATTGTGTGGAAACTCTTTAACTAGAGGATTGACTAAATGCTGTAGTTACCATATAGAATGTTGGGGGAGTTGGTTGTACCATTCCAATACATCACTGGTGAAATTTTTAAGTAAAATTTTAGTTGTGGTGAAAGTATTAGTTTGGATCCACTCAATATAAATATTTTTGAATGACTTAAGAAAATATGTAGGGTCTTTAGTCCCATCATATTTAATAGTTGGAGATATATTACCAATATCAATAGAAAATATTAAAGGGGATAATGTCTCATTTTGGATGTGTTGAAACATCTTATGTTGCATGATATGTTAGGGATGACATTCCCCACAACATCTGTAAAAGGTGGAGGAATGAAATTTTGACTATTTTGAGGGAGAAGAATAGGAGGTTGATTAGCCATGTTGATCAAATGATGTTGTAGTTGCATCATTTGGGAGGTGTTATATGTTTGCATTATGTTCATTTATTTAACTATCTATGTAATTATTTGATTGGCATGGATTGGTGGGTTAGTGTTTTTAGGAGGAATCTCCAAATTGGTATTAGTGGGAGGTTTTTTATGTGGTGGATTCCTTGTGGGGTTATTAGATAGACTTGTGTCAATTGCCTCCATATTATGGTGAGATGTTTGAAGATGGGAATTGTCTTGATAGGTATGAAAAGGATATGATCCACCAATATCATATTTTTGAGTGATTTGAACCATTTTTCAATCTAAACATGAGGGAGTAGAAGAGGTACTCCAAGAGTGAGGATCTTCTTGGGAAGTAAAGAGAGGAAGAAAATAGCACCACGTATAGTGTCTTAATGGATTAAGGTTATCCAAGAAGATTTTGAGAGGGGATTTAATGATTATTGATTAAAGGATATAACATTAGGAAACAATAATGTAAAATAGGAATATATTCAACTAAAAAATAATTGTGTCAACCAACAAGTATAAATTTAACTAGGTCAACAGAGTTATGTAAACTAGGGACCAGAATAAAGAAAAAGAGAGCATAGTCAAATAGGTCAACTATGTACTATAATGAATGAAATTTAAATATGATAGAGTATAAAATAATATGGGTTAATAGTATACTATTTAATAATGAATAATACAATAAAATAATAAGACATAATTAGACATGCCAACTATGTACTACTTAGACAAGGGACTGAACAAGAAGATAATGATACATAGTCAGACATGTTAACTATGTACTATAATCAAAAAGTATAAAAGTTATGTAAGAGATTGTATCAACCAAAAATATAATGTTATAAAATAGATATTTTTTTTACAAAATAGAATCTAAGCAAATGAAACTAAGTACACAAGTAATTGGATCAATGTGACTCATCCAATTGTAACACACAACACAAACCTTGAACCAATGATGGCCAATGCAAGTTTTATAATAAAGCATATCATGATCAAAGAGTAATAAAAAAATTGATATTAAATGCTAACTAATTATTCATCTTAAGTGTTATTAAGTTATAATAAATTTTAATTTTAATGTCATCAAAAGTTAGCTAAAATATGGAACTAGAAAGTAATCTAAGGTTGGTTTTAAAATGTTTAGGCTAAAAGGGATCTATATTGGTGATGTTACTAGTTTGGTATTGGGGTCTACCCCCTCAATTAAAAATATTTTATTGATAAGGGTGTCGAGTTATTTTCCAATATATACCATCAACCGCATGTTTATACATGGCCATAAAACCAAGTCGACTTCTCCTTGGTGATGAAATCCAAGTAGGTAGGACTTAGGAAGACATGTGTTCAATGATTTTTGAATGAAAATTGATTTGTTAGTGTGTTAAAAATATCAAAACAATGTAATTAAAATTTCATTTTGAAAAACCACCTATTTAGTTGTAATATCCCCTTTCAGTAGGGAATATCTAAACACAAATAGCTCTGAACAAAGATACAATTTTGCAGAATAAATTCAAGTAAACAATAAGCCATAGTAAATATCTTAACTACCAAATCACTAATCTTATTATTTTTATAGATAGTTACAATAGATGTCTTCAGTCATTCATATAAAATAATATCAAAATACAGTCTTAAAACCCTTGTCCTTTCCAAATCTGGTAATGAAACCTAAATTTTAGAAGGTCTCAGCCTTTCTATGTCGACACACAGATGCTGACATTGGTTATACTACTATCATCAGTTGACTGAGCATTTTTAACCTGTCGATGTCAGTCTCTATAGATCTCTCTCTACTGATGTCGGTCTCTGTGTGAACCTGTACAGATCTGTACGGCTTCATACGACCACCAATAAATTACACCCTATTTGTAGGACCTCTGATCTGAAGATATATGACTCTAATACAGAATATCTCTATCTATATAACTTATTTGAATCAAAACATAAAGAAATAAATACTTGTAAACCCTTGTGATAGCTTCTGTGTGAAGTTATCTCTCAAAAGACTTGAAATACTATGATAACCTTTGTATGAAGCTATCTTTCAAATTGGCAATAGATCAGCTGATATTTCACAGCCTCTAAATCACACACAATGAAGAGTTGACGTTCTCCACTACAAATGGAATCCTGGAACCCTTGTCTCAGTCTTCATAAAAGAATTCTTCAAAATCAATAATCAATAATCAATGGCTAATCAATAATGGCCTCCATGAGAAACCCTTATACCCTCAAAAGATATGCTTGCCCTAATTAGGGTTTTCTTAAATTAGAATTAGGGTTTCTAATTTAAAATTAGACCAAATAATTAATATTTGATTAAATCAATCAAATATTAATATCTCCCTCAATACATGTCCAATCGAGCCCAAACAAAAGCCAACTAGAAAAATTCTACTAAACGAAGCCATGCCAATCTCCATCAAGACCCTCTAACCATCCACTCAGCCTACGAGGGTCACATAATAGGCTAACCATGAACTCAGAACATGTCAACTGAAAAGGGGACATGACAATCTGTCCCTCCTAGAATTGCTTACCCTCAAGCAATCGCTGCATGATACACCCATCAATCCACATAGATCCCAAATGTAGTCATGATCTACCCTACTGTCAATTAATGCAAACTCCATGCCATGTCCATCCCTAGTACTAAGATAAGCACCCCAACATCCAATCCATAAATGAAAATCAGCAAGCAACTCAAGCAAACTCTGTACCTAAATAATATCTAAATCTGGATTGTGAAGGCTAGAAAGAGTCATATCAACCTGTGACCCAACTGTAATAGAAAGCTGAGTCTCTACCACATGTGATAACTCCTCAACTGCACTCACCTCTAGACCAAGCTCATCCTCATATCTCTCTTGTGTTGGTGCCAATGTGCACTCATCATCGCACTCTATCATGTCAGGTGGCGTAGGCATCTCCATCCGATGAAAAAACATATATGTGAAGCTGCTGCCCCGTATTGCCTTAAGTATGTGTGTCTTCCCATCAACATCAAAGAGAACCTCCATGTACTTGAGATGAAGAGTAACTTCCTCAAATGAATGAAGCCACTTCATACCCAAGACTAAGTCTATGTCCACCATGTCTACCACATAATAATTAGCCTTGAACTCATAGTTGTTCAAGCGCAATGGGAGGTCTCTAATCATATGCTCACACCTAAGAGTGTGACCATCGACTACCTTAACTTTGATTCCCTCAAAATATTTGGTAGTGAGTCCACACTTCTCCACAAATCTAGCATCTATGAAATTATGTGTGGCTCCTGTATCAAGAAGGGTGATAACCTTCTGCCTTGCCAAAACTCCACAGAGTCTGAATGACTCATCCAACTAAATACTGGATAGGTGTGCCTCCTGTATATGAAGCTCTAACTCTGCCTCTGCCTTAGGCCTTAAAGCCTCTACCTCTGCCCACTCAGAACTATTCTGTTGTTCAGAATCCTCTGAATTTGAATCCTCATAATATGCCCGCACCACATGGTTCGCCTTGCCCTTAGGCCTCAAAGGACAATCGTGATGGATATCATATGGACCTTTCCAGTAGAAGCAAAGATTCTTCCTACATAGATCATTAAGCACCTCATGATCTAAAGGTGTTGCTGCTGGATTGGCCTTTGAATCATTCTTTACACCTAATTTATCTATGTTAAAATCCAGTCTCTCTGTATCTACGTTAGAGCACTTATGGTCTCTAGATGAAGAAGTACCCTTAGAGTTAAATTTATGGGATGGGGCTGCCATCTCCATACTATGTGCCTTCTTCATAGCCACCTGTAATGAAGGAGGATCAAAAGCTTTGATCCAACCTCTCAATGGCTCTGTCAATCCCTCTATGAAGAGAACTACCAATCTACGCTCTGAAATATTGGGCACCATGACTGCCAATCTCTGAAACTCACCAATGAAGGAATCCAAGTTACCTATTTGTCTCACCTATGCCAGATATTGAAAGTAAACCTCAGGATCTTTCTTGTCAAACCGCTCAACCAATCTATCCATAAAGTCCTGGTACTCTATTACTTGATTATGCTGAAGTGTTGCCATACCATGGTACCACCAATCATGTGCTACTCCATCCAAGTGCAAAGTGGCATATTTGATGGCCTCTATCTCTGACATTGGTCTCAATGCCAAAAATGTGTCAAGCTTATGAACCCAAGCTTGAGCTGTCATCTTGCCACTGTCATAAAAAGTAGTCAAAGAAAGCTTACCAGTAGCCTTCTTCAGCTCACTGAATTGAACTCTAGGCCTCCTATGCTGTCTAACCAATCTATAGTGCTCTCTCCTTAGATTAACAAAATGATCAAAGGACATCCTCTCTTGAACATGAGGAGGTAATAAGTCCCACTCATCATTCGCAGCCATGTAAACATCTACAAATGGGGAATTCCCTGCCTCCTCCTCTATTGGTGCCTCTAGTTCCTCTTGAAAAAATCTAGGACGTGTAGGTCTATCAGCTGTTCTAGAGTGAGTCTGTTGTGGTCTCTAATTAACCATAGCACTCCTGTCATCTCTTTGGTCACCGTTCTATCCATTAGTTGCATTCATCCCCCTTATCATAGTCATAAGTGCCTATAGTGTCTGATTCATCTGATGTTGGCTTGTCATCATAGCATGATGAAATTCTCTAGTGTCCTGATCAGCGTCATACCTATGGCCCCTGGGTGGGCTGCCCTCACGTCTGTCACTCATGATAATCCACTGTTGTTCTAACAATTGGGTACCTTCAAGCAAGGCTCTACTACATGTGTTATACCTGTGTGGTCCAAACTCTTGTGGCTGCATAAGATTTATAGACCCTCAAGATGGCAGGATTTAGCTCTGATACCACTGTAATATCCCCTTTTACTAGGGAATATCTAATCACAAATAGCTCTGAACAAAGATACAATTTTGTAAAATAAATTCAAGTAAACAATAAGCCATAGTAAATCTCTTAACTGCCAACTCACTAATCTTATTATTTGTCCAGATAGTTACAATAGATGTCTTCAGTCATTCATATAAAATAATATCAAAATACAGTCTTAAAACCCTTGTCCTTTGCAAATCTGGTAATGAAACCTAAATTTTGGAAGGTCTCAGCCTTTCTATGTCGACACACAGACGTTGATGTTAGTTATACTACCGTCATCGGTCGACTGGGCATTGTTAACCTGCCAACGTCGGTCTCTATAGATCTCTCTCTACTGATGTCAGTCTCTATGTGAACCTGTATGGATCTATATGGCTTCGTACGGCCACCAATAAATTACATCCTATTTGTAGGACCTCTGATCTGAAGATATATGACTCTAATATAGAATATCTCTATCTGTATAACTTATTTGAATCAAAACATAAAGAAATAAATACCTATAAACCCTTGTGATATCTTCTGTGTGAAGTTATCTCTCAAAAGACCTGAAATACTGTGATAACCTCTGTATGAAGCTATCTCTCAAATTGGCAATAGATCAGCTGATATTTCACAGCCTCTGAATCACACACAATGAAGAGTTGACATTCTCCATTGCAAATGGAATCCTGGAACCCTTGGCTCAGTCTTCATAGAAGAATTCTTCAAAATCAATAATCAATGGCTAATCAATAATGGCCTCCATGAGAAACCCTTATACCCTCAAAAGATATGCTTTCCCTAATTAGTGTTTTCTTAAATTAGAATTAGGGTTTCTAATTTAAAATTAGACCAAATAATTAATATTTGATTAAATCAATCAAATATTAATATCTCCCTCAATACATGTCCAATCGAGCCCAAACGAAAGCCAACTAGAATAATTTTGCTAAACGAAGCCATGCCAATCTCCATCAAGACCCTCTAACCATCCACTCAGCCTACGAGGGTCACATAATAGGCTAACCATGAGCTTGGAACATGTCAACTAAAAAGGGGACATGACAATCCGCCCTTCCTAGAATTGCTTGCCCTCAAGCAATCGTTGCATGATACACCCATCAATCCACCTAGATCCCAAATGTAGTCATGATCTGCCCTACTATCAATCAATGCAAACTCCATGCCATGTCCATCCCTAGTACTAAGATAAGCACCCCAACATCCAATCCATAAAATAAAATCAGCAAGCAACTCAAGCAAACTATGTACCTAAATAATATCTAAATTTGGATTGTGAAGGCTAGAAAGAGTCATATCAACCTGTGACCCAACTATAACAGAAAGTTGAGTCACTACCACATGTGATAACTCCTAAACTGCACTCACCTCTAGACCAAGCTCATCCTCATATCTCTCTTGTGTTGGTGCCAATGTGCACTCATCATCGCACTCTATCATGTCAGGTGGCGTAGGCATCTCCATCTGATGAAAAAACATATATCTGAAGCTACTGCCACGTATTGCCTTAAGTATGTGTGTCTTCCCATCAACATCAAAGAGAACCTCCATGTCCTTGAGATGAAGAGTAACTTCCTCAAATGACTGAAGCCACTTCATACCCAAGACTAAGTCTATGTCCACCATGTCTACCACATAATAATCAGCCTTAAACTCATAGTTGTTCAAGCGCAATGGGAGGTCTCTAATCATACTCTCACACCTAAGAGTGTGACCATCGGCTACCTTAACTCTGATGCCCTCAAAATCTTCGGTAGTGAGTCCACACTTCTCCACAAATCTAGCATCTATGAAATTATGTGTGGCTCCTGTATCAAGAAGGGTGATAACCTTCTGCCCTGCCAAAACTCCACAGAGTCTGAATGACTTATTTGATTGAATACTGGATAGGCGTGCCTCCTATATCTAAAGCTCTAACTCTACCTATGCCTTAGGCCCTAAAGCCTCCACCTCTACCCCCTCAGAACTATTCTGCTATTCAGAATCCTCTGAATTTGAATCCTCATAATATGCCCACACCACACAGTTTGCCTTGCCCTTAGGCCTCAAAGGACAATCGTGATGGATATCATATGGACCTTTACAGTAGAAGCAAAGCTTCTTCTTACGTAGATCATTAAGCACCTCATGATCTAAAGGTGGTGCTGTTGGATTGGCCTTTGAATCATTCTTTACACCTAATTTATCTATGTTAAAATCTAGTCTCTCTGTATCTGCGTTGGAGCACTTATGGTCTCTAGATGAAGAAGTACCCTTGGAGTTAAATTTATGGGATGGGGCTTCCATCTCCATACTACGTGCCTTCTTCATAGCCACCTGTAATGAAGGAGGATCAAAAGCTTTGATCCAACCTCTCAATGGCTCTGTCAATCCCTCTATGAAGAGAACTACCAATCTACGCTCTGAAATATTGGGCACCATGACTGCCAATCTCTGAAACTCACCAATGAAGGACTCCAAGTTACCTATTTATTTCAACTATGCCAGATATTAAAAGTAAACCTTGGGATCTTTCTTGTCAAACCACTCAACCAATCTATCCACAAAGTCGTGGTACTCTATTACCTGATTATGCTAAAGTGTTACCATACCATGGTACCACCAATCATGTGCTACTCCATCCAAGTGCAAAGTGGCATATTTGATGGCCTCTATCTCTGACATTGGTCTCAATGCCAAAAATGTGTCAAGCTTATGAACCCAAGCTTGAGATGTCATCTTGCCACTGTCATCAAAAGTAGTCAAAGAAAGCTTACCAGTAGCCTTCTTCAGCTCACTGAATTGAACTCTAGGCCTCCTATCCTGTCTAACCAATCTATAGTGCTCTCTCCTCAGATTAACAAAATGATCAAAGGACGTCCTCTCTTGAACATGAGGAGGTAATAAGTCCCACTCATCATTCACAGCCATGTAAACATCTGCAAATGGGGAATTCCCTACCTCCTCCTCTGCTAGTGCCTCTGGTTCCTCTTGAACAAATGTAGGACGTGTAGGTCTATCAGCTATTCTGGAGTGAGTCTGTTGTGGTCTCTAATTAACCGTAGCACTCCTGTCATCTCTTTGGTCCCTGTTCTATCCATTAGTTGCATTCATCCCCCTTATCATAGTCATAAGTGACTGTAGTGTCTGATTCATCTGCTGTTGGCTTGTCATCATAGCATGGTGAAATTCTCTGGTGTCCTGATTAGTGTCATACCTATGGCCCCTAGGTGGGCTGCCCTCACGTCTATCACTCATGATAATCCACTAATGTTCTAACAATTGGGTACCTTCAAGCAAGTCTCTACTACATGTGTTATACCTGTGTGGTCCCAACTCTTGTGGCTGCATAAGATCTATAGACCCTCAGGATGGCAGGATTTAGCTCTGATACCACTGTAATATCCCCTTTCAGTAGGGAATATCTAAACACAAATAGCTCTGAACAAAGATACAATTTTGTAGAATAAATTCAAGTAAACAATAAGCCATAGTAAATCTCTTAACTGCCAAATCACTAATCTTATTATTTGTCCAGATAGTTACAATAGATGTGTTTAGTCATTCATATAAAATAATATCAAAATACAGTCTTAAAACCCTTGTCCTTTGCAAATCTGGTAATGAAACCTAAATTCTAGAAGGTCTTGGCCTTTCTGTGTCAACACACAGATGTTGATGTTGGTTATACTACCATCATCAGTCGACTGGGCATTGTTAACCTACCGATGTCGGTCTTTGTAGATCTCTCTCTGCTGATGTCGGTCTCTGTGTGAACCTGTACGGATCTGTATGGCTTTGTACGGCCACCAATAAATTACACCCTATTTGTAGGACCTCTGATCTGAAGATATATGACTCTAATACAGAATATCTCTATCTGTATAGCTTATTTGAATCAAAACATAAAGAAATAAATACCTGTAAACCCTTGTGATAGCTTCTGTGTGAAGTTATCTCTCAAAAGACCTAAAATACTATGATAACCTCTGTATGAAGCTATCTCTCAAATTGGCAATAGATCAGCTGATATTTCACAGCCTCTGAATCACACACAATGAAGAGTTGACATTCTCCACTGCAAATGGAATCCTGGAACCCTTTGCTCAGTCTTCATAGAAGAATTCTTCAAAATCAATAATCAATGGCTAATCAATAATGGCCTCCATGAGAAACCCTTATACCCTCAAAAGATATGCTTACCCTAATTAGGGTTTTCTTAAATTAGAATTAGGGTTTTTAATTTAAAATTAGACCAAATAATTAATATTTGATTAAATCAATCAAATATTAATATCTCCCTCAATACATGTCCAATCGAGCCCAAATGAAAGCCAACTAGAAAAATTCTGCTAAATGAAGCTACTCCAATCTCCATCAAGACCCTCTAAACATCCACTCAGCCTACGAGGGTCACATAATAGGCTAACCATGAACTCAAAACATGTCAACTGAAAAGGGGACATGACATTAGTCTATGTTTTTTAAGATAAGCATGAAATTAATTGAAAAGAAAAGGTGAATTAATTAATAATAAATAGAGGTTAATTCCTTGATTAAAAATCGTACATAGTTCAAGAAACACTATATGTAAATAGTGTATAATATATTTTACTAGGTTGCTACTATTATTCAAAAGAAATATATATAAGAACATAGTTGAATAGGTTGACTATGTATTCTAGATGGAAGATATACTATAGAACTATTTCAAATAGGTTGACCTAGTTGGCTATAGGGCTACAATTTTATAGACTACAAATTTGTGAAAAATACTATTGAGAGAAGAAAATTGAAATGACATAAAGAGAAAGAATAAACTTTGATTAGATTAAATATGTTTATATTTTAAAATTTTATGTTTTGATGTTAAAATGTTGATTCAAAATTCTACTAAGTTGAAAGTTTACAAAACCTTGTATGCTAAAAGAGAAGTTACAAATAGATTCAACTAGGTCAACTATGTTTGCAAACCTATATATTGACTAAAGAGAATGGTAGATAGAGTTAACTAGTTTTAATATGTATGTGAATATAAATATGAAAAATAATACTATGAGAAACTAATCAATCTAGTAAGTTATATTTTGAAAAGACCTGCATAGACAAAATAGATTCATTTTAGAGTGACTTGTGTTAAGCCTATGCATAAAATGTTATAAATATACTGACTGGTTCAATAGACTACTAAAAAAATAGAAAAATATAATATGATGATAAAATGAAAGTGTGAAAGAAAACCTATAAGGGTCTGATTCACATTAGATTTACTAGGTTATATATAAAGGGAAATGCAAATGATATACTAATCCATCCTAGCTTAAATAATATATATATCATACTTACACTTCCAATTATTGATACATTAGATGTTTGGGGTCATGACCAAGATACATCTTCTAGACTTAACCAAGGGATTTTTTACCACAATAGCATTACCAAAGAGGGTTCCAAATCCTCTAGTCAATCAACACCATGTAATAACCCTAGCTAGGTCCTATGTTTTCATATTCACAAAGGTAAATGCAAAGGAAAGTAAAATCCTAATCTAGTGTTCACCAAAACTCATAGCATAAAATGGGGTTTAGTAAACATAAAATTAAACATGCATAAGAGAATCATAATTAAGCTATGTATAGGTAAAACCCTAATTCATGGAGAGAGTAATATATTCAAAAGACATTACTTATGGTACTTCTATCTAATGAAATAGAGGATTAAAGTTAGAGATACTTACCTTGAAGATGAACCCATTGAGACTCAATCTCTCCATTGGCCAAAGGTGCTTCACAAGATCTTGTTATGGTTTGTGAGGATCACTAAGAAAGGCAAAATCATCCAATAATTTTCCACAAGATAAGATTATTCTCCAAGTGTAGACCCTAAGCTATAACTCCTCAAGTATAATAGTGGAAGAGTAGATTGTAAAGAATGGCATATGAATAATTAACTCTTATTATGTCTAAGAAATGGGAAAATAAATGTGCATATATAGCTGAATCAAACCCTAAACCTTTCCAAAAGTTTAGTGTATAAGGTTGGCCCAATCGAATATATATTGCTATTGATAAAAGTAAATTAGGTTTTATTCTAGGTCAGCTAGAGGTTGACCTAGACCCTAAATATGTTTTATTAATTAGATTACAAGGTCAATGGGGATGACAATGTAATGAAAACCATTAGAAAGGGTTTTATGCTTAGGAAGGGGATAATTAAGGTGTAAAATGGTTAGAATAGGGTGTGAGAGAGGAGACAAATCTTAGTGAAGTATATAGGATAAGGTTAGATTGATATCAAGTGGTGGTATAGGGGACAACAATCCTGTGAAGCACTAATGGTCTACCCAAACCTTTCTCAGTGTACTATTTAATGTGTGCACTCAGAGAGATTGAGACTCGATGGGTTACTACAATAGATAAATCATTAGTAATTGATAAATTTTGAAAATATTCTATGTATACAAACACTATTACTACCTTTCTCACAAAAATATTATATGGATAATAATACCCTATTATTTTTATGAGTATCAATCTAAAAGATATAGAATTGAGGTACTCCACTTTAGGAAAATATGCTTATGCATTGGTAAATGTTGTGAAAATATTTAGGTATTACATTCTTAGGAATAAAGTGTACACAATAATTTCAAACCTAATCATTGTAAAATGCAAATGTTGATGGATGACTAAGCTATATGAGTATGACTTAGAAATAAAACATGTCAAGCTAGTTATAAGGTAGGTTATTACCTAGATAATAACCAATATTTATCCAAGGATCATTACGTGTATACCCAATATTTTCAAACTTTATCAATTACTCATGCTTTCTCTCTTGTAGGAAGCTATCAACTCTCAATCTATCTGAGTACATGCCTTAAAGGGTGCACCAAGGGGTGGGAAGACCATTGGTGCTTCATAAGATAATTGTCCCCTATACCACCACTTCTTATCCACATAAACATATCGTATATAATTCCATAAGCTTTTACACCTCCCTTACACACTCCTCAAAGTAATTTAATGCCTTATTTATCCCTTACTTAAACCTAAAACCATTTTTGACATTTATTAAACAATATCAACCTAGGCTGACCCTATATTAAAATTAATATTTTCACATTATAGGCTAGCCTTGACCAACCTAGACCAAGAAATAACTTAATTTTATCATGTAAAAACATAGGGTTGAATTGGAGTGACCCTATCAGCTAAACTTTTATAAAGGTTTAGGCTCAAATTCAAATATATATATAAACATTCATTTCAATAATTCTAAGAGATAGACAAGAGTTAATCATTAATTTTCACTTCTTTATAATATAATCTTCAACCATTATACTTGAGGATTTATTTTTTTAGGTTTTTACACTTGGAAGGAAGAACTTTATATTTTGAAAGATTGAGATTCACTAGGAGGTCCTTGGCTATATTCCATTATCCATCCTTATCTTCCTCAAAAATGCACAACAACCTCTTGCAAAACACCATTTGGCTAAGGGAGAAATTGAGTCTCAATGGTTTCATCTCTAAGGTAAGTATATCTAACTTTACTCCTCTATTGTAATAGATAAAAGTAGCATAAGTAATGTATTTTTAATGTATTTCTCTCTCCATTCATTAGGGTTATATCTATACATACCTTAATTAAAATTATTTTATGCATGTTTATTTTTTATTTTTATTACCCCCAATTTGTTTTATAAACATTGGTGAGAATTATGTTAAATTTCACTTTAGTTTACATGTACTTAGTGAACATAAAAAAATTAGACCTAGCTAGGGTTATTTCATAGTGTTGCTTGACTAGAGGCATCCCATTTCTATTTTCACAACACTATCATCCGTATCAATACAACCTCTCATAGACTGTTAATCTTGTTTATATTATGGAGTAATCAGTCACCCTATATGACTATGTGTCATTTAAGACTATTAAATTTCTCCCTTATGAATACATAGTTGACCTATATGATTATGTATATTTTTATCTTGTTTAGTTTCTCCCTCTAGAGTACATAGTCATTTCATACTACTGTGTATCTTTATAGCCTATTTTAGGTTTTCCATCTATAGAATATAGTCAAATAGTTTGACTATGTCTTTTACATCTTATTGTCTAGACATTTTTCATAGACTTTGTCAACCTAATTTACTATGTACTTTTTGGCCAATATTATTCTTTTTTGGTCAAATCTATTCTTGTTTTTCTTCCTTGATTCTTAATTTCATATTCTACTTTCAAGCAACATGAAATCCCTTATCAAAACCTTTTTAGTTAACTTGAATCCATTTAGGCACTATATGGGATGTTATTTTATTCCTTCCTTCACTACCCAAGAGTATATTCATTCCTTAAGAACCTTTTCTCATAACTCATCTTTTGATTACAACATGATTCAAATAAATCCAACATATGATATTGGTGGATCATATCCATTCCATACTTATAAATATAATTCCAACCTTTAAACATCTTACCATACTATGGGCGTAATTGGCATAATCCTACAAAATAACCCCATAGGAAACCTTCTCACCACCAACAACTTGTATCCTAACAATCCTCCACCTAGTAACACTCACCCTAATACCAATTCAGGGAATCCTCCTACCAATACCACTTCACCGATTGATACAAATAAAATTATTACATAGATAGTGCAACAAATGAACATCATGAATACATCAAAAACCTCTCAAATGATGCATTTTCAACAACATTTGATAAACATGTCTAATCAACCTATTATTATTCTTCCCCAAAATAATCAAAATGTTATTCCTCCACCTCTTAAATTTACTATGGGAAATGTTATTCCCCAACCTATCATGCACAATAAAATGTTTCAACACATTCAAAATGAACATTTATTCCTTTTCATTGTATCTTTTGATATTGGTAATGTATCTCCAACTATTAAATACAATGGGACTAAATACCTCACATCTTTTCTCAAGGCATTTAATAATCTATATAAATAAGGTATTAAAACTAATACGTTCACCACTACAAAAAATTTAGTTAAAACCTTCACCACTAATGTATTGGAATGGTATAACCAACTTTCCCAACATTATATATGACAACTTGAGGATTTAATCAATCATTTAGTTAAATAATTCCAACATAATGATATTACCTAAAATTGTCTTAGTCATTTCATCAATGCTAATTAATTCCCTACCAAATTAGCTCATGATTTTATCAAATTATTGAAATATATTTATCATAAATCAGATCACAACATGATTTATGACAACTTTTTAAAAAATTTCATCATAGCTTTAACACATTCCCTCCAATAAAAGATTCAAAAATTTTCTCCCCAAACTTAAATGATGCTCTCAAACAAACTAAGTGTCAACAATTTATAATAAAATAGTTTGAACCTAACACCAAAACCATCATGGGATCTTTCCAATATTCAACCAATGAAATCACTGACAATCAATCCTCCTCAACTAAAACTAAGAGTATCCAAAATGGAAAATACCCTACCTTCCCATATATCATTAACCATTTAAAAAATTAAATAACTTTTATGACCTTTTAAACCATTCACTTGTCCTAATATTCCCCCTAAATGGTATGATCCTAGCCAATTTTATTGGTTTCATGATGGTATAGGCCATTCCCACAAAACATGTCATGGTATTTTAAAATTTGTCATTTATTTTATGCTAGGATATTCATTCCATCATGATGCCATGATCAAAATCCATCATCATGATTATATTAATGTTTCTGAAAATAACCAAGCTTTCAAATCTTATTCCTCTAATAATCCAAAAAAATTCTCTACATCCAACCCTCAACAATCAAGTAAGGATTTTTTTGTGATTGATACCTATTATGATAAATGTTATACCAATTCCCAATACATAAATGTGGCTAAGGTCAATTATAGATGAAAACCCACCCACAAAGATCCTACCACCAAACAAAATAAATTGGCTTTAGAAGATCAATTTCTTAAAGATACTACTACCACAAACTTACCTTTGAAAACCAATAAGGAACCAATTCCTCAATCCAAATCTCTAACTAAGTATATTTTTACTAAACATATTTTACCTTCCAATCCTCATGTTGGTTCTTCCTCTTGAGAAGAACATTAGAACATCTTGGAGGAACTTAACTCTATGCCTTGCAAAATCCATCTCATGTGTTTAGTTCACACTTCTCCATATCATCATAAATTCCTAATACAACTCTAAGAAATCTAAGAACCATATTCCTTATAAGATGAACAGCCTTCTCACGAGCCTCAACCAACCAAATTTCATACCATTAAAACTATTTGTCCTTATTCAAAACATTCCATAGATTTCCTTTAAAAATACATGATCAATGATGAAATTATCTTTTGAGTTGATGATCCACCTCTCTTTAGTAAAATAGATATTAATAACACCCTTATTTAAAAAGTATTAGTAGACAAAGGGTTGAGAATTAATATTACATCCCTTTATCTCATTCATCAACTCAAATATAACAAAGATCATCTCAATAAAAATCATATAACATGTCATGGATGTGATAAAACCAATCAAAAACCACTTGGTTATATTTGGGTTCCTCTTGCTATTAGACCCAAAACTATACATACTAAGCTTATGGTTCTCGACTTACCATTATCCTATAATATACTCCTAGGATGCCCATGGACTCATTTCATGAGGTCTATTTCCTCTTTTTGTAGCTAATGTATTAATTTTATTCATAATGGAAAATATTATAAACATGAGGCTGATCCTAACCCATGGAGTATTCAACTTCCTAATCCTAAATCTCAATATTAGATTTCCGTTATTCCAAAAACTAGTAGTCCACATTTACCTAAATTTGTCAATATGAATCAATATTTATAGGTCACTCTTATTGATTTTGATGATAATAATCCAAATAATTTATAAAACACATGTAGTACTACCAAGCTACCTCCTTAAATTTAGGAGTGGCTTCCTCCTTCCTTGTTACCTCATGACCATACCATCCCTCTTATCGATGAGATGATTTATTTCACTCCTCTATGTAATGCACATGAAACAGATTATATAAAACATGATTTCACATGTAATGAGCATGGAGTGGCCAAGTTATATCAATACCCTTTAACCATGTCACCTCATAAATTTAGTGATCTAGGCATATCACCTTTGGGAGTTCCTATAGAGACACAAGCATGTACTATCTATACCACCTATGATGATAACTACATTATGGCCTGATATTTATCACAAGACTTGGATTTTTAACAATATCAATAAACATTAGCTAAAATACATGATTTTAACCATGATGTTTATATTATTTACATGGACATTGAGTTAGAACCTAAAGGTTATGTACCTCCATTTAATTCTCCACTTCTCGATACTCCTTAAGTTGTTGAAAAAATCTTACCTCTCAAAAATTAAATACTTATGGAACATTATATAACTCCTATCCCACTGATAACTCTACCAAATCCTGTTCCCATCAATGACTCTAAATATACTCCTCTTATCAATCCAATTAAATCATGTCAACCTTCCTCCATAGTTGCACCTACTCTTGAGATCACTCTCAATTCCAAGGTCATATATGTATGATAAATACTTTTTTAATATGATTTCAATGGTATAAAAATCATTCATATGGAATTATATGTGGAATATTATCAACGTCTACCTAAATTACCTAGTGATGAAGCCATATTTGAGTTATTTTATGCCTAACAACCTCAGATTCCTTGAAAACATCACAAAATTGGGAATTTCAAGTGAAAGGCTCCTCATTTTAACAAATTATTTATTATTATCAATACATAAACCAATCCAATTTTCTCTCTTTTAAACACACCATATCATTTTCAAGATGGAAATGCTATGTTTATTAAGGAAACCATGAGAATAGGATATGGCACACCTTCTTATCCTCGAACTATAATAGTTTATAGAGAACTCACACTAATTGAGCATGTTAATTATATTATATTATTTGATAAATATCATTATACTTTCACTTGTCCATATGAGTTATTCATGGTATGGATCCTAGAATCATAGTGTACAACATAATTATATACCTTTATGCCAAACCCATTCATCAAAAATAACAAAAATCTCCCCCAAAAGTTTCCACCATCTACCATAAATAAATTATAAAACCATTATATTACAAGATTATTAAACCTATGGAATATTCTAAATGGGTGTCAAACATTATTCTCATTCACAAAAAATTTACCATGTTTAGCTGCATTCACATTGAATTTTATAATCTCAACTTCACTTGTCCCAAAGATAGTTTTCCATTACCCTTGATAGATGCCATCATAGATTTCATTGATGGATATGATAAATTTTCCATCATATATGGTTTTTTAATAAAATAAAATTCACATCACCCCTAAAGACCAACACAAGACAATATTCACTATGGAATTGGGACCATATTACTATGTTAAGATGCCCTTTGCCCTTTAAAATCTAAAGATACCTATCAATGAGATATAACCCACATTTTTCTTGATATTATAAATAATATTCTGAAAAAATATGTAGATGATATCATTTCCAAATCCAAAATTCATAAAACCCATCTCTATAATCCAACCATCATATTTGATCAACTCATCAAGTATAAATTCAGACTCAACCCCTACAAGTTATTATTTGCCATTACATCTAGTAAATTTATAGGGTTCTTAGTATATTTTCATTGTATTTATGTTGATCCCATTAAATTCAATTGTATATTGAATGTACATATTCCTTGATCCATTTGAAACATTCATACTTACTTTAATAATTTTGGGGCAATCCAACAATTCATCTTAGAAATGGATTATTAGATATACTCTATTAATTACTTTCATAATAAAGGGAATGATTTATAATGGATTGATCCTTATAAAATGGCATTTGAAAACATGAAATAATCACTACTTCATCTACCTACCATTTTTACACCTTATAATGATCATACTTTAATTTTGTACACTTCTTTTACTGTCATATTAGTTGGGTTAATGTTTTCCCAACATGATGATACTAGAAGAGAGTATGTTATTTATTATATTAGTCAAGGCCTCATCAATTAAAAATAATTTTATACCAAATTAGAATGTGATTTCCTTGCTATCTATTTTGTAGTTGAAAAGCTTCATCACTACATGCTCTATCAAAAACCCTATGTAATAGTTCATTCTAACCCACTTCATCACTTTTTATCCAAAGCATTTATATCTAGAGATATAGTTGTTGGGTGGATGGTTCTCTTAATGGAATTTGACCTTTGCATCATAATGCAAAAATTTATCAAAGTGCAAGTCATTGTAAAGACTTTGGTTATTGTGAATAAATAAAATAGGTTAAGCCATATCAAGATGCACCAGGCACATACTAATTTGGAAACATTCATAAAGAATACACCATAAATGGTTTGTTTGTTTTGGCTCAATGATAGACATCTACACAGGATCAAGCCATATTTTCTAGACTCATTTTATGGAATGAAATTTTCATTTAGAATTTAAAGAGTCAATTTGTATAGATTGAGCAGAGAGAAGTTGGTAACCTATCCTAGCTTGATACCAATGGAAGGGGGTCTCAATGAGGCACTTACAATGGATTATACCCACTACAAATCACCTTCAAGTTTGTTTACCTGATGATAACATTCTCTATATTTAATATCTAAATCAGGTTATCTCTCTTAAATATTTAAATAGAGTTATGATATCTTGATATTTCACCTATTTTACCATTGAGCCCATTCCAAGATATCATAACTCTATTTGTTAAATCTCTTACTTATTCAATATCCTTATTTAATTTGCATCAACTTATTTTTCATTCCTAATTTCTTATTCAAATAAGAAATTTTGCATATTGTATCTAATTACAAGATTATTTTATCTATCGCATTGAGGTTATCACTATTCGATAAAGCCCATAGTATAAATACATTATCTAATTCCTCAAACATCAAACTTATCCTCTAGACATCGATTTTTGTGAAAAGACTAGAATTCACAAACAAGATTTTAAATATGTCTTTTGATATAATACCCTTTATTATCATAACACAAAAGGTACCCTTGTTTGCTATGTAATGAAAGAAGATGTCCCTTCTCTCCTTGAAAAAGCACATGGGGGAATTTCTAGTTGTGGTTTTAGTAGACATGAATAATATGCAAATTCCTATGTATGGGATAATATTGGCATACTATCAAAAAAGATGCTATTAATTTTGCTAAATATTGTAGTCCATGCCAGCTCCATGATGATCTAATCCATTCACCACTAACTAAGCTCCAAACTATGGAATATCATTCATAATTTTCCATGTGGGGATTAGATCTCATTTTAAAACTACCTCAGTCACAACATGGGCATTTTTTTATCATCATGGTTACTTAATATTTTACAAAATGGATAGAATCCATGCCTCTTGTCAATGTCATGAGAAAAACTATATCTAAACTTATCCTTAACTAAAGAATTTATCATTTTATATTTACCTATACTATCATTTTTGATAATGATAGTAGTTTCAAGAATAAGGATGTAAATTAATTATGTGCTAAATTTAAAATATCCCATAAATTTTCCACCCCTTATCATCCAAAATATAATGGCAAAGCTAAGGACACAAATAAAATTATCAATGAAATCCTTCAAAATACCATCCATGAAACCCACATGGATTAACATGTTTATTTATATCCCTAAACTTTGGGCATATTATACTGGCATATGTATTGCCACTGAGTCAACACCATTCTCATTAGTCTATGGTTCTAAGTCTATCTTACCATTAGAATTATAACTTCCCTCATTATGTATATCTCTTCATGGTATCATTCTTGATTATTAATTATGTGAATCTCACCTTCATGTTCTCGATCTTCTTGATGAACACTATCTAGCTACTCTATAACATAATCACCAATACAAGGATCATATTGCTAGGGAACATAATGAAAAAGTTAAAGTTCATACTTTCAATGTTGGTGATTTAGTCCTTAAATTAGAATATACCCATGATAAAGAAGTAATATATTCAAAAAAATGGTGTGCCCTTATTTAGAGAAAGATATTCTTGGTCTTAGAACCTATCACCTCCAAACTAATGAGATTCATATTTTCAAATAACCTAATAATGCATAATTATTACAAAAATATTTTGCTTAGATATTTACCTTCTTATCATATTTCCATATGATAAACTACTAAAACTTTTGAATTATTTCTTCATGGGTCTCACCCTTTGTAGCAATATCTTCTTACACAAACCTTAGTTCCTTATTTTGTTCTTTTGGTTTCTTTTTCTCATGAGTTACATTATAATACCATGGATAGGACCTGGTCTTCAAAATTAATTAAATTCAATTTTATTGATTTATTATTTTATATTTATTTCCCCCTCTTGGGTTTCTCTTTTATGAGTTGTAGTGTAAGACCATGGATATGCCAGGCTCTCCTCACAAATACCATTTTTCCCATTTATTCTCACATTTTGTGTTTACTCTCTTGGAATTTATCTTTTGTGAGTTATAGTTTAAGACTATGGATAGGACTAGGACCTCCTCACAAATACTGATTCTACCTTTTTTCACCCACTTGGGTTTCTCTTTTATGATTTGTAGTGTAAGACCATGGAGAGGACCATGATCTCCTTATAAACTCACCATTTTATTTCACAAAACCTTTGTTAAAATTAATATTATTTTTCTATAATGTTAAAAAATGGTTAAAATTTTGTGATCCCATATTATCTAATCTATAAAACACATTAGGCAATGATCTGGGTAGCATTTCAGGTGATAATTTAGGTGATGGTCCTACCCCAATTGGTGAAAGAACTTCTAGAAGCCATAACTTTTGCATCATAGTTCCATTTGACTCCCCATTTGAACCATTGGAAAGCTAAAAATGAGGGGAATGAAATGAGATGTCATGGACCTCTACTCAGTGGGTTTTTACCCTTTAAAATAAAATGGAAGTGACCCAAATTTCAATTTTAGTAGTGCAGTCTAAAAATAGTGAGTTTCTAAAAATAGTAATTCATCAAATTTTGTATTATTGTGAATCATATAAGTTGAACCACTTAATCTACCTTGAGATTGGTTACCTTTGACATCTTCCTACTTTAAAAATATTTATAAATGAAGATGTAACCCAAAAATGAAATTAGACATCTCTTCCCAAAGATAGGCATATGTTGTATCTACAATTTTGAGAAATAAAACATTTCTTCTTAGAGATAGCATTATTATTTATGTGTTCTTGAGATATTATTCAACCAAGACTTTCAAGTTTTAGATCATTGGTATTAGATCAATTTGTCTTAAGAGTGTATGATCCCAAGGATGAGGTCAAACTATATGAAGCTTAGGTGGAAAATATGAGATCTAATAGATTATCTGACTATTCACTCTAAATGACCTCAAATGGAAAACAACACTAAGACATCTGATCCTTTCAAGGAAATGGTGAATGAATCCCTCCAATAGTAGTAAGCATAGATGCTACAATAATTAACCCAATTTCTCCAACAAATATTTATGGGAAATTATGGCTCCTCATTTGCACCCATATGTCCTTTCAGTGCCCCAACACCCTTTAAGGTTTCGGTGAATTTTGATATCCCTACATTTGAAGTCCAAATAAATGTTGATGTAGTATAAAATTGGTTGCATAAATTGTCTTCCTATTTTTCTATAAATAAATTCATCGATGAAGAGGAGATCATTTTTACTCTTTTGAAAACATCATTGCCTATTAAAAATTGGTGGGAAGTTTACAAGAAGAGGTTAAGTATATATAATATTGGCCTTGAAGTAGAACCTACCTAGAATGATTTCATAGAAGTTGAAAAGGAAGAATACTACCCCATTGGAGCATATGATGATATGTATATACAATGGTAACAACTTTTCCAAGGTAAAGATTAGTTTGTTCAAGATTACACTAACATTTTTAATTCCCTATCTACGAGATTGGGCATCCAAGAAAGTGTGAAAATCACAAGGTTCTCAAATACCATGGTGGAATAAAATGGTACATATAGGGGGAAATGGAACTCTTTAATTTGGGAACCCTTGGTAAAGAATGTAAGTTCATGGTAAAGATTGAGCAGAAGCATGAAAGAAAGAATATGAAGAATCAACCTTTGAAATGGAAAAGGGAATTCCAATATAATAAAATCTAGAAGGGAAAGACTAGGAAATAGTGTAGTTACCACAAAAGTGGAACTCACTCTAAAGAAGAATGTTGAGCCATCAAGTCCTTACTTTCTAAGTCATAGTCCTCAACATTTACTACTCTGCCTCATACACACCTTAAAGTCAAGGAGGATGAAGAATATATTGTAGATGGTAAGCCTAATGCCATCATTGCTTCATCATAGACCCATGAGGAAAGGCTAGATAATAAGAAATTATTGTTTCACTCTAAGTTATGGGTGAAAGTTAAGAATCTACATTTCATTCTTGATAGTGGGAGTCAAAATAATTTAATCCCTACTAATGTTTTGAAAATTATAAATCTATCCATGAAGCCTCACCTAAAGCCATACAATATTGGATGGTTGAGTCTAGGGAGAAACCTTCATGTAACCCACTAGTGCCTTATTTCATATGCAATAAAACCTTTTCAGGATGAGGTCTTGTGTGATGTGGTCAATTTGGATGTTTGTGATGTACTCCTTCATTAACCATTCATGTATGATCAACATGGCATCTATGAATCAAGAACCTGAAGGATCACCCTCACTCTTGGAATGTAGTTTTATAAGGTACCTAAGGTACCACCTTCCACATATATCTCCTTGATTATTGCCAAAAAATTAATTCTCATGGTGGTCAAGACATAAAAATACAAAAGGGCCAATGTTTTATCCCTGACTACATATTCAACACAACAACAAAAGTAAATGGATACCAAGCTAAGGAAGTTCATGACCTTACATCCACAGACTGATGGTCAGATAGAAATGGTGAATAATCAAGCCCTACATAGCTCAATAAAGCACAGTCCATTCCAAGTATGTGTTAGGTTCCAATCCATGCCATCAAATGATTTATCCATTCCATATCATACACTTCTATTAAACCCTTTATTCGTAGCATAAAAACTAGACATTAGTAAGCTTGATCTACAAAGTTTTGCTTTAGTGGATGAGAAGTAGATCACGACACAACTGCCACACTTGATAAAGACTCTTGATGTAATGGGGACCATTTATTCTCAAGGAGAGAGGAATAATCTAGACACCACTTTAGGAAATTATTTGGGTAACACTTCAGGTGACAATTTGGGTGACGGTCCTACCCCAATTGGTGGTTAAACTTTTGGGAGCCATAACTTTTGCACCATAGCTCCATTTGACTCCCCGTTTGAACTGTTGGAAAGATAAGAATGAGGTAAATGTCATGAAATGGAAAAAATATTTTCTAAATGGGTTTTAAACCTTAAAAACCAAATGGAAGTTCCATAATTTTCAATTTTAGTAGTGAAATCTAAAAATAGTAAGTTTCTAAAAATAGTAATTCCTTGAATTTTGTATTGTTGTGAATCATGGAAGTTAAACCAATTAATCTCCCTCAATATTGGTGACCTTACACATCCTCCTCCCACCTTCAAAATGTGTATAAATGAATATTTAACCCAAAATAAAATTAGACATCTCTTCCTAGAGATAGGCATATGTTGTATCTACAAGTTTGAGCAATAAAACATATCTTCTCAGAGATAAAATTATTATTTATGTGTTCTTGAAATATTATTCAACCAAGAATTTCAAATTTTGGATCATTCTCATATTTGTTTTTTGTTTCTTTTATAGATAAAATTTGCATAACAAACTATGTTAACATGTTTCCCTACACTTATAACATTATTATTATAAGGAATCATACTTTCTTATCATTATACCCCTTTTAAGCTTTGTCACATTTTTTACAATTTGAAGTAATTCAAATTGTTTCATGTTTCATTTCTATTGATTTTATTTTATTTTATTTCATTCCAATCTAGATAAAAAAAGGTTTAAGTAAATATATCACTTTTATTTCACATGAATAAACAAGACTCTTAGACACCATGCTCTCTAAAATTCTCTTTCTTAGAAACCAAGTCCTAAGTTTTAAAATGATAGTCATATTTAGCACCCAATTTTGGTTCTTTGAATCCATATCAAGGAGGAATAGAAAAATACATCAAAATTTAAAATGTAAATCATTTAAAATAAAAGGCAATGATCATAAGGCAACATATAAAGTCAAAAGTAAAAATCAAACCAAAATACATGATTCATAACACATCTCCTATTCCTAATCAAATCTCAAACTGCATAGTTATCCTCATGATATAGCCAAGGTCCATTGGGGCATGGTAGGAAAATAGATTGGGATAGGATAATTTAAAATAATTTATATGTGCTACCTACTTTATCATACAAGTAACCAATCTTCACATTAGATCAGTGAATCGATAAGGGGTCCTAAGGAAAGGTGAACATGTTGTGGGAAAGGAGGTCCATTTTAATTTTCATATATATATCCTTCATGGGATGATATTCATTCTTCATTTGGTTACCTAAGATTTGTGTGATTATGAGAAGCTATTCAAAGTCCTTAATATTGAAATTACTCCTATTTTGATAAACCTAATCTAAGTGTCTTGAATTCAATAAATATTTTCTCTACCTTTATTTTTCCTTCACTTCCCCCACCACCCTTTTAATTTCTCCCTTGATAGGAAAGTTCAATTCTAAATCTATTTTAACACTTCTATATTCCCTCTTCTTCACATCTTAAAAACATGCTAGCACTACTTTGTTTTAGTTTTATCTATCCTTAGAACTAAATAATATGCTTGAGTGATTATGGATTAACTTATTTATACTATTTATTTCTATTTATATCATTGACTTGGTCTACTTGAATTTTTTTCATTATTGTACCTCTTTTCTTTGGAAAACTATGTCTATTTATATTTTTTTATTGTACTTTCATTTTTTCAGACAACTACATCCATTTTTATTTTTCAATAATTTTTCCATTATTGAGTAAGGTTGGATTTTTACTTCTCACTCACCAATGTTTTTTTCCATTTTATGTACTTTTTCCATTGATTATTAAGGATTATAACTTGTCACTTATCAATTTTATTTTACCATTTCTTTCCCATATTTGTTTAACTAAGGATTGTTACTTCTTTCACATTGATGTTTGATTATGATTTTAACTTATATCCTTAATTAAACTATGTTTTTTTACATTTCTTACATAAGGTTTACTTGTTTGATTTTTTTTCAGTCATTTAATAACATTGGATTTTTTCTTACTCAAATTTATCTAAAATTTGACATGGTCATTTGGTCCTAACTTAGAATTTATTACCCCATCTTACCAAATTTATAATTACATCTTGCCTACATCATTTCATTTATCTTGGTTTTCCTATGTTTTTTTGTTTTTACTCTTTCTTTTTGTATCCTTGGGTTTGTCCAAAGTAGTCTATATGACCTCCAAAATAAAAACTACAAACATAATAGGCAACCATTCAAGAATAAAGGTAAGTCAAGGTATGCATACATTACTTTTAGTTCAATTATTTCCTTTCACTTATTTTATGATTTCAAATACTATAATTTATTTAGCTTCAATGTTGTGTGTTGTTATGTTATTTTATAAAAGCACCATCCCATGTTACACCTGAGTAAAATGTGATGAGATTAAATTGGAGAATATGTATACACATAATATTTTCAATCTTTATCAATTATTTATGCTTTCTCTACTATAGTAACCCATCGAGTCTCCATCTCTTTGAGTGTATGCCTTAAATGGTGCACTGAGTTAGGGGTGGATAAACCATTGATTATTTAAAATATTATTTTCCCCTCTACATCTACTTGATATCCAAATAATCATCTTCTATACACTTCCCTAAGATTTGACACCTCCCTTACTCACTCCTCTAATAAATTCACTACCTTATTCAACCCTTACCTATTCTTAAAACCCTTTTTAAAATTTATTGAATAATGTTAGCCTAGGATGGCCCTATACTCAAATTAATATTTTCACATTATGGGTCTAGATTAGTTTTGAATGACCTAGACTAAGACCTAAATTGGTTTTATCAATTAATGATATAGGGTTAGATTGGGCTGACACTATCATCTAAACTTTCAAAAAGGTTTAATCTTATATTATTATATATATACACATTCGATTCATCATTTATTAGAGAGAAATAGGATTTAATCAGTCATCTTCACTTCTTTACAATCTTCTCTTTGGAAATTCTAATTGAGGAGTTATTTTCTTGGGATTTTACACTTGGAGGGAAGAAATTTTTCTTATAAAATATTTAGATTCATTAGGAGGTCCTTGACTATATTCTATTTCCCATCCTTAGATTCTTCAATAATACACAAAATTCTCTTGTGAAGCACTTTTGGATAAGGGAGAGATTGAGTCTTGATAGGTTCATCTCTAAGGTAAGTATCTCTAACTTTAATCTTATATTTTAGTAGATAAAAGTAACATAAGAAATGGATTTTAAATGTATTTTTGTCTCCATACATCAAGGTTATATTTATACATATCTTAATTAGAATTAATCTATGCATGTTTTCTTTTTATGTTTATTACCCCCACTTTGTGCCACAAGCTTTGGTGAGCATTAGGTTAGATTTTACATTACTTTGGATGTACTTAATGAATAGGAAAAATATGACCTAGCTATGTTTATTACATGGTATTATTATTATTAATAAAATTGTAACCTTGAAGAGGATGTTCAAGCCTCATCACTTAAGTGATAGCATGAGAAGTCTTCAAAGGTTGTGGGTGGCCTCATATCTGAAGAGAACCTCTTGATAGGGATATCTATCTTGATGATCTCACCTATAATCACTACTAAACCTATTATTTACAAGGGAAAAGGGATAGAGAGAACTACAAAAAAAGTAACTGAGGATGGTATGCACCAAATTTATTGACCACTACCATACATCTACAAATGTATAATGAACATAGAATTGATATATTCATACACTACTCTTAATCTACTCCACTTAAATTAGTATTTAAATATGAAGGTGGTCTATAATTATTATGTAAGGAAGGATGATTTTCAAGAGGTATAAAGACACTAACATTTTACCTCACTTAACCTTCACAAGACTAACTTAACACTTCATATGAACATCAAGAATGAATTAAAACTACATATAGATGAGAGAATGGGATAACATGTCAAGGAGAACTAAATCAACACTAGATATGATAAATTATTCATGCAAAAACACTATAATATAGTCATAAAAGAAGGTATAACCAATTCTTGTCTATTGATTAAATGGACTTAAAAAATATCAAGGATTCACCATACTCAAGTAGATTATCCATTCTAATGCTAAAATAAGGCATATATAGAGAGGAGAATGAGGAGAGAGAGAGAGGAAATGGATGTTGGATAAGTCCATGACAAATTTCATCTCATGAGGAAATAAGTTACAAGAAAGAAAATTAGAAAAGGATAGTAATGAAAATATCATCCATGTGTGTCACCTTGTTCTGATATTATTCTTCATCAATGGTGAAATAGAGTTATTTTTGACATTTTTATATGACTCATCAACCTCATTCATGAAACTATCCATTATTGGTTTAGAAGGAATTACAATTCTATGTCTTGACATGTGGCTCTTTTGATAATGCTTCTTAGAGTCTTCCCATGCCCTCCCAACCCACTTCAATGTCTCTCTCATCTTAGTGAGGATGAGTATCAAGACTCAAGTTTCTTAAAATCTATAAGAACCTACATTTCATTAAAAATATTATTTGATTCAAATTAAGAACAAAATGATAATTTTATCTTTATATCTTAGGCTTAGTCCTCTTGAGGACTATTATCACAACTTGAATACCTCTTAAACACCCTATATAGGATCATTACACCCCTATTAAATCTCAAAACCATCTCCAATACTGATACACAAGTGCATTAGGTCATCCACTTTAATTTCCTCATTTAATCATTTAAAAATAAAACAAATTTGTTTTAAGTCATTTAGAAGGCAAACATAGTCATCAGGGCATTGAGAGGGTTTTAGGCTTGTAATTTGCTTAAGGTTGATTCATAAACCCCGGGGCCTTGTGATAAAAAACAATGACAATTTTTTTTTACTGTATAACCCTCAAAATAATCCAAATAAATAATATTAATCCATGAAAATTATCCTTATAGTTTTAATGCAAAGTTGGTAGACCTCTCAAACTTGTCATATGGTCCCAAGAGGGTTTTAAGTTATTTCATCTCTTAAGTATTATTCATAAAATTAAGAGTTTTAATGAATGAAATAACACATATATATTAATTATAAAAACATTATCAACCTATAAAATCATGTTAATTATCCCATATAAACTCTTAACATAGTTCCATGTACAGAAAGAACCTTCATGAGTTAGTAGAATTGGCATGTTTATGTTGAGAGAGAGAGTTTTTTACCTAAAATCCTTCAAAATGAATTTTGTTTGATAGATTATATTATAGTGGGTATAAATCAAACTTACCCATTCACACATATTTCTATCCATGTATATTAATGATTCATGATACTTAAACCCTATTTTTGATTGCCTGTAGGTGGTCATTTAGGCCTAATTAGGCTTTTTGACCTATTATTGCATTCTATCACCTTAAAGGATCTATTAATATCTTATAATCATGTTATAATCATGTGTGTGTGTGTGTGCGTGTATATATATATATATATATATATATATATATATACATACATACATATATATATATATATATATATATATATATACATATATATATATATATATATATATATATATATATATATATATATATATATATATATATATATATATATATATATACATACACACACACACACACACACACACACACACACACACACACACACACACACACACACACACACACACACACACACACACACACACACACACACACACACACACATATTAATTAATTTAACAAACAATACACCTTTTTTCTAATCCACCTATAGTAGGCCTATAAGTGGTCATGGGCTTCATGTTTGTAATTCTGAGGGTGTATCTTCCTATTTTGGTTTTTTTTATAACTTTTATTATTATTAAATGTATTTTAGAGTTTATACATATTTATATTTACCCTATATATACTCAAAACACCTCATTCCACCTTACACATATGACACTTTGGATCCTCTACTTACAAACAACTTGTAGATGATCATTAAGTCTTATTGATTGTTACACTTGCAAAGCTAAGCTCCCAAACTAGTCTAGAATTAATGAGTGTTTTTTTATATATGTATAATTTAAACACATTTTATTTTTACCCATAAACCTTTTGGTTACTCAAATAACCATCATCAACATGATCCTTTACTCCTACTGCCTATGATAGGCATATAGGTGATCATTAGGCCAAAAACCTTCTTTTTATTGTTATATCTTCTTAATCCCATGTGAACAATGATGAAAATTTATATAAATTAAATTATGTTTTGAAATATTCTCAATTTATTTAATATATTCAAATTATTTTTGGTATTCACTTGAAACTCTCATAGTCCTCATTTAGGCTCACATAGTCCATTCTAGCTCACACAGTCCATTTGAATACGAAGTGATTTGAATTTTTATCCCTCATAGATATTTAGGATGACTATATAAATATTATATAATATTTATATGGTTAATTTTAATTCTAATAAAGTTATAAAAACATTAGTTTCTTATGGAAGCACAATTATGCCTGATGCATGCATTGCATGCACCTAAACTTCATCTATTCACCATGGATATAAGAAATTTGAGTCACAATGATTATATATATTATTGAAAGGAATGAGGATAAAAACCATGTTTTAAATAAATCCATATATACTTCCCATACATCCATTATAATTCTAATATTGAACTCAAGTCTGCAGACTTGTAGGTTCACAAAACTCTCTTGATCTTAATCTATAAACAATATTAGGACCCTTGACTTCTAAGGATTGTCACCTAAAAATACTTATTTATAATTATAATAAATAAAATTTGAGACATTACTAATTATTTAATATTTTAATATCATGAAATCACACCCACATTTGACTAGATCTAACTCGACTATGGTTACTAGTTCCAATAGCTCAACTATGCATGCATAATTATCTATTTTCCTTAAAGTACATTCATTAAATTATTTATACATAGGTATTATGTATTTTTATGAATTTTAATAAAATAAAAACCACCTTATTCATTCATTATATACACTAGGACACCTCATAACTTTTTCAAATTGTGTCTGTCATCTTTAAACTAGCAAATCAAGACTATTTGGTACTACTCCAAATATAAAAATGAATAAAATTGAAAGAATATGATATTAAATTGGTTAAATAGTGTTCAATATACCTTTAAAAATCATAATAGTTCATTCAATAAACTTTAAAACTTTGTATCTAGAGAAAACTAACCCTGGTGGGGTTTTAATTCCTCTTTCTACACCCTTAAATTCTAAATGATTATTCATAATGTTAAGAATCCTAACCAGAAAACCAATTCCAAAAAGTGGAAAGTAAGTAGGGTCCCATACTTTGACAAATATCTTATGTTTCATCTTTTTCTCTCCTTAGAGTACCATCCACAAACTAGTTGGCCTTTTGAGGCTACCAAGAAGCTTGATGGAGAAAAGAAGTTTTATACCATGTTCGGGTCTATAACTCCACTTTTTGCATCGATTTGGGTCTGATAATACTAGCGAGAACATTGGAGGGGTTTTTTAATTTCCCATAATTATAAATCCTCTAAAAAATACCTTAAAAATCATAATTTTTTCAACATTCTACCTGATCTACCCTTTAGAACTATTTAAGATGGTGAACCAGGTGATTATCTAGTTTCCCATGACTTTTACAGAAGTGGAGGTGTATGTCAAAATGTTTCCCACTTATTTATCCCTAAAAATATTTTAATAAATCCTAATTTATCCATTATAAAATGATGAATGGGTAGTTATAAGGAGATTCAAACATTACAAAATAGTTATCAAGACATTTGGGGAAATTGTATGGACAAGTAAAAGTATGATGTCATTACTTAATGTTAGATGACCTAAAAATACCCCTATTACATGATATAACCTTCATGTTTGATCTTTATTAAAAAGTTTCATCTCAAAATATGAGTGTACAATGAGACTAAAGTAAATGAAATATATTAATATTATCAAAACTACCTTAAACTATCCAAATTTATTGAAAATATAATGTGATCAACTTACTAGTTCTACTCTTTGGTCAGCTTTCGATCATGGTTCTTCTTGGAAGGGTCACAACCTTGCATCATTGAACATGATTGCTAATTGACTTGAATTCATACTTCACCTTATCTTTGTTAAACTTAACTTAAATAATTATAAACCCATGAAGATACTATAAATAATAACCATTTGATGAAAAGACAAAATGACTTAACCCTACTACTCACTAGACCATCTTAGAGGAACTTATAAACTACCAAAGAAGACACACTAAATATAATATTGGATCACTAATGACCAATAAAATACTTTAATAATGGATATAAATAAAGTTAATATTAAGGAAATAAAAGTTTCAAATCATTCTCATTCATGGTGGTCAATTTTGGATAACATCTTTGGTAACCTCTTGGGATTGTATGCTTGTTATGAATCTAGACCAACCACCTTATACCTCCATTGAGATATGGATTAACCTCTCACTAAAATTTATACCTTATTAGACATTGAACCTGATTACAAATGTCTTGAAAAAATGATAAATAACTTATTATGCCTTCACCAACACATAACAATAAGAAACAAGGATAACACACATAAACATAAATAAGACAAACACTGTGTTACAAATCAATTAGATGAAAGGAAAGATAATAAATAAATAATATACCTTACACTAGCCTAATATAATAACTTTATATATCACTAAACAAAAACATTAATTGGTAGAGAAAAATAACTACCCTTTTTGACCGAACACATGTGACTAGCAAGCTTGATGGCAGCCATGAGAGAATAGAAGAGGGGCAACTATATTTTAATCTTGACAGCATCCTCTCCTTAAAAACCAACCTTTTACACCTCCTCCATATTTATTTAATCATGAGTGATCAAGTTTGTATGCTTTTACTAATCTTGGACATGTTAGGGCTCAACTTCATGTTCTAAAATAAACATGATAGGCAATGGCTCCTCCTTGTTGGCTTCCGGCTGAGCTAAGTAGCTAATAGGAAATGATCTTGTAGTGGTATATACTCGATAAAATTTCACCACATGACAAACCTTTCTCTCTTCAAGAGCTAGTGGATCAAACTAAATGGATTGACATGTTTCTTACAATGTACTTGTAGAATTGACTTTCAGTTGTGATGTTTCCTAATATTTGATAGGTTAAGGCCAATAGAAGTTCATATTGTCTTACAAGAGTGAAAAATTCTTGACAATGGATCAAGAGGTTGATATCCTATCCTTAAAACGTCAAATAAATCAAATACAAAAGAGGTAACTTATGAAATGACAAATTTGGAGATTTTCCTTCTTCTTGTTATTGGTTTCCTTGACAATTTTGCCTTCATCAATATGTATCAAAATATAACCTCCCTCTATAATAGTTTAACCTACTCATATTACTTGAACAAGTCCTCTAACTAAACTTTACTTGGTTATATCTCATTTAGACTTTCCTCTAGCTTGATAAGAGTTGATATATAGGTATTCACAACAAGAATTGAGAGAGGATTAAAGTTTATACCTCTTAGATCATGTTATTGGTGCTCAAAAAAATATTTATCCAATTTAAATGAGTCTTTAGGATATTATTATTATACTACAATAACTTTATTAGTACCTTGTTCACATTAGGAAATACCATCTCTCTCTTCATCTACTTTCATTTGATCAACTTATGCTCCATCAATATCACCTTTATCTTCATTTCCAAATATTGATTTGATTCTCTCATTTCCAAGAGGTGTTCCAATGATTATTCATTCATAATATTCACTTGAATTATCATCTTCATTTCCTTATTCAATCTCACTTTCATATACAACTTATTTTCTTCATTTTCCTCTCATAAAACATGTTCTTCAAGGATGGGTTGTTCAAACTCATGAATAGGCTTTGGGTCATTGAGATCAATGAGCTTATAATTATTATATTTCCATTCACCAATCAATACCTCAGCTCTTGATATGTTTTTATCTTAATGCTTCTTTTGATTGACCTCGATGATGAGAAGGTTTGACGTTCTTGAGGAGGGATGCGTGAAGGGCTTAAGAAGCTTGAAAAATTTCTTGTATTGACCTATAATACCTCTTCCTTATTATTTTTTATGATTTATTTAATTGAACTCCATGATGTGAAAATTTTAAGTTCTTGAGGATGGATGGGTGGGCCTTGAATAGGAAAAGGGTCCTCTTTGGCTTTCATTTCCTAATCTAAATTTTTTCCATTTTGTTTATCCCATGAATCCACTGCTTGATTACAACTTGGAATATTAAATGATATTTTGGGGAGATATTGGGGAAGAGGAAGAGAGTTTTTTTTCCAATACTTACTCATTCTCTTCCCTCCAAGTAACCATCAAATAGTTCAATTATTATTTATCTTGATCTTCATGGACAATTCTAGATTGAAGAATGGGTGAAGGATTTGGGATAATTTGAAACTCTCTTGATTTGATATTTTTGGGAACAATGGGTTGAGAAAAAGAGGGATGATGTGGAGTAGGATAATTCACATTAGGATAATCGTAATTAACTTGATTCCTCTCATGAACCACTAACTTATCCTCTGTAAATTGAAGTAGGCCACCTATATCTAATATGTCATTAGTTAGTCTTCATTGATTATCTCTCTTAATAGGTGCCTACTTACTCTTAAATAGTTTTAATGAGTCCCTCATATTGTGAATGAGATTAATAGGGACACTTGGATCATAATCCTTTTATTTATCAAGATCTATCATATTCCTTTCATTGCCTAAAAATGTTTGTTTGAAGCTTGAGATAGATTTAGTATAAATGCAACTATGTTAACTAGATGCATCATGGCTTTGACAACACTGATTAGATTAATAATTCAGCTATAAAGAGGTTTAATTGGGGTGGGAGGTAGAATACAGGACTGATGGTAAGCATGGTTATATTTATATGAAGGTTTAAAAGCTTTGTAAGGTTGTTGGGGAAAATAGGAAGGGTAATACTTTTGATAGAAAGGTTGGTCATATGGATAAATAGATTAATATTGGGGGTAAATAGGGTCATTTTAGGACTGACATGACTCAACATGGGGTTGATAAGGATAAACATAGGGATGATAAGAATCGACATGATGTTGATATGACTCATTAACTTCAGTAAAATAGAAATCCACTCCAAACTCAGTCATGAAACCTCATGAGAAAGGAAAAATAGAAAGAGTACTTACTTAAAATAATACCTAGGATGATAAAATCAAATGATTGAAATTAGAGTTGACATTTGTGCTTGTGTTCATTCCTTCAAAGGCTAGTATATTAAAGAATTACACCAAACAATCTTCAATGGATGTAATTTCTTATCCCACCTAGCATGTCAGAACTATTATAAACAAAAGTTGCACCCTTGAGGAGGATGTTCAAGCCACCTCACTTAAGTGATAGCATTGGAACTTGTCAAATTTTGTGGGTGACCTCATAGATGAAGAGAACCTATAGATATGGATATTTATCTTGATGATATCACCTATAATCACTACTAAGACTATTACTTGAAATGAAAAATGGATAGATAAATTTAAAAAAACTAAGGTGATGCACAAAATTGTTGACCAATACCACACATATGAAAATTCATAATTAACATATAATTAATCTACTCATACATTACTCTTAACTTTCTCATTTTACATTAGTATTTTAACATGAAGGTGGTAGATAATGATTATACAAGGAGGGCCAATTTTTAATGGGTATAAATATACTAATGGAAAATTGCTTCACTTAACATTCACAATAATAATTAAAAACTTCATATATCCTACAAGAATGATTTAAAATTTCATATAGGTGAGATAATGAGAGAACATATAAAGGAGAACTAAATCAACACTAGACAAGATCAATCATTCATGCACAAACACTAGAATATAGTCCTAATATAGGGTAAAACTTGTTTATCTATTTATTCAATGGATTAAAAAAAGGAGAACATATTTTCCATACTCAAGTGGAAGATCCATTTCAATTCTAAAATTAGGCATATATATAGAGATGAGAATGAGAATGAGAGAGGAGATAGATATTAGAGAAGTCCATGACAAATTTCATGTCACGAGGAAATAAGTTACAAGTAAGAAAACTACCAAAGTATATTCATAAAACTCTCCTCAATGTATATCATCTTAATATTATATTTTTATTCATAAATGGTGGTGTAAAGTGACTCTTGACCTTCTTGGATGAGTTATCAACCTCATTCATGAAACTATCCATTCTTGGTTTATAATGAGTTATAAGTCTATGTATTGACATGTGGCACTCTTGATCATGTTTATCTGAGTCTTCCCATGCCATATTAGGATACTTCAATGTCTCTCTCATCTTTGTGAGTTTGATTATCAAGACTCAAGTTTCTCTGAACTGATAAGAACTTGCATTTCATTAAAAAACTTGTTTGATTCAAATGTAGACCACAATGACAAGTCTATATTTCTATCTTAGGCCTAGTAATTTGATTTAGGAATGTTATCATATCTTTATTACCTATTAAACATAATATATGGGATATTTAAACCCCTATTAAATATCAAAACCATCTCCAAGACTGATACACAAGTGCATTAGGTCTATTAGGAGATATTGATGGCATATTTACTTACCAAAAGGTGTATTACAACCTCTTAATGATATTTTAGTCATTTAAAACCTTATTTTTCAAATTTATAATAATATTAAAATACATTATCCAGGTAATATTTCATTTCAAGGTAATTAATTAGGTCTCACTTAGTCAAATTTCATGAAAAAACAACAAAAACTACATTTTTAAACCTACAAGATTCATTTCTAAGCTAGTTTATCTACCTTCTCATCCCACACATGCCAAAAAATGGATCATTAAGGTGAAAATTATACCAATATATGTCAAAATAATAATTTAAAAATAAAACAAATGTATTTTAAGTCATTTAGAAGTCAAACATAGTCATTGGGTCACTGAGAGGGATTTCAGAAGGTTTTAGGCTTGTAATCTTCTTAAGACTGATTCATAAACCCTAGGGCCTTTGGATCAAAACCAATGAATTTTTTTATGATTTAATAACCCTAAAAATATTCACCATTTATCATAGGAATAAATTAAAAATATCTTTGTATTTTGAATGCAAAGTTGGCATACCTCTCTAACTTTTCACAAGGTGGCAGGAGGGTTTTAAGCAATTTCATCTCTTAGGCATTGTTCATAAAAATGTGATTATTAATGAATTAAATAAAAAATTGATATTAATGACAAAAAAAACTCATAAAAATCTCCAATAATTCTCAATTTTTCATGAAAAATCTCATGGGAGTTCTAAGTATAAAAAGAACCTTCTCTAGTTGGCAGAATTGGCATCTTTAGGTCAAGAGAGAGTTTTCTATCCTAAAAGCCTAAAAAATGACATTTATTGGTTATATTTTATTAAAATGGGTGTTTAAAAACATTACCCATTCAAAAAAATTATTTTCCATGTATATTTATGACTCATGATACTCGAACCCTTTTTTTTCTTGCCTATAGGTGATCATGTAAGCCTTTACTCCCGATTAGGCTTCTTGACTTGTTATTGTATTATATCACCTTTAAGGTTATATAAATAAATTATCACAAAATTATAACCTATTTTTTATATATAATTTAATATAATATATATATATATATATATATATATATATATATATATATATATATATATATATATATATATATATATTAATTCAACAACTAATACACCTTTTCTCCAATCCACCTATAACAAGCCTATAGGTGGTCATGGGCTTCATGACTGCAATTATGAGGGTGTATCTTCCTATTTTGGATTATTTGTAAATTTTATTATTTTAAAAGTTTTTTTTTATAGTTTATTCATAAATATATTCTATAAATACTCCAAAAAACTCATTCCACATTACATAAATGACACTTTTGATCCTCTGCTTACAAATAGCCTATAGGTGATCATTAAGTCTTCTTGACTATTTAGCTTGCCAAGCTGAGATCCCTAGCTATAATAACATTATTGAGTGTTTTTTTTATATATTTAAAATTTAATAAATTTTTATTTTTACCCTTTCACCTTTTGGTTCCTCAAACAACCATCATCAAAATGATCTTTAGCTCTTACTTCTTGTGATAGGTGTGTAGGTGATCACTAGGCCTAAAACCTTCTTTTTTCTTATTAAGACCATTTAAAAAATGTTTTAAATATATATAAAATAAATTATGTCTTTAAATATTATCCATTATTCTAATATATTCAAATTACTTGGGACATTCACTTCAAAGTCTCATAGTCCTCCTTTAGGCTCACATAGTCAATTCTAACTCACACAGTCCATTTGATTACAAAGTGAGTTAAATTATGATCCCTCATAAATTTTTATGATGCTTATATAAATATTATATAATATTTATAGGGTTAATTTTAATTACACCAAAGTTATATGAACATTGGTTTCTTGTAGAAGCATAATCATGCTTGTTGTATGCATTATATGCACCTAAACTTCATCTATTCACCATGGATATGAGAAATTTTAATCACAAGGATTATATATATTAATAAATTGAATTAGGATACAATATAATGTTTTTTATAAATCCATATATACTTACCATACATCCATTTTAATGCCAATATTGACCTACACGTCTATAGACCTATAGGTTCACAAAAATCTCTTGATCTTAGCCTATAAACAACATTAGGAACCTTGAATTCTAGGTATTTTAACCTATAATAAATTATTTATAATTATAATCAATACCATGTGATATATTATTACATATTCAATAGTGTTATATCATGAAATCACACCCACAATTGACTAGGCCTAACTCAACCATGGTTGCTAGTTCTAACAACTCAACTATGCATACATAATTATCTAATTTCCTTGAATTACATTTATAAAATTATGTATATATAGGTATTAGTGATATTTAATAATTTTAATAAACTAAAAAAATATCATTAATTAATTTTATACACTAGGACACCTCACAACTTCTTCAAACTATGATTGCATTTAAACTAATAAATCAAGACTATTTGGTACTACTCCAAACATGAACATGAATAAAATTGAGATAAAATGATATTAAATGGGTCAAATAGTGTTAAATATACCTTAAAATATCATTTTCATACATTAATTCATCTTCAAATCTATATATTAGGAGAAAACTAACCCTAGTGGGGTTTTGAGTCCTTTTTCTACACCCTTAACTTCTTAACAACTTTTAATAAAGTTAAGAAACCCAATCAGATAACCAATTACACAAATTTTAATGGAATTAGGGTCACATAATATATCCAATATCTTGGATTCCCTATTTATCTCTTGTAATAGTACCATCTATATGCAATGGGAACTGTAATAGATCTACAAATCAATCCTAGCTCAGAAAAGATAGAACCTACTTACACTTATAATTAGGGATACATTAGATGATTAGGGTCATGATAAATATGGTTTTTTTATACCTAATAATGTGATATATTACCATAATATCCTCACTAGGGAGTTTTCTGAAGCCTCTAGTCAAGTAATACTTTGTAATAACCCTAACTAGGTCATATGCTTTCATATTCACTATACTAATAACAAGTGAAGTAAAATATAATCTAGTTCTCACCAAATCTTGTGGTAAAAAATGGGGTTATAAAAAAATAAAATTAAAAATTCATAATATAATCCTAATTAATGTATGTATAGTTAAAAACCTAACACATGGAGAGACTAATATTATTCAAAAGCCATTACTTATGCTACATCTATCTACTAAAGAGAGGAGAAAAGCTAGAGATACACACCTAGAAGAAGAAATCATTGAGATTCAATCTCTCCCTTATACAAATGTGTTTTCCACTAGGTTTATATGGTTTTTAAGGATCACTAAGAAAGGTCAAATCATCCAAGACATCTCCACAAGACTAGATTTTTCTCCAAGTAGAAATCTTAGGCTAAGACTCCTCAAGTAGAATGGTGGAAGAGAATATTGTAAAGAAGTGAAAATGAATAATAAATTTTGTTGTCTCTCTAAGAATGGATAAATAGATGTGTTTATATAGGTATATGTAACCCTAAACCCTTCCAAAATTTTTGGATGACAAGGTGGACCTATTTGACCTAGTATCATAAGTGACAAAAACTAACTAGGTCATGAACTAGGTTAGCCAAGGGCTGAACTAGTCTCTAATAATTTTTGTAAATAAGAATAGATGGTTGATGTGGTATACATAGTCATGTAAAATTCCATAAAGGAATTTAGGTTAGGAAAAGGGATAATGAAAGTGATAAATGACTAGACGAGTGTGCAAAATAGGAGGAAAAGATTAGGGGAATGGTTTTAGGAGATGGCTGGATTTATAGTAAGTGGTAATAAGGGATAAAAATCCTATAAAACATCAATTTTCTTACCACACCATTTATTTATTCACCCCTTAGGGTGTGTACTTAGAGAGATTGAGACTTGATAAGTTCTTGAAAGATATAAAGCATCAGTAATTGATAAAGTGTAATAATATTATTTGTGTACATATGACCCACTTTAAGATCATCACATACCACTCAATTATAGTAGGGGATGGTGTTTCAATAAAATAATATATCAATACACAACATTGAGGCTAAACAAAGTCTATAGTATTTAAAAGTATAAAAGAACTAGAATTAAGTGACTAAAATGGAAATAATTGAAATCATAAATTTAATGTGTACCTTAACATACCTCTATTGTTGGATGGTTGTCTATTGTGTTTTTATTATTTATTGTGGATGGTATAGATACTAATTTTAATAAACCCAAGAATACAAAATTAGATAATAAAAAATAAACAAATACAAGAAAGCCAAGATAATTGGTACTACGTGGATGGGACTTACTTGAAAATTTGGCAAGTTGGAGTGACAAGTGGAGTGACAAGTGATATGTTAGACCAACTTACCAAATAAATTTTTTTAGATTGAATAAAGTGACCAAAAATATAAGGATATTAAATAATGAAAAACTCAAATAAGTACACCTTAATTAAGAAAAAAAGCTCACCAAGTCAAACTAAGGTTACATGTCAAAGGGATGGTAGTCAAACATCAATGTGAAAGAAGTAACAATCCTTAATTAAATAAATATGGTAAAGCAAAATGGTAAAAAAACATTAATGAGTGATAATTAAAAATCCTTAATGATAAATCAAAAAAGTTGCATAAAAGGGGAAAATAACATTGATGAGTGAGAAGTAACAAGCTAACCTCACTTAGTAATGGAAAAAGTAAATGAAAGTAGAAATGAACTCAAGTGTCTATAAAAATGGTGGTAAAACAATGATAAATGGTAAAATAAATTGAGGCACATATAGAGATGTAGATCTATGTTGTAAATAAAAGAATCCATAGTCACTCAAACATGTTGTTTTGCTCTAGAGATAGATAAAACTAAAACAAAGCAATGCTAGCATGTTTTTAAGATATGAATAAGAGAGAAGTATAGAACAAGGGAAAATACATTTAGAATCACAATTTTCCTATTAAGAGGGGAAATAAAATGGGTGGAGGGTATATTGATGGAAAAACCAAGGTAGAGGAAGTCTTTATTGAAGTCAAAAAACTCAAATTAGGTTTGTCAAAATAAGATGACTTTTGACCTTAAGGACTCTGAAGAACTTCTCTTAGCCATAAAATTCACATGTCAATAAATGAAGTATTTAGATCATCCTATGAAGGCTATATGCATGAAAATTATAATGGACCTAACTTATCACAACATTTTCCCCATTCCTTAAGAGCCCTTATAGAGCCATCAGTCTACATGAAGATTGGGTACTTGCATGAGAAATTAGGTAGTCCCATAGAGTTTGTTAAATTATCCTATTATAATATACTAGCTAACCACACTCTAATTCACCTTTTCTCTATCATGAGGCCAACTATGGAGTTTGAACTTATATTACAGATAGGAGATGTGGTTGGAATCACATATTTTGGTGTGATTTTTACTTTTGAGATTTGTGTGTTGCCTTTTATATATCATTGCCTTTCATTTTAAATGATTTATCTTTTAAATTTTTTGATGGATGTTTTATTCCTCCTCCATATAGATTTGGAAAACCAAACATGGGTGCTAAAGATTACTTTCATTTGAATACTTGAGACTTGGTTGCTAAGAGAGAGAAATTAGAGAGCATGGTGTTTGAGAGTCTCATAAAGTCAAGTGAAATAAAATTTATATCTTTAAGTAGACCTTATTGTATCCAATATGGAGTGAAAGGAAAGGAAATCAAGAGGAATGAAACATGGAATGATTTGAATTACTTCAGATCATAAACAATGTGACAAAGGGTGAGAAAGGATATAATTATAGTAAAGTGTGATTCCTTATCATAATAATGAGGGAAGTGTAGGAAAACATGCTAACATAGGTTGTTATTCAAAACAAAATCAAAAGTTGAGAACAAGAATAAAAAACTCATAACCATTGCAAAACACATTCTAGAAAAGCAATGAAAATATGGTTATTTTATGAGGAAGGACAAGTATTATCCATGGTATTATACTACAACTCATAAAAAATAAATATAAGGGTTGTATAAATCATGTGAAAAATAAATGGGATAAAAAAATATGGTATTTTTGAGGAAGACTAGGTCTTATCCATGATCTTACACTACAAATCACAAATGAGAAACCCAAGGGGTGCCAAAAATGGTGTAAAAAGAATTAAAATAAAGAGAAGGAAAGTACATCATAAGGAATACAAGGTCTTATCTATGGTTTTACAATATAACTTATGAGCAAAATGGAAACCAAAAGACCAAAAGGAAGGACTAAGGTTTGTAAAAATAAAGAACTATTACACAAGGTGAGACCTGTGTAAGTATCCTACAAAAATTGTTAGATAGATATAATATAGAAAGCATGAAAAATAAGGGAAGTATTTAGGAAAAATACTTCTTGAGGAATTATTCATTGGTGGGTTATTTGAAAATATGACCTTCATTGGTTTGAAGGTGATAGGTACTTAGACCAATAATATCTTTGACTAAATAGGGGCCCCACTATTTTTGGGTGTATTAACCTTATTTATCATGAGTTTAGTCTAATTTAATAACATTATAACCAACTGTAAATGTGAAAAATTTAACTTATTTGTTATGTTGTTTGGACATATGGGACTTGTATTGGTGATTGTGTTACAAAGATGAAAGATAGTGCTCATCGAGGAGATTGACAAAATAAAGTGAGCTTCACATAATTATTCATTGGGTATGATACCATTAAGAGATATAAAAATATAAGGTATCTCAAATTCTAATGAATGTACTGATTTAGAACCATAGACTAAATATAATGATGTTTCCCTAGTAGTAGTGTATTGTATGCTAGTGTGATAGACCCAAATAGTAGGATAGAGATGAAAGTGCCAATCCATGCATGTTTCACAAATTATCTTTTGGATAATTTTATTAAAAAATTTGTTTATGGCCTTGAATTGGCCATTATATTATGTATGATAGGGTGTGGAGAATTTGTGATTGATTTTAGCATAGAGTTGTTTAACATTTTTATTTTTGAAATTACCACCATTGTCTAAAATGATAGTATGAGGGAAACCAAACTAGAAAATGATTTGATTAAGGATAAATTTGGAGATGGTGGTACTAGTGATGTTAACAAGGGGCATAGCCTCAACCCATTTGGTAAAATATCATGTGGTTGTGATTATAAAGACATGTCCATCTTGGGGTCAAGGTAATCTATCTATGAGATCTAATCCCCACATGAAAAATGGCCAAAGAGATTCTATAGTTTTAAGCTTAGTTGGAGGTGAATAATTTAAATCATCATGAAACTATCAAGGAGAACACTTTTTTATAAAAATTAATGGCATATTTTTCAAGAGTGGGCCAAAAGTATCCCATATGTAAGCATTTTTAGGTTGTATCATGTCTACTACAGTGGCCATCACAAATTCCCCCATGTGATTTTTAATAAGAGGAGAAACTTAATATTTCATAGCATAATTGAGAAAGGTACCTATAACATTGAAATAATATAGGATGTTATATCTAAATACATACTTAAAATCTTGTTTTTTAATGCAATTTTTTTCACAGGAATCTAAGTTAGGAAGATAAGTTTGGTGTTCCATAAACTGAATGATGTCTTTGTATCATGGGCTTTGTCAAATGGTGATGAAATCAATGTGGAAGATAAGTGAATCATGTGGTTGGGTATAAGATGGAATTTTTTTTATTTATACAAGCAAAGTGGGATCAGTAAGAACTTGGTCTAGATGAAAAAGAGGTGATGAAGAAGTGAGGGAATCAACAAAAAACTTTGATCTCATGGGATAGGCTCGATGGTGAAAGAAATGAAATCTTTGGTGAGATTAATTTAAATTTGATGATAATAAATGAGATTATTGATGAAAATAATTTGAATTTGACTTGGAAAAAAAAGAGTTAGGAATCAATTAAATCACATAGGTATTGGATATCTAAATTAAGGGTAACTCTCATGCCTAAGATTAAAGCTTCATACCCTATCATGTTATTAGTGATGTCAAATGTAAAGTGAAAAGATAAATAAAATATTTTTATAAGATGGAAAACATGTCTTAGCACCGTGAAGGCACTTAGAACCATCAAATTAAATGGTCTAAGTATCCTTCTGTAAATCAACATTAATTTTAGGAAGTTCTTTGATAACTACTTTTGGTTTAGTAGTATCAAGGAGGATAATGTATTTGTCAAGATTACTTGCTTCAAGATCAATAGTGAAGTTATGGAAGTAATATTCAAGGGATATGTCTTGGTTTAGACATTCAATATAGAGAATATTGTCATCGAGAAGACTATATTGAAGGTGGTTAGTAGCAAGCACAAGAGTTACATCAAGTTGATCAGTGATGATTGTCCTTTAAAATAATTTTGAGTAATAATTATAGATCAAATTCCATGAAAATCACCATCCACTTGCCAATTATATCTCTAGGAAGAAAGGATTTGGAGAAGAAGTGATAAAGGGGATCAAAATGGATGATAACATAAGTGGTTTGATAAAACATATAATGTCAAAAAAATTTAGCTACAAAATATATGGCAAGGAAATCATGTTTTACTTTTATGTAACATTTCTAATAATAAATGAGACCTCAAATTATATAATAGATGGTATATTATCTTCCAATGTCATATTTTTGGGTAAGCATTGCCCTAACTGATATGGGTGTGGAAGAGGTGTATAAGATCATAGGTCAATTATTTGAATGAGGATGAAGAGTTAGTGGGTGAAGAAATGATTATTTCATATTATCTAATTCATTGAGTGGATATGGTAGGCCATTTTGGGGATGAATCATCTAATTTACATAAGTTTACCAAGATAATTATGAATGTCTGAGATGAATTGATGGATGGGCATGTTGATGATAGTATTAATCTTGGTAGGTTCAACATTGATGTTATAGAGAGAAACTAGTAATCCTAATTTTTTTTAGATGTAACATCGAATACACATTTGTAAGGATTTAGTCTAACTTTCTATTTAAGAAGGCAAGATCGTAAAGATGAGTCTTGTGACATTTAGAATCAGCAATGAAGTCATCCACATATGTTTCTATAATTTTATGAGTAAGATCATAAAAGATATGGGTCATTACTCATTGATAAGTAGCTCTAGAATTTTTTAGGTTGAAGGGGTTTTTAACATAGCAATAGGTGCCCCATTATTTGGTGAAAGTTGTTTTATATTGGTCTTTGAGGGTAATGTGAATTTTTTTATAGCCCAAGAAACCATCATAAGAGATAACATTTCATGACCAATTATGGAATTGATGATGTCAATAATTAAAGGGAGAGGTAAATTATCCTTGAGATAAGCAATATTAATACTATGGAAATCATTGTAGATGTGAATGACCATGGTGACATTTTTCTAAATAGGGACTATGTTAGAAAATCATTTGGAGTAGTACATAGGTTTGATAAACTTATCATCAAGGAGTTTGATAATTTTTTTATGGCATAAGGTGAAAATTTTGGGTGGAAATTTTCATTTCTTTTTATACATAATTTTGACATTGAGGAAAGTGATGATATTATGTACCATAATGCAAGGTTCAACACTAGGCATGTCCTCATAGGAATAGGAAAATATCTCATGATTTTAATTGAAAAATAAATTAAAGTTATCATGTTTAATGGGTGTGAATTTGTGAGAAACTATAATAGGGCAAGGGAAGTATAAGATCATAGTTCAATTATTTGAAGGAGGACGAAGAGTTGGTGGGTGAAGAAATGATTCTTTCATATTATCTAATTGATTGAGTGGATATGGTGGGCCATTTTGGGGATGACTCATCTAATTGCCATAATTTTACCAAGATAATTGTGAATGTCTAAGATGAATTGATGGATGGGAATGTTGATGATAGTATTAATCTTGGTAGGGTCAACATCGATGTTATAGAGAGAAGCTATTAATCCTAACATTTTTTTAGATGTAACATCAAATACACATTTGTAAGGATTGAGTCTAACTTTGTATTTAAGAAGGCAGTCAAAGATGATGGCAAGATCATAAAGATGAGTGTTGTGACATTGAGACTTAGAAATGAGTTCGTCCACATATGTTTCTATAATTTTATGAATAATATCATGAAAGATATGGGTCATTACTCATTGATAAGTAGCTCCAGCATTTTTGAGGCTGAAGGGCATTTTAACATAGCAATAGGTTCCCCATTCTTTGGTGAAAGTTGTTTTATATTTGTCTTTGAGGGTAATGTGAATTTTTTTATAGCCCAAGAAACCATCCATAAGAGATAAAATTTAATAACCAATTTTGGAATTGATGATGGAATATATTGAAGGGAGAGGTAAATTATCCTTTGGATAAGCAATATTAATACTATGGAAATCAGTGTAGATGCGAATGACCATGGTGACATTTTTATAAATAGGGACTATGTTATAAAATCATTTGGAGTAGTACATAGGTTTGATAAACTTATCATCAAGGAGTTTGATAATTTATTTATGGAATAAGGTGAAAACTTCAGGTGGAAATTTTCATTGCTTTTTATACAAAGGTTTGACATTGAGGAAAGTGATGATATTATGTACCATAATGTTAGGTTCAACACTAGGCATGTCCTCATAAAAATAGGCAAATATCTCATGATTTTTATTAAAAAATAAAATAAATTTATCATGTTTAATGGGTATGAGTTTGTGAGAAACTATAATAGGGTAAGGGAAGGATAGAGTACCATATTCACTATGATTAGTCTCTTTGATAAGCATACCAATGACATCTTGGAAGTTGTATGGTGTGTTAGGTAAATAATAAATTGGATTATCTTTATGATTGATTATAGTGATGAACATTTTGAAACAAGGGGATTTATTTTTGAAACCCTTGAGTTTGTGATGTTTTCAAAGAAGTTGAGGTTCTCAGGAATGAAGTAATTTAAGAATAGCTTCATTACTAGGCACAGTGGGAAGAAGAGCATAATACTCAATGTCTAATTTAAGATCTAGAATTTGATTAACATCAAAATCGTATTGAGAATGTATCTAATGGACATCTATGGCTTTGGCATCTAATTTAATCTTAGGAATAGGAGGAGGAGATTGATTAGATGAGATTAGTGTATTTTTAGTTTCTTTAATGGGGAAAATTTTGATGTAATGATGAGATATATATGTGGTAAAGAAGATTCAATAATTTTTGGAGGTTCAAAAGGTAGGATTTGTTTAATGACCCAAGGAGTATCAAGAAGTGGAGTACTAGTATGAGGTACATGACCTTTTAGATTTAATTCAAAATCCATGTAAATGGTGTGAAGATCTGGGTTGAAAGCATGTATGTGGGCTAAAGTTTTTTGATAATGTTGTGCATCCAAGTCTTGAGATTGAGCTTAGGCCATGATATAATTATAATCATAAGTTGGATAAATGGTACATGATTGAGATTTAAGGGGATTTTTAGAAGGTGGAATTTCAAGGTCACTAAACATTCATTTATACATGATTAAAGGATTTGTATACACATAATATTTTCAAACTTTTATTGATTACTGAGACTTTGTAACTTACTAGAATGTGTTGAATCTCAATTTGTTTGAGTTCATGCCTTAAGGGGTACAATGGGAAAGGGGTAGGAAGACAATTGATTTTATATAAGATTGTTGTCCCTTTTTCCACTTTCCATATGCACACTAATACCCTATAACCATTTACCTTAAGATTATTATTCTTAGTCTTACCCATTCTAGTAATTTGCCATGCTTTATCCTCTTTGCTCTTGCCTTGACCTCCTTTTTCTAGTTGACTATATTAGGTTAACTGGGTTGACCCTATATATCTTTTAGCCTCTGATTATTATACAAGGTCAACTAGGTTGACCCTATAATATTTAGGGGTATTTTTCATTAGGAGCTTTTTTATCCCTTCGGCCAAACTATCTCAAGACCTAGTGTTTTAACTCCAAAAAACATATAGGGTCGACTGGGTCAACCTTGTGAAACCAACATATTTAGAAGGATTTAGGGCAAGATCCACCTATATATACAAGTTTATTTCCAACCATTTGTAATAAGAGATGTGAAGAAGAATAAGTGTGAATGAGCATCTACTTATTGACCATTATTCTTGAGGAATAAAGTTTAGGGTTCCATAGTTTATTTGGAGATATAGATTTTATCTTATGAAGAAGTATTTTGGATGCATAGATAGGTTGTGTAGCCTAAAGATGATTTGTCTTTATTATTATTACATACCAAAAAAATCTCTTGTGAATCACCTTGGCCAAGGGAGAGATTGAGGCTCATAGGGTTCATCTTCAAAGGAAAGTACCCTAAATTTATTTCTCCTTTGTAACAGTAGATAGATAATGTAGTTGTGCTTCTATCCCATGCATTAATATTCCATATACATTGACATGAGTATATATTTTATATGCATGTTTAGTTTAGTTTGTTTTGTTTCTATCCTCCACTTTATGCCACAGGTTTTGGTGTGAACTAGATTAGATTTACTTTCTTTTTATTATAATAGAGTGAATATAAAACCTAGGACTCTTCTAGGGTTGTGTGATTTTGTTAGACTGTAGGCTTTAGAACCCTTCTTATCATGGTGTATTATGATAATTAATCCCCTAATCAAGTCTAGTGTATCCCCATATTGGTCATGATCCCACTTAACAAATGTATTCCCAATTAGTAGTGTAGGTATGCTCTATCTTCTCTGAGCCAGGATTGATTTATAGACATGATGAATTTATACTTGCATACATTTTGGTGAACCCAACATGAATCCTATCCCACCACTAGTTGGATTATCTTCATGTTTCCAATTTATTCTACTATTTTATTAACTTTCACTTCACCTTCGTAATACATTCTGGTGAACCCAACATGAACTAACCCTTGTAGGATGTGTTTACCTTATTTAATTTATTTCATTATTTCATCATTATTGTTTATCATATATTTGTCATACTAGATCGACTCTGTCGACCCAATATCTAACTTATGTGTGTAGGATTTTAGGTATAGGATACTAAATCAACTCAGTCAACCTAGTAAAAGTTTTTAGAATTTTATACATCCAGTCCAAACTAATAGATCAAGCTAGTTAACCCTATACATTTTTAGGAACTCAACAACAAGTTTCTGTAAAGCTTGATTAACCTAGTTAGCAAAATTTTCAAGCATATATCAAGGTTCTTAAATATAAATATTCATTATATACATCTCTAATCATCCAAGGTTACTTTATATATCTCTATCTCTTTTTTATAGTCTTTCCTTTCACAATTTGTAGTCTATAAAACTACCTTTACATAGTTGATTTGATCAACCCTGTCGACCTAGTTTTGTGTTCTATGTGTTATTTGGATAACTGGGTTGACTCTGTCAACCCTATTCATTTTCAAACCTTGATTTTGTAGTATAGGTTCAAACCTATCAACCTAATTCTATATTTCATGCATGCACTTCTGATCATATCAACATTATACCTTGTTTCAAAGTTAAAATTAACCTTATATGCTAGTAATTAGCTCACACTTTTTTCTTATTGCTTGCAAGTTTAGAATAGATCACATAGTTTAATTAGGTGGTTTTTAATTAATCATTTAGTTTTCATATTTTAATATCTTATGAACATATATCCAAATCATAAAATCTAAACATGCATTTTAAAATTTGTCTACTCGAGGCCAACCTATTTGGATTTTATCACCAAGGGGGAAGCTAACTTGATACTCCAGTCAAATATAAATCATGGTTAATGGTATATTATGGATAAGCACCTAACACCCTTATAATTTTGGTATGTGAAATGAGAGGGTAGTCTTGAATACCAATCTTGTATCATTTCCACTACAATCCCTTTTAGCCTAAACTACTTGAAACCTTCCTTAGATTGCCATTCTAGATCCTTGCTTATAGCTAACTTTTCATCATATTTAAAATCATATCTTAATAATATAATAAAAATCTATGTTGACCAATTAGTTAGCTATTTAATTTCTAATTTGATTTATTTCTCTTTGCTCAATTGTATTTTGTATTGCAAAAACTTGCATTATCTAGCATTCGTGTAAGGTTTTATGATGTGTGCTTCAATTGGATTGGCCAGTGTTAATCCAATTGACTATTTATCTCCTTTTTGTCATTTCTCTTAAAATTGATTGCAAAATTTATCTTATTTTAGTCCAAATTTTTTTATAGGCTTCTTAAATTTCCCTCTCTATTGTTCTAGGTCAACCCAGTCAATCTTGTACCTTTTTATAGCCACTTTTCACTATACTAGATTGACCTATTCAACCCTATATAGTTTACAAACTTTGTTTCCTCTTTTTCAAATCTCTATTAACTATACTGGATTGACTTAGTTGACCTTGTATAATTTTTAAACCCTATTTTTATGCTAGGTCAACCTATTTGACCCTATAATGTGTCTATCATTTATAATTTTATTCCTTTCTCTTTTCTCTTCTTTCCCTTCATCATAAAATTTTTTCTTGGTGAAAATATTGAGTTACAGTCAACAAACATGATGAATTCTAACAAAACTCATGGGGTATCCCATAAATAGACAGGGATCCACTCTTGGATGATAGTAATGTTCATATTTCCACTCACATAATGAACTATAAGACCCCTCCTAATACCTCTTCATAGCATAATATTCTTTTTTCATTAGAAGACCAACCTGAATTAGATTATACCCCCAAAATTCTCTTTTTTATATTTGAATTTCCTCAACATCAAGGAAAATATCCTTATACCATTTACAATATTATGATTAGTGGTCAAGTTGAAGAGCCTCATTCACTTTCTCATACATTCTCAATTGTATTTATAGGTACCAATTTATTTTATTCTCAAAATATTCCTTCGATTATGACCCCTTCTCATACCATGACATCATCTTCTCTAACTTATTCCACTTCCATGCCTAGTATATACACTAACATGGTAGGTTGTACATCTAGTGGGCCTCTCAGTAAATCCACTATCCTTAATCCTTCCACTAGTGCATCATTTTCTACCCAAGGTAATTATGCTACTAGTGCTTCTTCTTCGCAACCATTCACTAGTCCATCTTTTGCTACATAAGTGAATTTTTTCACTAGTGTCTCACATTCTCATAATTCCTCTCAAGCTCCTATCAACACCAATAGTGGTACCCAATCCATGAATAGCAAATCTAATTCTTATAAAAATTCTAATCAAACACATCAACTATTGTTATAAACACTCAATCAAATGAAAATCTTTCAATATCGTAACACAAATGAAATGATGAGAATGTAGAACCACCTTCTTCATATTCAATCTCATCCTCAACAAATATATTGGGGAACACATAAAAAAATATTCCCCCTCATCCTCTTCAATATTACCAAGGAAATATCATTCCTCAACCTCCTTTGGTCAACAAAACCATTAATAATCTCTAAAACAAACCTCTCACTACTCAAATTTATAACATTGATATACGAGGTATCAAACCTACAATTTATGATAATGGATCAACTGATCCCACCCTTCATCTTAAAGCATTTGGAAATATTTATAAGGATTGGGTCAAATTACACACCTTTTTTATTACCAAAATATTAGCAAAAACTCTCATAGGTGATGCCTTGGATTGGTACAACCAACTTAGAACTCATTCCATTACTAGTTTGGAGGATTTAGTGAATGCATTTTGTTCAATAATTCCAAACTAGTGATCTTCCTAGAAAACACTTTGGCCCACTTCATAAATTGTAAACAACTTGAAAATGAAACTACTCAAACCTTTATTAAAAAGTGGAAAATTTTATCAAAAAAAAGTGAACATAAAATGGTTGATGATAATATTTTCCATCTCTTTACCAATGCCCTTTTTCCTAAAATTCAATATCAAGTTTACACTCTCTTTTCATGTACATTGGAGGAGGATATTAACCAAGAAAAATGAAAATATTTCATTATGCATCAATTTGAGACACCCCAACCTCCTACAGGTCCTCATCTATTACTTAAGAACAAAAATCATAATGTTACAAATGATAGTGTTTCAGATTCTTATGATACCATTCACAATGTTTGGGTTATTGTTCCTACCCCATCATCAAAACCAATACCCCCTTCTCAAAAATATACCAATCCTCACTTATCCTCACCAAAAATAACTAATTTTCAGAAACCTCTATCCTTATAAATTTCTTAAGTGTATACCTAGGCCTCTTCCATGAGATCTTGACCGTACCCATCCTTTGAAATTATGGTATGATCTTGATATGTTTTGTTGGTTTCATGCTAGTTAGTCTCATTCTCATGAGACCTATAGATAACTTAATAATTTAGCTATGGAATTTCTTATTTGTCCTAATTTTGATCATGATTATATCATTTGAAAGTGTTAACAATCTTATGAAATTGCTTTCAAGGATTATAAATAATATGACAAAACTCAATCCTTAAACCAAGATAATGCTCATTTGGCTATCTATAAAGACCCTTTTCCTAATCATCAACCTATTAAGGAATATCAAGACAAAGCCACCCCTTCCACTAATAATGTACAAAATCTTGTTGAACCCATTTCTAAGGAGAATGTGGTTAACATGACTAATGTGTGAAGGGTGGTTGATTTTATTGATTCCCAACCTATCTACACTCCTCCTTCATCTAGAACATACTATGTTATCCTATATTTTTATCCAAATCAAATAAATGATTTGGGGAAAGATGAACTTATTACTTTTGACAATTCAATTTCTAATTCTCCCTTAGATAACACATCCTTTTCTATTTCTACCACTCTTTCATCATCTTCTAACACTTCTACCAATTCTCAAAATCAGCTTGAACCATATATTTCATCATCATAGTATGATTTAAACCATTGTTCCAAACCTTTTGCTTTTTACCAACATAAATTATAATTCAATTCATTTCCTCTTTCTAAAGACCTCCTTAATAACTATGCACCTATCTCTAACAACTTTCTTATAGGATATGATGAGTGGGATCCCATCATAGAACTCACTAATCTCCTATCTTATATTTTATTTCATGAGATTATGAGGACTTATCCACATCATAAAAATAATCTTATGAAACTATTATTCATGATGAATGTCCCTTGTGCTCCTCTATTAGGATGAGAGGTAGCCTTATCTGGATCCGAGGATATTATATTATAATAATGTAAATATATGTCTATCAACATTGATGAAAGTATGAACACTTCTTTTTCCTTAAAATTTCCCATAGATTCCATGATTCCTAATGATATTTTTCTTCATGTGAATCATCTTCCCTTATTCATTAGTGTTTAAATAAGTTATATCTATGTTAATCATGCATTGATTAATGAGGGTTCTAGAACCTGCATTGACTCTCTCAACTTCATTAAGACCCTTAGATATTTAGAATGTAATCTCAAGTCTACACATATCACCTACCAAGGATATTATACAAGGTAAATTCCTCCTCTATTTTGTGTGTGGCTTCCCATTACTATCCCACCTATCATTATTCATGTTAAGGTGATGATATTTAACTTTTCCTTTTCTTCTCACATCTTGCCTGGTAGGTCATGAACTCACCATATGAGAGTATTTACTTATTCCACCTACTATTGCATTAAATTCCCTCATAATAAATCCATTTATAGTAGTTAGGGTGAAACTAACCCTTGGAATTTCAAATAATTACAAGATCATGGTGTCTTACTCTTGAACCTTTTCCCAGTGTTCCATTTCATGAGTCTCAGCATCTTAAATGTCCCATTAATTCAACTTGAGGTTATAATGGGCATCCAAAACTCATTGGGAACATTCCTCCTAACCTATTAGATTCTTATGATGATGAGCCCAATGAGATTAAACTAAAGATTAAGACTTTCAATCTCTCACCTTACCTCATCTCATAACTTCTTGCTTTCTTATATCTTCATCTTCAAAAGCCTCCTTATGATGATATTCCTATAGTCTTAACCAAGAATCAACATTTTATTCATCAAAATTCCTTATATGAAAAGGTTATCCCTACTTGTGTCATTGATCTTCATACCTAGGATTATGATGATGATTATTCCCTAGATGATCTATTCTTAGGTAGTCTTGTATAAGCCTACGATGCTAAGATTATCTATTATCATTATTATTTACTTAAGTATTTTCATGTATCTTCTCATCTTCATTTATTGTTCCTAATTTTGTTATTTTTCATTTTTATTACAAGTTAGAGATGGCACTAAAAAATTTAGTTTCTAAGGATCCTCATAGGAGTATGCTCATGGATCATGATATGATAGAGCCTTACCACTTTTCTAGGTATCTTAATCATTGTAGTTGGTTTACTCTTGAGATTAGTGTGACCCTCTTTATACCTTATGTATATCTCACTCCTCCCTTAGTATATCCCTTATTAGAGTCTATTCTTACTCTTACTATAGTTGATCCCATTCCCACTCTTACTATAGGCTATTATTGAGCCTACCCCTACTTCTCATCTCATTGCTTCTTCCATAGAGCCTAGTTTCATTCCTCCTCCATCACCACCTTCTCTTGGTGATGGTCTCTTTCCCTTGCCTAATATGGATCCATTTCCCACCAAATGGGTTGATGAGTCCTCTCTGACTTCTTCCACTCCTATTATACCTCCTTCTATGATTTCTTCTCTTAAGACCACTCACAAGTGTATATGTTTCTTCCATGGAATATATAATCATTATTCTAGCCATTACCATAAGTTGTGCTAATATATTAATACTTTATGTCTTTCCTCTCCTAATTTAGATAAATCCATGCATCCCCTAAATATTATACCTATATATATACCTAATTATGGTGAGGTTTATTATTTATGGCACCAATGTGTCACCCATCACACCGATCATTGTTCCATCTTTTAACATCACCTTAAGGATCACATTCTAGTTATTCCCAGACCTTCTTTCATTCCTCCCATAGGTCATCCTTATAATAAGGCTTATCCTTCTTCTCTCATGGATCCGCATCCAGTGGTTCCATCCCCTCCTATAGTCCATTTGTCATCATTTTTGCCTCCACCCATGATTATTTCACCTATGGACCTTCCCTCACCTGTGGATCCCTCTCCACCCATGAGTCCCTGACCCACAGATCCTTATTCATTGGTGATTATTACATCTACCTTAGATCCCACTCTCACGAATTCTCCTAAGTATCCCTTACTTCATTTTCCTCATCACAATCCATTGAGTATTCTTACTTTTTTAGTTGAGGATATTAGAAGAGAATTTTTTTCTCAGTTTTCATTGAAGATTGATGAGACATTAGCAGTAGTTTGTATCTAGCTTCATAGATATTTATTTGATGTCTTGGATAATGTGTGTGGGCTGATTTATTAGTTTTTATGAGCACATTCATGGTGTATTTACATTTACATTTTAATTATACGTGTGCTCCAATTTCATTATTATATATCTATTATATCATTTGACACTTTGTCAAATTCATATTTTTCTTATATAATGATATTATTTTTGGTACTATATCTTAGTTATATTGTCATTTATATTTTCATATGATTATCTTTATTTATCATTTCTACCTCTTTATTTCTTGATTTTTTCTCAAAAACTCTCTTCTTGTTTCTTCATGATTGTTTGCTTTATTTTCTCTATTTTTCACAAATAAGTGTCATTATGACTTGGTTATATAAACCTTATTCCCTTTGGTTTCTTTTCTCCTTTTACCATGTGATTAGTTAGAAAATAATTCATCTCATTATACTTTCCTTTCACTGGTCCAATTTGGATATCCTTTTTCCCTTCTTCCTTTTTTTTCAAACTAAGTATATACATAGTTGAGACTTGAGATCACATGCTAGTTCATTATTAAGCCTAAGTGTCCTAGTTAGTCTTTGGTTACTTAGATTCATTTAGTATTATCCTAATCCTCACTCATGTGTATCATTACATCTCTCATGATTGGTCATTACATCTCTCATGATTGGTCATTCCAAATCTGTATGGAGGAGCAATCTTAAAAATCCATAAAAGTTTGAAAGCCAAATCATTTTACAAAAGTCAATGATATAAAAAACAAAAATATTCTTAAAAGTTAAATCACACTAAAATAAGTGATTCAAATCATATCTCCTTATTATATTTGAAGCTCAATCTCCAAAGTTTTTGTCACAATAGATTTGAGGTCCTTTGGGGTGTGGCAGGCCAGTAGACTAGAAGAGAATAAAAAAATCTTTTAGTTCTACCTACTTTCTCATGCAAGTACCTAATATTCGTAGTAGACCAACAACTCTATAATGTGTCCTAAGAATGGGGAACATGTCATGGGAAGGTATTTCCATCTTACTTTTCCTTTTACCAATCTATCTTCATGAGTTGATCTTAGTATCATGTTTATCTTCTTACAAAGTTTTGTGTCTATAGTGAATAAATTTTCATTGTACATTGATGGTCACTAGTCACTTAGTGTCTTCTCATATCCTTAGTATGCCTCTTTTCTATTAAGTTCTTCTCATAACATACCTAAGTCTTGGTTTTCACACTCCCTTTTCTATTCCCTATATCCCTCATATTTCCTCTTGAGAAATATTTTTTTGTCTACTGATCACTATCCTTGGGATTTCAATTGTGAGTTGTATTATAAGACCATGGATAGGACCCAACATTCCTCATAAATTACCACATTTTTCCTTACTATTACCCACATACTTTTTTACCTGATTGTCTCTATTTTTCCACCCTAGTGGTCTTATCTTTATGAGTTACACTATAAGACCACGAATAGGACTTGACATTCCTCACAAAATTTTCCAATAATAAAAGTCACAAACAATATTACATGTGTCAAATATGAGATAATATGTGATTTATTATGAATTTAAACCTCATTAACATGATTACCAACTTGATTTAGTGTTTTTTATGCTTACTTCAATTCTCTTTCACTTTTATTTTCTGAGTACATGTAAGAATACAACCATTTCTTGAATTTTTTATACTTTCCAGCTTGAATTAGTGTTATAAATTTAAGACCAATCTTTTATGAATTTTTTTCTCTTATACTTCCCAATGTGATTTAGTATAATTGATTGACTTGATTAATTTGTTTTTACACCATTTTTGTCCCTTTTACATACCTTCCATTTTATTACAATGTTTTCATACTTCCCAACATGATTTAGTATGATTTTTATTGTTTTAATTTGGTGAAAAAATATTTAACTTTGGTTTAAGAACAAATTCCATTTTACCATCTTGTTTTACCATCCCTTGGTTATTTATACTTAGTAATTTCATCATTATTACACATTTCTCAAATTGAAATAGTGTGTAGTACATTTTTGATTGATTATACTTTTCCAAGTCCTTGTATGTTTCTTTTTAACCATGAATGTGTTCTATATAAAGAGAGAAAATAAATCACATCTCATATATTTCATATAACATATAAAAAAATAGCTATATGTGCTAGAAAGAAATATATCCAAAATCATCCATAGCCACAACCATAATGATGACAACATACAAAATCAACATCAATATGCCAAAATGATACATCATATATACATCTCACAAGTTTTGATTACCACAAATACAACCATATATATATTGCTCTAGCTATATGGCTAGGCACCATAATATCTATCTCATGGGCTAGCCTTGATACCTATCAAGGCCTCAATCTGACTCCTATAAATAGTACACTATAAGGAGGAAATTTGAGATCTCAAGCCATCTACTTTTCCTTGTAGGTGCACTACCTACACTTGTGCCTACACTAATTGGGTTTGTGTCACTATATGTGCCTATGTCATCTACATCATTATATTTAAATGCATAGTGTAGTCATATAAAATGTGAAAATTGGTAACTTGAGTGTGGATAATGACACCTAGCCCATAAGTCCCTCCTGCTTGCTTTCATGACCCTCATAGGCATATTTTCATTGAATCACATTCATCCATAGCCTTACAGACCTAATCCCAATTCAATCAAATTTATCTTTCCATGACAAATCCATCCTCCCATTCCTCATTAATTAAGGACAATAACACCCAAATTAGAATACAAATCGGTGCCACTAGTGTCCTATTTTGGTACTCTTAGCCAAGCATATTTTTAGCCCCAATGGTTGGTTCCTTATAGTTTCTCATCCTTCTCCTTTTCATCCTAATGTGAGAACATTCAATGCATGACCAATAGATCCCTATAAAATCCCATTCAAAGATTATTTTGTAAAAGGTTGGCAATTATCACTAAGCAATAAAGAATACAAGCAAGACTGATCAAGCAATCTTCCCTATTTTTTACATACAACCAACTAATACACTTATAATCTTATCCAAATCCTTACACCATTCCTTAGCCACCTCAATTACACCTAGTTTAGCATTTTCCATTTTCATACACACTATTACATAAATCACATTAAGTGGTATAACTACATATGGATTTATCCCTCTTTAGAGTATTGGTATGTAGGTAGCATTCCCACATAAGGGGTGTAAATACACATTCAATGAATCTTACACACACTAACACCCCCTTTCTCAAATTTGGAAAAATTAAAAAGGAGAATAGGGTTTGAAGACAAAATATACTCTATAGGGAGTCTAACAGACTTCAGGTAGTTAAAATATCGAAGTAGGGTCACACAGACATAGTGAATTAAACTTAGAAAGCTCAAGTCTCTTGGATAATAGTAGCAAAATTAGACTACAATGTTGGTGCCACTATTGTCCTCTTTCGTTGATCCTATCCAAACATAAAACAAACACCAAATCTTAATTTATGATAGTGTCCCAGTCTTGTATAATGAATTTTAGACTTTGTCTCAGCCATCTTAGTCAATTTTTAGCTAAGTCTTATTTTCTATCCCTTATTAATATTTTTATAAAGGTTAAAATTATAATCAAATTTATAAAAATTAGTATCTTTATTATTGAATATTTATTTACTAATTTTAATTCTCAAACACTTTCACTAAATTAGGAATAATACACAAATATTCTCAAAAAATTTAAATCATTTGGTAAATCAAACTTACTTCATTTAAGCATAAAACCCTAGAAACCTTAGGGTAAATTTCCTACTGATTTTTCCTCTATTTTTCCAGTTTTCTATTTGCATAATAAAATTTGAAATTATCATTAAAATTTTAAATTTCATAGTAATTTTAAATATAAATTTTTTTCAAACCCTAGTTGTCCATACTATGTCCCAATAGTTTCCCAGTAAGTTTCTAATTTTTTATTAGCAACCTCAAATTTCAAATTTCAATAGTAATTTTCAAAAATAATTATTTTTCAAAACCCTATTTACATCTTCTAGGTCTCTTTAAATCACTAATTTTCAAATAAATTATTAATTTCTTACTTGCATATTTCACTCATAAATTCACTTTAAATTTCAAAATAATCATATATCAAACCCTAGTTGCATATATTAGGTCCCATTACTTCTTGAGGTATCACCTTACATGTTTGTGAGCTTTGTATCCTTTTTTATGCATATTCCAATTCCTTGTTTAGATTATATCTATTTAATCTTTTTTACTATTATCCAAGTTGTTTTCCTTGTGCCACCTAAGCTCTTAACATCTCTTCCTTCGAGATGAAGAGAAATACTTAGTGGCAACCTTCCTTAATTCACATAAATTCCTTCAACTCAACCATATACCATGGATAAACAACCAACTCAGACTCCTGCTATAGATCCTACACATCCAAATTACACCAATTTTAATGAGGATAATTTCAATAATGAGCAGTATGAGAATAATAATGATGATACAAACATCGATGTTCATGATCCACCACATCAGACTCTTGATTAACTTCCACCAATTATTAATAATGAATTTGTCCTCAACAAAGATTTGATCCTACAAAGTTTTTGAGAAAGAATTAGGAACCATCCCTAAGATATTACTCTTATTTTACAATCTATCATGGAAATAAAAAATGCTAAACAAGTTGAGTATTTCAATCCTTTAAAGAAACTAGTTACAAATGATACTACATGAGAAACTATGTCTCAACAACCCCCTATATCAGCCCAACCTACCTCTATGCCACCAAATATAGCTAATACATCTTTGTCTCTTGATTTGGCATCCCTTATGCAAGAGATACGATCACTTTAATAGAAGGTGATACATATTGAGCAAGGTGCCTTTAGACCTACGTACGATTTGGATTATTTTTCTATATTGAATACACCATTGAGACATCACATTACTTCCACACCCTTACCATAAGGTTTTGTTCAACCTAATATTAATCTATATGATGGAAAGGATGATCTAGAGACACATTTGAGAACTTTTCATGTAGCATGCTTGGACTATATAGAAAATGATTAGCTACTTACCAAGTTATTACCATGGAGCCTAAAGAATTATGTCTACTAAATTAGTCAATCAATGCATTCAATCCCTTAGGTGACATGTTCCTAGATCATTTTAGCATTAACATTGGTGATAAGGTTTCATATGCCCAAGTTGCACAATATAAACAAAGGTCAAATAAGCACCTCACATATTATGTCCTTTGATATAAGACTATTTTGGCTAAGGTGATTACCCCCATGGCTGATCAAGAGTTACAAGATATCTTCTAACAGAGTCTTCTACCAAATTTACATGAATCAATTATGTTCAAAAGATTATCTTCCTTCACTGAATTGTGTCACACACTAAAGGAAAGAGAATTCAAACTAATTTTAATGGGCAAAATCAAGTACAAAAGTATATTAAAAATAACAAACAAGAGTAACAACAAAGTCCAATACAAAATCAAGGTCAATGATATCAAGAGTTAGAATCAACTTATAGTTAATGTGGCTTTTAATCCCCCTCAGTGTGTGGTTTTATCAACACCTCCTCGATGAACCTTTACCAATCTACCAATTTTTCTAGCCAAATTTTTATATCAGCTATTAGAATGTAACATCACATCTATCCCTCCTATTCAATAAGTTGACCCAACAAAGCCTCTTCTATAGGGATATGATTAGCATGAATTTTTTGAGTTTCACAAGGCACTAGGCCATACAAAAAATAGAAGCATTAGTTTCAGACACAAGATATAGGATTTGATAGATGGAAATCATATTGATCTTGAAACTTTAATTGAAACTCCTCAGACAAATGAAACATATGATAAATATTTGGAAATATTCTTAGATCCCTTTCTAAAACATTTTAAATAAGAGATAGGGGACACATTAGGGGTTCACCATGAATATCATGCACATCCACCACCAGATATATACAAGAAACCTTCAGTTGAGACACATCCTTTGAATAACATGATTGGTGTATACAATTCTAGAGTTCTAGTTATACCTTCCATCTCCTTCTTAAAGTAGGAGATCATTGAGGATGATTCAGATTATCATGCACTCTTTATCAGAGATTACATTCATAATCATTCTATTCATAGTGTTCTCATATATAATGGATCCAATGTGAACATGTGCACTATGACATTACTACAACATTTGGGATATTCAAATTAGGATATTACCCTAATGTAAACAATTATCAATGGATTCAATGGGCACATATAAATTTTATTGGGTGAGATTGTACTTCCTTTACAGTTTGGTCCAACACATGTGGCCACATCATTTACTATAGTTCCCAATGCAAGAGTTTTTGATATGCTACTTCATTAACCATGGATTTAGAAAAAATTTAGTAGTACCTTCTATAGTTCATAGATTCATGAAATTCATTCAATCTAATCAAGTTATTATATTTTGTGGAGTTCCATATGAGTTACCACTCCCCACTTTAGAGCTATCTATTATTTTGCAGTCACTAGTTTTAGTTTTGCCACCAATTTCAGTTTTTATACTAGTTATAGTTCCTCCTCTAGTTATGATTCAGACATAGTTGAGGTATCCATCATTAGCCACAAAGATTTCATACACCTCCACAACTTCAATATTCTAGACAACTTCTATCTATAGTGTTCACACCCATGGTAGTATCATTGAGATCTCATACATATACTCACATAACACATGTTTATAGATGTTCTCTTACTACCAGATGGGTCCTTAAGAGCCCTAAAGTTTCATCCACTTCTCAAAGTTATAGGGGGACCCCACACTCTATTTATACTTCAAATAATGTACAACATATATATCTTTCAAAGCCACAGTCTCAACCTTTCCATCATGTTTCATGATCATGCATGATTCATTTCCTCGATATAAGACACCATGATAGGGAGTCTCACATGAGACTCATTGGTTAGTATCATCCCATCCCAACTTACTTGTACATATATTCTCTTTAATTTATTTTACATAGTCTCCTAATGATTGATTGTACATAGTAAATATCAAAAATACCAAAAACATTCAAATATTTCAAAATACAAAAACATGCAAATAATTCAAAAAAAATTAAAAATATTTTGATTGTATGCATCATCCACACTTTACATTTGATGTTATATGTTATTTTTTATCTATTTATCTACATTACCATGCTTTACTTGATCTTCTTTGAGTATGTGCAGTGGCATCCAAATCCTTTATTGCTTTACTCCAACCATTGAGGGGGCATCCTAATTCTACATCGAGACATACATCAATATACATACCCAATAGGGGCATCTTACACATGACTACACCATCAAAAATATGTCATTCCTACACCACACACTCTATTTATCATGTTGATGTACATTACTTACTAGTTTACATAGATTACTCTATCTACACTCACTAGTATATAGCACTCATGAATTTTCTTAGCATATACCTAGTATTGTACTAACATGTCTTGCATACTTTCACTTTTTTCTTTGATTATTTATATGCAATTTTATTTATACTATATTACATGCTTTTATTTCTTGATTTATGTAGCTAGATGTGATTACATTTATCAATTTTTGATTGTCTCTTGTATGTGCCTTAGGACATTTGCCAATGGCCTTTGATTTTGTTCTTGTGTGTGCCTTAGGACATTTTCCAATTTCTTTTGATTTTAGTCTTCTATGTGATTTTGGATTTCATGCCAACCTTACTTGTTCTAATTATATGTGTATGTGGAATTTGAACATGACTTGTATGCTTGCTTTCTAATTTGAGTGACATGTGGCTATGTCCCTAGTTAGTTTGGCCCCTTGCCTACTCTTGTATGTTTATTGATTCTTGCCTTGTATTCTTGTTGCTTGATTGATTTTCAATTATTTTCAATTCCATGATCCACATTATACATTCTCTTACTTTCTTGAATGCCATGATGGGCATCATGCTCCATCCTTCCATGACAACTAAAAATTACCAACTAATAACTAAAATCTAACTAGACTTATAGTTATAGTTTAATCTATTACATATGTTTCTATATTATTATATCTATCTAGGAATACCCTAGTTGATCTAACAATCTCATTACAAACTATGCTATATCTTGAGATATATTATCGATTATCATTACTATATCATGTATATTTCTAACATAACACACATGCAGGGATATTTATTCTAAGGTAAATCATTGTAGGGTCTTCATTAGTAACCTTAGAAGAGGGGGAAATAAATAGGGATTTTTTCATAGAGATCAAATCTCTTAACGATAAAAAATTTAGCTTTCAGAACACCCAGAATAATAACTAGGCATCAAACTAGATAAATTAGACTAGGTAGATAATGAAAATGTCAAAATAGTCATTAGATTTATCCCAAGATAATAGTTCCATGATTGGACTATAGTGATGGTTCTACTAGAGTCTATTTCTAGTGTTTTTGTCCAAATATTAGAAAAAATAGAATTTATAAAAGTAGGTAGAAAGGTAGGTTAAATTATAGTTTTGCACAGTCAAACTAGTTAAGAGTTAGTAGTTTTTAGTACACTTTTTCTTATAGAATCTAGATATAGGGGGAATCATACATGATATGATGTCTCTCACTTATAGTTTTAGATACGATAGTTGGTTTAACTTCCATATTATAATCCATGTTTCAGACACCAATGATGGGGGGTAATGTGCATGATACATTTCTTTTCTTTTCTTTTTGAGTTTAGTATTACATAGACAATCTCAATAGTTACATGCCCTATTCTATTTATATGTGGTTGACATAATTTTGGAGTGGCTTTCATATAATCATAGATTTTACATTTCAAATTGGATTTCATATAAGCCTAATGTACTAGTTTCAGAGTGGCTTCATACAAGCTTAATCTCCATCTTTCAGAGTGGCAAGAGTGGCTTGGTTTCCAACATACATTTGGATATCTATGCCAACATTATTAGATCACATTACATTCATAGGCTTAAAAATAAATCCCATACAACACACATCCATACTAGTATCATTTCTGTAGCTTTAATTCATGGGGCAATGATGGAGCCAAATGACTATCTAGCCTTTGTATTCTTGAGCCACCTATTCAGAGGGATTAGACACATAGTCCAAACATCAATAAACACGTGTATGAAAACCTAGCTTCACTTAGTGGGCAATGATGGAGCCCAAGGGTCAACCTCTACATTATTGATTAAATTCCAAGGAATTGAGCACTTAGCTTAATTCATGATATTACTCTTGGTTCAACACACATCTGATATCACTCAACATCAGTCAGTGTCATAACAAGTTTTGTATTGGTCCACATACTTGGTGAGGTGTATTTATTCTTTTCTCTTCCTCTCTCTCTCATACCAAATTTTTTATGTTCTTATTTTATATATAGTGTATCTAGTAATAATATATCTACTCTCTATTTTTTATTGTAGATTCACACTTCATAGTGTGATCTCCCCATGCACACCCAACATCACACAACTTTATGAGCTTCACCCTTGCAGGTAAGTTTAGGTATGCTTTATATTTTTCTTTTATCTTATTATTTCACTTTATTGCATCACTAGATTAAAGGGGGGACAAATTTAGTCATATACAATGTGAAAATTGGTAACTTGAGTGTGGTTAATGACACCTAACCCATAGGTCCCTCCTACCTACTTTCATGACCCTCATAAGCATTTTTTCACTAATTCCTAGTCATTCATAGCCTTCTAAACCTAATCCAAACTTAGCTAAACTGATCTTTCCATGATAAATCCACACCTAGCCCCTTTCAGTTTAGGATAATAGTGCCCAAATTAGACTACAGTGTCAATACCACTAGTGTCTTATTTGATCGCTCCTATCCAAGTGCATTTTTATCCCCAATGGTTAGTTATTTCTAGTTTCTCATCCTTCTCCTTGTTAGCCTAATGTGAGCACATTCAACCCATGACCAATATATCCCTATAAAATCCCATTCAATGATCATTCGGAAAGGGTTGGCAATTATCACTAAGCAAGCATGAATACAAGCAAGACTACTTAGGCAATCTTCCCTATTCTCTACATACATCCAGCTAATACACATACAAGTTTATCCAAATCCTTACACCAATCCCTAGCTACCTCAAACTCACCCAATTTATAATTTTACATATTCACACACACTATTGCATTAAGCACATCAAGTGAGAGAACTACGTATAGCTTGATCCCTCTTCAGAGTATTGGTATGTGGGTAGTGTGCCCACATAAGGGGTATGGATACATGTTTAGAAAATATTAAACACACTAACCACCCCCCCCCTCTTTCTCATTTTTGGTTAAATTACAAAGGAGTCTAGGGTTTGAAGATAAAATCTTCTCTATAGGGAGTTCCATAGACATTCGATAGTCAAAACATCATAGGCAATGTCACACAAACACAACAAACAAAACCCAAAAATGTCAAGTCTCTTAGATAATAATAGTAGAAGTAGAATACAACACTAGTGTAATTAGTGTCCTCTTTTGGTGCTCCTATCCAATCATAAAATGAAGGCCAAATCTTGATTTGTGATAGTATCCCAATCCTACATAGTTAATTTCAGACTCTGTCTCAGCCATCTTAGTCAGTTTTAAACCAAGTCTTATTTTCTATCCCTTATTATTATTTTTAGAAAGGTTAAAATCACAATCAAATTTATACAAATTAGTATCTTAATTATTTCATATTTATTTATTAATTTTATTACTCAGACCCTTTAACTAAATTAGGAATAATATGTAAATATTCCCATAATTATTAAGTAATAGAGATTTCTCCTTTGTTAGGGCCTTCCATGCCTGTATCTCACCTATACCCATCTCGACTAGTGGATGTATCTTATCTCTCCATGCTTGTATCTACCTCTTCACCTCCCATTCTAATTTGAACTAGCTCACCTAAGTTGGGGAAGATGGTACACTAGGGTCCTCTAATGAAGTAGGGTCATACAGATGTAAATCCTCTTCTAGGACATCATGGAGTGCTCCATTCAAAATATACCCCCATATCTCCTTTTCATCCTTAGCTATGCCTATAAAATCACACCCAAATAGATATTAGGGATGGTGATAATCTCAACTATCTCCTACTCCTCCTACCTCAATTGACATCATGTTCTTGATGGTAATAAATTATCTCATTATGGAGGTAGTGGTGGTATTTTTTGTATCATTACCTCTACATCCCTCTCATCCTACTCTGCTCCTTATCATGCACATCTATTCCATGGCCTCTCACAACATGGTCTAATTGTCAACCTCATCACTAGTGGCCCTAGTCCCCTCCTACCTCATAACTCTCTCACATATCAATCCCATTTCTTGGGCATCAATACTAGTACCACTAGATTATATAATCCCATTTGTCCTAACATTCATACCACTAGATGTTGCTCTTTCCAGCAATTATAGTATACAATCACCTTTATCCTTAATGTAGGTGGTAAAAATATGTACTAGCTTGGTCATCTAATTATTGTGTGACTATATGACTACCACACTATATCTATGCATATATCTATAGAACTAACATGTGTGGTATAGATCACACTACATGGTCCTCTCTCCATCTTTTTACTCAAGACAACCTATCATCAATTGCATGGGGTAACCTAGCTAATCGATACATGGGAAATCTCTCATAGATCTAATCCATTAGAAGTATGATTAGTCCTATTGAATTTTTCCCTCTGACTATCACTTCACATAGATCGTGTATGAGTTAGACCTAGATTATAGAGCTGAGATCATATAGTACTCCCTCCTCTAGGATCATCCTACTTAAGGTTACCATGAAAAATGGTACCTTACCATTTAACTTATGACATAACACATGTTGTGTCACAATTATTATCATAGATTTCCAAATATTTTAAATATATAATTTATATACATCAAACATACTAACTCACCTACCTACTAATATTGTATCTGATCATATCACCCACATAGATAAGTCTCTCTTCTCCTACAAGCTATCTGTTATGACTATAGTCACTATTGCTTAGTCTACTAATAGCCTTAAGATAGCATGCACATCCTCTAGACTGATAGTTACCTCTACCACATCCCATCCACCTCTTATTTGAATGTGTTAGTCAATCATTCCTAGGATCTAAAGAATAAGACTAATAGATCTACACTAAGGGGAATCATACACATGTCAGTTATCCCTCCTAGGCCTACAAATACTAGCCTAGATCTATCTCTTATGGTCAAACACATCTACCAAAATCCATAACCTAGGTAATCCATATTACCAATAAACAACAAAAGATGTACTAGATCCTCCATGTCATGTATAATCAAAATACATTATTTTAACAATTTTAATAAAAAAAAGTCTAAATTAATTTAATTCATTAATTTTTACCTATTTTTAGCCTAATCAATCATTTTTCACTTACTTGGTCATTTCAAGGCATTCTATCCTTCTTTCAATCTTTAGCATGCATTTTTGTACCTTTCTACTTCTTTGGTCAATCTAGTTTGACCAAAATTTCCCTATTTTTAACCTAGTTGACTTAACAATCTAAGTCAACCCTCTTATTTTACCCTCCCTAGTACTAGATTTTCATTATAGAATTTTGGATCAATTGGAAAAATATATTAGGTCGATATTATATAAAATGTATAAGGTTGACACACACCTACTAGGTCATCAATGTGGATTTTTCCTATTTTTAACCTACTAGGTCGACTAGGTCAACCTAGTTTTTTTTCACTACTGATCCCTTGTATTTTCTTAAAAAAAGTGAATTTTCATAAATTTATTCTTAATTAATTTAAATTCATTTTCCTAATTTATTTTTCCTACATATAAAATCTAATTTTACTTCATTTTGACATCTAGAAATGCTAAAAATTACATTTTTCTAGAAATACACTTAAATCATTAAATTACTCAAAAATTGGCTTAAGATTCATAGTTGCATACTTATAGTGCACCTGCTACCACTCTTGGAGATCCTCCTCATCTATCCTATCATCTCCTCACCATTGTATCTCATTTGGTCTCCAAATCCCTTTTTTTTTCTTTTTCACAAGTCAAAAAAACCAAATGACTTCTCTTTCTCGTATTTAAAAATACTTTTAAAAATTCAAATTCTTCAATTATTTTCTTGTAAATTCCTTATTTGGCCTATATATTTGTTTCTATTAATCCATTTTTCAAACTATAAAATGCATTGGATTATTGATGATGTAGAGAATATTTTTCACTATAATATTCTTTTCTTCCAAAAATTTCAATTTTTGGCTATTTTTTGCACTAAGTTCTATAGGATCACCTAGTGTTATTCATATTAGATGCCATCCCTTTCTCTTATAGTCTCATTATTTATATATGGCACTAATTTAAGTAAAGTTATGTGTTTTCCAATTTTTTCATTTCATTTATCTTATTTCTCCTTATTGCACTTTACTTAACAACAACATTGTGTGTTGTCATGTTCTATCCTAAAGTACCATCCTATGTTACACTTACGTGAAACATGATGAGCTTAAAGTGGAGAATATGTATAAACATAATATCTTAAAACTTTTACTAATTAATGACACTTTATATTTTGTAAGTACCCATCAAGTCTCAACTCTCTGAGTGCATGCCTTAAGGGGTGCACTGGGAAAGGAGTGGGTAGACCATTGGTGCTTCATAAGATTGTTGTCCCTTTCTCCACTTTCCATATACACACTCATCTCCTAAAACCATTTAACCTAAGATTATTATTCTTAGTCTTACCCATTCCAATCATTTTCCATGATTTATATTCCTTTCTCTTGCCTTGACCTCCTTTTTCCAATTGATTGTACTAGGCAAACTAGGTCAACCCTATATAATTTTCAACATTTGATTACTATATAGTGTTGATTGGGTTAACCCTATATTTTTTAGGGGTATTTTTTATGAGGATCTTTGTTATCCCTTTGACTAACCTAGCTCAAGACCTAGTGATTTATCTCTCAAAAAAATATAGGGTCAACTGGGTTGACCCTATATAGCTAGCATATTTGGAAGTATTTAGGGAAAGATCCATGTATATATACAAGTTCATTTACAACCATTTTTAAGAAAAGAAGTGAAGAATGATAATTTTGAATGAACATCTTCTTATTGACCATTCTACTTGAGGATTAAAGATTAGTGTTCCACACTTTCTTTGGAGATACAAATATTTATTTGTGGATAAGTATTTTAGATGCATAAATAGGTTGTGTATCCTAGAGCTAATTTTCCTTTATTATCCTCTCATACCACAACAATATCTTGAAAATCACCTTGGCCAAGGGAGAGATAGAGGCTTGGTGGGTTCATCTTCAAAGGTAAGTATTCCTAACTTTATTTATCCCTTGTAAGAGTAAACAGATAATGTAATTGTGCCTCTATCTAATGCATTAGGATTTTGTATACATTGATGTGAGTTTATGTTTTTTATATATATCTTGTTTAGTTTGTTTTTTTTGTCTAAACTCCACTTTGTGCCACAAGCTTTGGTGTGCACTAGATTATATATACTTTATTGTTATTAAAATAGAGTGAATATCAAACCTAGGACTATTTTAGGGTTATTGCATGATTGTGTTAGATTGTAGGCTTTATAACCCTTCCTAGTATGGTGTATTATGACAATTGATCCCCTAATTGGATCTAATGGATGCCCATATTGGTCATACTCCCACTTAACAAATGTATTCCCAATTAAGTGTAGGTATACTCTATCTTCTCTGAGCTAAGATTGATTTATAGATATGATGTATTTATGATTACATACAAGATTTTAGAAAAACATTTCCACTCTATATTCACTACATGTGAAGGTGTATTTTGGGTAAGAAGGTTCTTGTGCATTGCATGAAGAGGTAAAATCAGTGATCTCATCAATGAAAGGAATAGTGAGATCACAAGGTAATAAAGGAGGAAGCCACTCTGAGATATAAGGAGATATATTAATATTATTTCAAGTATGTTGAAATTCATTAGGTTCATCATCATTCAAATAAGTGAGCATGACATGTAAGTCTAGATTGATGTTGATAAATTCAGTGAAGAGATTGATGTTAATGGTAGGAATGGTAGAGATGTGATATTAAGATTTTGGATTAAGAAGTTGAATATTCTAGGGGTTGGGATCAACCTCATGGTTATAACATTTACCATTATATAGGAATTTGATGCATTATCTACCGAAAGAGGTGATTTCCCTCATTCTATGAGTCTAAGGGTGACTGAGGAGTATGTTATAAGATAGGGGAAAATCAAAGACAATAAGTTTAGTTTGAATAGTCTTAGGTCTAATTTTTAAGGGAAGCCAAATAAAACTAGGTGAATTTTAATTAGTTTTATCAAATCCACAATAGGTAAGGCAGGTTTGCTTGAGATGATCATTATTATATTTAAGTTATTGAATGAGTAATAAAGATGTCACATTAATAACATATCCTTCATCAACTATAACTTTATGAATAAGGGTAGTATTAATGGTTATTTTAATGAATATTGATGGATCATCAGCATGAAAAATTATTTCATCATTAATCATGTCTTCTTTAAGAAATTCAATATAAAATTTGAAAGAAAGACACATGGATTAAATGGTATGTATGTTGGTAGGTTGACTCTCAATAAAGAGTGGTTCTTAATCTATAGAAGATGGATCTTAAATTTTTTGTAACTATTTCACAAGTAATTTGTGATGATAATGGGAAGTATGAATAAACGCCATAAGTGGAATCTTTCAAGGCATGGAGATAAGTTCTTCAATAAAGTTACAATGGGATGTAGAAAAAGAACCAGTGTGAGGTTTAGAAGGAAAATCATATATTAAAGGAATGGAAGTTGTTAGGGGTTTGGAAGAAGGATGTGGTTCCTCAAGGGATTTTGAGGATAAATTAGTGTTTGTAGTATCTTTAATAATTTATTGTTCCAAAGATGATTTTTTAGGTTTTGTGACAAGATCTTTTTGATCTATCTTATGATGATAATTAACCTTAGCTACATTAACATATTGAGAATTATTGTAATATTGGTCATATTTGGCATCATTAGCATAAACATCCTTGGTATGTTCTTGATTATTAGATGTGGGGAAAAAATTGGTTATTAGAAGAAGAATCTTTGGGAGCTTGTAATTTTTGAGAAGAGGTGTTGTAATCTTGATGATAGAGTTGGATCATGGCTTCATGATTGAAGGAATCACCAAACATGTAGGAGACAAAAAAATTAGTAATAACTTGAGAAGTTTTATGGGAATTACCAATGTCAACATGGAATCAAAAAAATTGATTAGGGTCATACCATTTAGGAGGATTATTAGGATAAGTAAAGGGTTTAGAGGGTGGTAAGAATTGTTTCATTTGATGCATAGTTAGTGGTATATGATAATATGGGGGAGTGTTAGCTTTATAAATTCCATAATTAGTTTAAGGAGTATTGATGATGATGGAATTGGTAGAATTTTTAAAATATCCTTTAGGCATTTGGGATTAGGTTTGAATTACTTCATGAGGAAGTCTCGACATTTAGCTTGGTTACGAGATTTGTTAAACATTTAAGGAGTAAAATTTTGAACCTTATATTGAATTGAAGGATTTAAAGAATTTATAAAGAGTATAAACAAATTATCATCAGTCATGTTATGGTTAAACTTATGGGCTAATGATTTCCATCATTTGACAAAATTATGAGCTGATTCAATGGGAAATTGATTAGTATTGATGTAATGGCTAAGGAAAATTTTGGGAAGGTTATTATGTTGAAACTCTTTAATTAGAGGATTGAATAAATCCTTAAGTTTCTAAATGTAATGTTGGAGAAGTTGGTTATACCATTCCAATATAGCACAAGTAAAGTTTCTATATATAGAAGTTTAGTTGTGGTGAAAGTATTAATTTGGACCCATTATATATAAATATTGCCAAATTATTTGAGAAAGTATGCAAGATATTTAGTCTCATCATACTTGATAGTTGGATATATATTACCAATATCAATAGACATGATGAAAGGAGCTAAAGGCTCATTTTGGATATTTTAAAGCATTTTATTATTCATAAGAGGTTGAGGAATAACATTTCCTAAGGAATCTCTAAGAGGTGGAAGAATAAAATTTGGAATGGCTTGAGGATTAAGAATTAGAGTTTGATTATCCATATTGATCAAATAAAGTTGTACTTATAATTTCATTTTTTTAGAGGTGTTAAAATTTTGCATTATGTTCATTTGTTGTATGAATTGTGCAAGAAGTTGATTAAAAATAATTGGTCAGTTGGTGTTTATAGGATAAATCTATGAATTCATATTAGGGGGAGGGTTATTGGATGATGGATTACTAGTGGGATTTTTAGATAGACTTGTATCAGTTTATCCCATATTATGTTGAAAATATTTAAATGATAATTATCTTGATAGGTACAAAAAGGATTAGATCCTCCTACTTCATCTTGAGGTGTGATTTAAACCATGTTACATGCCACATATGAAGGAGGGGAAGAGGTTCTCCAAGAGTGAGAGTTTTATTAGGAGGTAAAGAGAGGGACAAAGGAATACCCATTTAGTGTCTAAATGGATTTAAGTTATCCAAGAATATTCTAATAGGGGACTTGATGACATTTTGAGGAAATAAACATAATGCTTAAAGAATGAGAAACATAGAACTAGGTCATCAAAATAGGAGAGAAGGATTAGCAATAAGAGTACAAAGTCAACTAAGTAGACTATGTATTACTAAAAAAATGAGTTGAAAAGAGTACATAGTTGACTAGGTTGACTTATTAATATTAGATAATAGGTAGAAAAGTAAAAATTTGGTTGGGTAGATTGTGCATTGATGAAAAAGGGAGTTGAGAAGAGTAAGAAGTTGACTAGATCAATCGAGTACTTCAAACTAGGTAAAACACAATCTAATAAGGATACAAGGTCAACAAGGTTACTCAATATTATAACCTAACTAAAAAAGGGATATAGAGTCGACCAAGTCAAATTAGTATTGTAGGCAAGGAAAATGGTAGTCTATAAGAGACTATGTCAAACAAAATGATAGTGTGATAGAAAACAAAAAAATATTTTGTAATGTAATTTGAAGAAAGACACAAAAGGAAACACATAAATAATTAGATCAATGACAATTATCTAATTAGCACATAAAACAAAACCTTACAACAACAATGGAAAATGTAAGTTTTTTTAATACAACATACAATGAGCAAAGAACAATCAATCAACTAAAAAGTAAATGCTAACTAAATGGCCATCCTGAGTGTTGTTATATTATTATAAATTGTTATTTTAAGTGTGATAGAGAAGTTGGCTAAAAGAGAAACTAGAAATTAATCTATGTATGGTTTCAAGATGTTTAGGTTGAAAGGGATATATGTTGGAAATGGTACTAGCTTGGTATTGGGGCCTACCCCCTCAGTTCACAATCCCACAGTGATAAGGGTGTTAGTTTCTTTTCCAATATATATCATTAACCACATGTTTATACTTGGCCATAAAACCAAGTTGGCTTCCCCCTTGGTGATGAAATCCAAGTAGGTAGGTCTTATGAAGACAAATGTTAAATGAATTTTAAAAATTGTGTGATTTGGTAGTGTGTGTAAAAAGATAAAAATAGTGAAACTAAATGGTATTTTAAAAAAAACACCTAATTAGAATATGTGAGATATTCTAAGCATGGAAACAACTCAAAATGAAAGTGTGAATTAATTACTAGCATATAGTTATTAATTCTCAAATTAAAAATGGTATACAGTCAGTTTAGATAACATTATATGTTAATATTATAGAATAGAGTCCAATATGTCATTAATGTTCTATAGAAGTAAAAGTCTTTAAGAACTAAGTCAACTAGGTCAAATTAATATTTTAGATAGAAGATAAGCTACATAGCTAAGTTGATCAGGTTGAGTTATTTTATTGTAGGATTGTAATTTGAAGACTACAAACTTGTACAAAATAGAACTATATTGAAGTACTGAATTGAAAGAGAAGGAAAGAAAGGAACCTTATTGGGTTGGAAGATGTTTAGGATTGAAACTTTTCTATTAAAGTGCCTTGAATGTTGATTGCAAGTTTTTCCAACTATGTTGACTTGGTCTACCTAGTTCTGTGAAACCTTATTTGTTGATTCCTATTAAGATGACTAAGCTGACCTGGTCAACTTAGTTTTTATTTGGACACTGACTATAATACTAAGTCAACCTATTCGACCTAGTTTGTTATCTAGAACTAAATAAGAATATTATGTCGACCTATTTTATCTAGTAATATATATATATTTGATTAAAACCTACATAGAAATAATCGATTCATTTTGATGTAATTAATTGTTAAAATTGTGCACATAATTTAGAACTATATCGGCCTAGTTGAACTAGTATCACTCACACACACACACACACACACACACACACACACACACAAAAATTATAAAATGATATAATTGAAAAGTGTGAAATAAAACTTTCAAGGGTTAAATTCACATTAGATTCACTAAAATGTATGTAATGAGAAATGCAAAAAATATACAAATCAATCCTACCTCAGAGAAGATAGATCACACTAACACTTATGATTAGGGATACATTAGATAATTAGGGTCATGACCAATATGGATCCACTAGACCTAATCATGAGATATATTACCATAATAACTTCACTAGGGAGGGTTCCAAATCCTCTAGTCAAGAAAAACTATGAAATAACCCAAACTAGGTCCTATGCTTTCATATTCACTATACTAATAACAAGTAAAGTAAATTATAATCTTGTGCTCAATAAAAATTTTGGCACAAAATGGGATTTGTAAACAATAAAATTAAACATGCATAAGAGAATCATAATTAAGCTATGTATAGGTAAAACCCTAATGCATGGAGAGAAATATATTATTAAAAAGCCATTACTTATGTTACTTCTATCTAGTAAAGAGAGGAAAAAAGTTAGAGATACTTACCTAGAAGATGAACCCATCGAGACTCAATATCTCCCTTTTCCAAATGTGCTTTGAAGATTATTCTAGTTTTTAAGGATCACTAATGAAGGTCAAATCATCCATGACTTCTCCACAAGACTAGATTCTTCTCTAAGTAGAAACCCTAAGCTAAGACTCCTAAAGTAGAATAGTGGAATAATAGATTGTAAAAAATCAAAAATTTATAATGACTCTTTTGGTCTCTCTAATAATGGTTAAATGGATATTTTTATATAGGTAGATATAACCTTAAACCCTTCTAAAAGTTTCAGCTAACAAGGTCGACCCGATCGACCTAGTATCATAATTGATCAAAACTAAATAGGTCATAGACTAGGTCATCCAAGGGCTGACCTAGTCCCTAATAATTTTTATCAATAATAATAAAAGGTTGATGTGGCTGACATAATCATGTAAACTACCAAAAATGGATTTAGGTTAGGAAAATGGCTAGTGAAGGTGGTAAATGACTAGAAGAGTGTGAAAAATAAGAGGAAAATCTTACAAGAATGGTTTTAGGAGATGATTAGATTGATAGAAATTTGTAATAAAGGAAAAAAATACTATGAAGCACTAATGGTATACTCACCCCTTTCTTGGTACACTTCTTATGGCATGCACTTAGAGAGATTGAGACTCGACGGGTTCCTTAAAGATAAAAAGCATTAGTAATTGATAAATCATGAAAATATACTTCATATATTCACCAAGGATATGAGAAATTTTAATCACAAGGATTATATATATTAATTAAATAAAATAGGATATAATATCATGTTTTTTATAAATCCATATATACATCCCATACATCTATTTAATGCCAACATGGACCTACAAGTCTATAAAATTATAGGCTCACAAAACCCTCTTGATCTTGGCTTATAAACAACATTATAACCCTTGAATTCTTAGGGATTGTCACCTATAATAATTTATTTAGAATTATACTCAAGACCATCTGATATATTATTACATATTCAATAGTTTTAGATCAGGAATGCACACACATAATTAACTAGGTGTAACACAACCATGGTTGCTAGTTCCAACAACTCAACTATGCATGCATAGTTATTTACTTTCCTTGAAGACTATTCATTAAATTATGTCTATGTATGTCTAAGGGATATTTATTAAGTTGAATCACCTGATAAAAACATCATTAATTCATTCTATATACTAGGACACCTCATAACTTTTGTAAACTATGACTATCATGTTTAAACTAGAAAATTAAAACTATTTGGTACTAATCTAAACATGAACGTGAATATATTTGAGAGAATATGATGTTAATTGGGTCAAAGTGTGTTAAATAAACATTAAAAATTTATTTTCATACATTCATTTAGCTTTAAAGCTCTGTATCAAGAGAAAACTGACCCTAGTGGTGTTTTGAGTCCTCTTTCTACTCCTTTAACTTCTTAACAATTTTTCATAAAGTTAAGAAGCCTAACTAGACAAACAATACCATAAATTTGAAGGAAATTAGGGTCCATTAATCTACCCAAGAAATTGGGGTCCCTATTTCTCTCTCATAATAGTACCATCCATAAATGGGTTGACCTTTAAAGGCTACTAAAAAGATTGATGGAAAATAGAAGGTTTTGGACCTATTTGGGTCTATAAATCCATGTTTTGCATGGATTTGGGTCTGAAAAGACCAAGGGAAACCTTGGAGGAGTTTTTAAATTTCCCATAAATATAAAATAACTACAAAATACCTCTAAAAACATGATTTTTTCAATATTTTTCATGTTCTACCCTTTGTAACTACTAAATATGGTGAATGATGTGATTATCTAGCTTCGTTGACTTGTATGGAGATGGAGGAGTATGTAAAAATATTTCACACTTCATTTTTCTTGAATATATTTCAATAATTCATCATTTGGACATTATAAAATTATGAATGGGTAGTTATAAGGAGATTTTAACATTTTAAAGTAGTTGTTAAGACATTTGGGTAAAATGTATGGACAAGTACAAGTATGATGTTTGTAGTCATATAAAATTTATAAATTGGTAGTTTGAGTGTGGTTTGTGACACCCCATCCATAGGTCCTTTTACATGCTCTTGTGACCCTTTTAGACACCTTTTTTCTCATTTCCAATCATTCAAAACCTTTTAAATGGTCAATCCACCTCATCTAGATAGTATTACCCATGCCAATCATGTTCCCCTAGGTCCCAAGCCTGTAGGACATGAACACCCAATTTGGACTATATAGCCCCATAGAAAAGTGTCCCATTTTTAGTGGTCATATCCATTTATGCTTTCAGCCCCAATAGTCATTTTCATCTGGTCCTTATCCTTAATTAGGTTAGCCTAATGCAAATACATCTGACCCATGACTAATTACTCCCTATAAAATTCCACTCAAAGCTCATTTACAAGGGAGGTGATAAAACTTACTAAGCAAGAAAGAATACAAAAAAAGAACTATGGAAAACTTACTTATTATTTACAATAGTCAACTGACATTTCTACAAACCTATTCAAATCCTCATACCAATCCTTAACCACCTCAAACACTATCAATTTGGCATTTACATCTGCATCACACTATTGCATAAAGCACACTAGGTGGGATAACTACATATGGCTTGATCCCTCTTCAAATTATTGGTATGTAAGATGTGTGATCATATAAGGGGTATGGATTTCATGTTTATTACATCTTTCACACTAAATCCCCTCTTTCTCAAGTGACTCAAAATGTCATTTTATCAAGCATAATGGAGGGTTAGGGTTTGAAGACAAAACCAGGTCCACAATGAGTTTCATTGACAATCAGTGCTCAATTTTTCACAAGCACACTCACATAGGCATAACATAACTAACCAAAAATTTTAGGTCTCTATGATTAGTTTGAACAATAATAGAATGAACAAACAACACTAGACACCAAAGTACCCATTTTTTGGTGCTCTTATCATTTTCCCTGATAAAAGCCAAATTCAAGTTTACGACACCTTCATAGTCCTTCAAAACCATTTTCAACCTCTGTATCATCCATCTTAGTCTATTTTCTAGCTAATTTATATTTATTCTTATTGTTATTTTTTTAAAGGTGAAAAATATAAATAGTTACAAAAATTAGGACTGTATTTATTTCTATATTCTCTACTAATTTATTAATCTAGACCCTTAACTAAAATTTGAATAAAAATCCATTATTCCCAAATAAGTTAAATGATTTGGTAAACTTGACTTACTTTTTTTGTACACAAAAACCATATAAACCCTAGGGAAAATTCCTTGATGATTTTTAGTAATATGTTTTTGATTTTTTAATTAAATCAGATTTCACATAAAATCAAAAATGGATCTCACTTATTTCAAAACATTTCTTGTAAAAAATACAGAGTCCATACTCATTCCTATCATGTATATGAATTATGAATTTTACTAAATGTTAATGCAAATATTCATTCTTTCCTTTTCATGCTTACTTCTTATAATATGGGATGATATTAATAAATTTATTACTAAACATGTTAAGATCATTTTCCTTCAAACAAACATTTACTTTTGTTTAATACAAGGTTTCATTATTTCTTTTACATTCATTCTCTCTCTCTCTCTCTCTCTCTCTCTCTCTCTCTCTCTCTCTCTCTCTCTCTCTCTCTCTCTCTCTCTCTCTCTCTCTCTCTCTCTCTCTCTCTCTCTCTCTCTCTCTCTCTTTGGGAATAATTTTCAACTCTATCTTGATAATCATGTTAGAAATGTCATGTTACAAGTCAAATTTTTTTATGCATTAGTGCAAAGTTTCATGATCTCTATTCCTTATTTTATATCTCTCATGTGGAATGTTTTTTATAATCATATTTTTATACAACTTATAACTCCAATTACATGCATTTCATCTCACATACATGGTTTCTACCTAGATGTATATAACTCTTTGGCTAATTTATAGTAACTCCCTATCACTACTAGACATAAGAAAATACTATAAGTTATATCTATTCCTCCTCCCTTAAATCTTGGTTTACCTAGATCTTATCCCTCACTTACTACCAACTCTATGCCTATAGTAGATCATGAAGCACTCACCTAGGTTTATCAAGATAGGTAGGTTGATGACACCCATGGATATATATTTGTCACCCAATTTATCACCCCTTTTGATATAATTTTATCTCTTGAACTCCTTCAATGATCAGATGCTTATAAAGATGTAGTGTATGTAGCCCTTCATAAAACTAGAGTTCTTATTTCTACTAAACCAACTTATGTCACCTCCATCCTCAACATAATACAAGGGACTGAAGAGTATAGTTCCTTCGAGAAATAGGATTTAACCTCATCCCACATCATTGAACAAAATATACCCCTATATATTCAATTAATAATTAATAATGTAGGGGTAAAAAGAGTGTTAGTTGATAATGGTTCAGGACTTGACATTTGTAACATTTGTTTTCTTAAACATATTAATATATAACCTATAGATCTAGACCATTCTAACATGAACATTAGATGTTTTGACAAAATTCCATGAAAATTCATGGGTCAAATAACACTCAATCTTACTTTGCGACCTAAGACATTACCAACTACTTACCAATTCATTCCAAATAACCTCAATTATAATTTATTACTTTGTCAAACTTAGATTCATGGTATTCATGCAATCGCTTCCACACTCCATGCTTGTCTAAAATTTAGTTGCAAAGGCTATATTTACACATGCTCAATCGATAATGAACCTTTTAAATATTGATAGGTTATCAAATCTCCATAGAATTAATTTTACACTTTAATCCTAATAATATACCTACACAACCCATTACTCATAGTATACCTTCAGACCATAAAACACATCAGAAGCTTCCAAGTTCTATAATAGCACTGGTACCAAATCACTAGCTTACCTCTCCTTTTGTAATTAAATATCTTCAAAAGATGGGATATCATGGCAAATGTCTTGGAAATCATGAATAAGGAATCATCCATCCTATCAAGGCATCCACACCACATGGAAAGCAAGGACTAGGATATCAACATACCCTTCTTCATGATACACCTTCTTCTACTACTTCAAAACATATAATTTTTTGTCCACCCATTGCACCTAAAGACCATATAACTAATCATGCTTATACATTATCATTAGTCTATCTTGATCTCATTGATGATACAATTTTACCTTATATGTTCACATTAGATGAATTCTCTAATGATGAATCCCTCCTACAGTTTCTTAGATCATATGAGGACCTCCCATCTTGCTATCATAAAAATAGATTTCCTCATCACATAAATTCCCATGCTTACTTTGAATAAAATTTAGATTCTCCTTAGGACATACCAATTGATTTAGATTATATTATTCCTACAACCCCATACACACTAGATCATTCCACATTGTTTAATGAGGAAACATTGATTTCAATTTTGGAACCAATTAGGATCCCCACATTATCTTGTTATCCACTACCCTATGAAAGGAATAGGATATAGATATTCATCAAACTTTGATAGGTTTTCTTAAACTCTTAGCTTGGTCTTATTAAGATATGCTAGGAATTAATACATCTATAGAAGTCCATTCGATTCCATTATACCCTAATTCTAAACCAATTAAGTAAAAAAATTTCAAAATGCATCCTAAGGTATCTCTCTTAGTCAAATATGAGATCCAATGCCTCTTAGATGATGGCTTTAATCAACCAGTAGCACACCCTGAATAGATTTCCAATATAGTCCCTATGGTTAAACCTAATGGATAAATTTAGTTTTGTTTCAATTATTGAGATTTAAATAAGGCATGCCCAAAATATGATTTCCCATTTCCTAATATTGACATGATCATAGATTATATAGCTGGGTATGAAATGTTATCATTCATGGATGGATTTGTAAGGTACAACCAAATCAAAATCACTGAAGAAGATCAAGAGAAAACATATTTTACAATACCTTGGGTTATATTTTATTACATTATAATGCCTTTTGGCTTTAAAAATGTTGGAACCATATATCAGTGTACTATGACCCATATCTTTCATGATTTTATTCACTACACCATCAAGGATTATGTTGATGATTTATTAGCTGAATAAAAATAATGACAACATCATGACATAGATTTATGATAGATTTTTTAATGACTTAGGAAATACAATGTTTGCTTAAACCCAAATAAATGTATTTTTGGAGTTACATCAGGAAAACTCTTAGGTTTCATTATTTCTTAATGTGGCATAGAGGTTGAACCTAAGAAAGTCAAAGCAATTCTTGGCATGCCACCTCTCATGAACTTTAAAACACTTTGATCCTTACAAGGTAAGATCCAAGAAATCCACCATTTTGTATTTCAACATGCTAATAAGACTCATCCATTCACTTGATTATTAAATAAAGATACAAAGTTTGTTTGGGACCAACCTTGTCAATAAAGCTTCAACACAATCAAGAAATATCTTCTTAGTCTACCTATCCTAATACCACCTATACCTGATAGGCCTCTCCTACTATATATCTCAACAATAGATCATGCATTAACATGATGATCAACATATAGAGTGAATAGTTTATTACATCAATCACACATTATTTGATTACAAAAAAAAATTATGATCAAAAAACTATGTCTAACATTAGTTTTTGCCACACAAAAACATCAACATTACATGATCAATAATGAGACTTAAGTTATCAAAAAAGTATATCCCTTGATGTTTATAATGGAAAAACCACATCTCTCTGGTCACATCATAAAATGGGTCATGTTATTAACAAAAATTGACTTAAATATAGTTCTACAAAAATCAATAAATGGCCAGATCATTACAGACCATTTAGTAGTCACACCACTCTTATACACTAATCCTATTAGTGACAAATTTAGAGAATATTTTTACAACCTATTCTACTCATTTTGACACTTGGGCCATGTTGTTTTATGGTTCTTGATGTGTATTCAGTGTAGGAGTAGACATTGTCTTTGTCGACCCTTTTGGTCACATAGTTCCTATTGCATATTGATTAAGCTTTTCCTACACCAAAAACACCATAGAATATGAGTTAAATTATCTTAGGTCTCTTTACCACCCAATCCCTCCAAATTAGATCCATTAAAGTCTTCAATTATTCCTAACTTGTGATCAATCAAGTCAATGATGTCTATCAGACAAAAAAAGAACATCATATCCCATACTAGAACATGGTACGATGTTTGTCATCACAGTTTGACTACTTTTCTATAGAAAGTATGCCAAGAAAGGACAACTAATATGTAGATACAATGAAAAGTGTCACATATATGATTCTTGTCAACATCAATGATGATCAATATATTTTCATAATTAAATGATTAAAATCACCATTAATTTCCAATGTGGATTTGATTACCCTTTATTTCTTAGCCACTATGCATAATTTTGCAACTCTAGAGTGGTTCTCTAATATATATAAATTACTAGAAAAATATATTACACCACACACTTTCTCATGAAATGAAAAACATAATTTACACAAAAAATCACTTTGTTATGTAATCATTGGTAGAGACCTTTTTAAGTGATCCCTTGACATATAACTAATTTGATGCTTAACTTAAATAAAAGCCAAAATTACTCTTACATAGATACACAATAGTGAGTGTGGTGGTTACTTCAGTGGAAAGTCCATGTCACACAAATTACTTTGATAGGGATACTATTAGCTGACTATGGAAGATGAATGTTCATTATACAAAAAGCTATGTGATAAATGTCAACAACACAGTAACCTAAAACATGCACCATCATAACAATTGTAGCCTATTATCTCTCCATGGCCATTTATGTTATGGGAATTTGATGGTATTGTAAATATTAACCTTGAGTCCATTGATGGACATAAGTTCATCATCACATCTACAAAATGCTTTACCAAGTGGATGGAAGCCATTTTACTTCAATCTAGAATAGGTGAAAACATTTATAACTTCCTCATGTCTCATATTATTTCACACTTTGGCTTATAATATCTATCATTTTTTTATAATGGAACATCATTTAGGAAAAAAAATATCAAGAAAATTTGAAAAAAATATAAGATTAAACACATGTTCTCCACTCTATACTACCCACAAGGAAATGGTTAAGCAGAGGCTACCAATAGAACCATCAACAACATTTTAAACAAATTAGTCACCAAATTCAGAGATGATTTGCATAATCAACTAGTTTATATAGTATGGGATTATCACACAGGTAGTCACACACCTATAAGAGCCACTCCTTATTCACTCATTTATGGTACAGAGGTTGTTTTACCATTTGAATTATAAATCCCATCTCTACGTGTATCCCTTAAAGGTATCCTCATTGATGACTAGTATCATGAAAAGCATCTACACCAACTTAAGCAGTTAGACCATACATGCATTCAAATAGTTAAACATATCATAATCTACCAAAAACATATACAATGATCTTATAAAAAATGAGTTCACACTAGAGATTTTGAATTTAATGATCTCATTCTCAAAGAAAATCTTTACAATGTCACTACCAAATAAGAAATCAATGGAAAATTCAAACCAAATTGGCTAGGTCCATACCTCATTATCAAAAATATTAACCCTAAAGTGTATCATATAGCTTCACATGAAGGAAAGAAACTCAAAATTCTAATGAATATTACGCATCTATTCAAATTTCATGTATAGTATTTCATTACACACATTTTATTGTACATAGTTTGTTTCTACTTGTACATATTTTCTCAGCTTATTTGTACATATTTTTTTTGCTTTCTTGTACATAGTTTCCTTATGATTAATTTTACATAGATTATTTCAAAATACAAAAAAAAATACAATATTTCAAAATACCAAAAATAATATAATATTTCAAAATACAAGAAACATTCAAACAACTCAAAAACACCAAAAAAATTCCAACTATATACATTATCCATGATTTAAATTTCTACTACCATGCTAAACTTACATTTTGCTATTATATGTTATTAATTATCAATTTATCTACATTACTATGCTTCACTTTATCTTATTTGAGTGTGTGTAGTGACATCTAGATCCTTGATTGCTTCACTCTACCCATTGAGGGGGCATCCTACTTTTACATTGAAGACATACATCGACATATGTACCCACCAATGGCATCTTATACATTACTATACCATCCAGGTTATGTAATTCCTATACCACACACTCTGGTTATCATGTTGATGTGCATTAATTACTAGCTTACATTTATTATTGTATCAACATTCACTAGTGAATAACACGGGTATTTCTTAACATTTACCTAGTCTTATACTACATGTTTTGTATACTTTCACTTCTTGCTTTGATCAGTTAGATGCAATAGTATTTCTAGCATTTACATGCCTTCCTTTCTTATTTTAAGTAGTTATATGTGATTGCATTTCTCAATTATCGATATGTTACTTGTGTGTGCCTTAGGACATTTGTCAATGTCCTTTGCTTATACTCTTGTATGTGCTTATGGCCCTCATGCCAATCTTGTTTGTTTGAAATTGTATGTGTATGAAGGCAGTTGAAAATGTAACCATGTCCCTTGTTTATTTGTCCCCTTAGCCTATTTTATATTATTTTTACTTCTTACCTTACATTATTGTTTACTTGTTTGCTTCTCAATTATTTTTAATGTCATGATCCACATCATGCATTATCTTGCCTTCTTAGATTCCATGATGGACATCATACTCCATACTTCCTTGAAAACTAACTATATTTCTAGTTTTATTTTAGTATACTACACATGTGATTACATTGTTACATCAATCTAAGCATACCCTTATTGATTTAAAAATATCCAACACAAACTATGCTATATCTTGAGACATCTTTTTAATAATCATTGATATATCATGTATTTCACAACATATCATACTTGTATGGATATTTATTATGAGGACAATCATTGCAAGGTATTCATTCCTATTTTGAATTCTAATTGATATTTTGAGTGTTTTGAAAGCTAATTTTGACTTCTAGAGGGCTTTAATCTCTTGTGATAAAACCCCAATTTATTTCTGCCTCTTTTGAGGGTAGTTATTATAGGGTCTTCAATCCTACCCTTAGAAGAGGGGGAAATAAATAGGGGTTTCTTCACAAGATATTAAAGGCCTCTACTAATTATAATTAGCTTTTATAATACTTATAACAATAATTAGAATTCAAAACATGCAGAACAAACTAGAAAAATAGGGATGAACACAGAACAATCATCAAAAATAGTAGAGGATAAGAGTGCCCCATTTAGACTATAGTTCCCTATATTAAAGTGTCCACTTTTTTATACTCCTATCAAAATAGCCAAAAAACTAGAATTTTTTAGAAATAGATAGAAATGTAAGGTCAATTATAGTTTTTTCAACTATAGTCCAGTTTAGATTAGGTAGTTTGAGTATAATTTTACTTAGATTATCTAGATATATGGGTCATCATGCTTCTCGTGATGGCTCTTTCTTCAAATATTAGATTAGGTAGTTGGTAAAACTTCTAGATCAAAATCCATGTTATAAACACTAGTGATTAGGGGTAAAGTGAATGACACATTTACATTCTTTTATTTTTAGTGCATTGTATTACCCAAGTATTCATAGTAATTTCATGCCTTATTATATATACAAGTGGTTGGCATCATTTTGGAGTGGCTTTCATATAAGCCTAGTTCTCAATTTTGGAGAGGCTTTCATATAAGCCTAATCTCTACCTTTCAGAGTGACTAAGATTTGTCTAGTTCTTAGTACACATTCAGCTATCCATGCCACATTTTTAGATTATAGAGCATTCATGGGCTTCATGAGATGTATAATATGACACATATTCATACTGGTATTATTTCATAGTTCAGACTTAGTGGTAAATGATGGAGCCAAAGGACTAGTTAGCCTTTGTATTCTTGAGCCACCTACTAAGTAGGAATGGACACATCGTCCAAACATTGATTAACACATGCATGATCACAAAGTTTCACTATATAGTGGGTGACAATGGAACCAAAGGGCCAACCTTTGTATTATTAAGTCACCCTTATGGAATTGAGCACTTAGCTCCATTTATGATATTACTCTTGTTAGAGCATCACTCAACATCACTTAACATGAAAATAAGTTTTAAATCAGTTCATTTACCCAGTGAGGTGTATTCATTCTTTTCTCTTCTCTCTTTTCCCTAACCTTTATACATTATTATTTTAGACATAGCATGTCTAGTAATAATTGATCTACTCCTTTTTTTCTCTTATATATTGACACTTCAAATTATGCTCTCTCTATGTATACTCAACATCACACATCCTCATGGGCTTCACCCTTGTAGGTAAGTTTATGAATTGTTTCTATTTTTCTTTTATCCTAGTATTTCACTTTACTACATCAATAGAATAAATGGGGGGTAAATGTAGTCATATAAAATATCCAAATTGCTAGTTTGAGTGTGGTTTGTGACACCCCATCCATAGGTATTTTTTACATGCTCTTTCAACCCTTATAAACACCTTTTTACACATTTCCAATCATCCAAAATCTTTTGAATGGTCATTCCACCTTAGCTAGATAGTATTCCTTGTGCCAATTCTATTCCCTTAGGTCTCAATCATATAGGATAGGATCACCCCATTTGGACTATATTATCCCATAGAGAAGTGTCCCATTTTTAGTAGTCTTTTCCATTTTTAGTAGAAGTTTCCTATTTTCATCTAGTCCTTATCCTTAATTAGGTCAGCCTAGTTTGAATACATCTGACCCATGACCAATTGTTCCCTATAAAATCCCACTCAAATCTCATTTATAAGGGAGGTGACAAAACTTACAATGCTAAGCAAGAATATAAACAAATAACTAAGGAAAATTTCCCTATTCTTGGAACACAATCATCCAACATATCTATAAACCTATTAAAATCCTAATATTAGTCTCTATCCACCTCAAACACTATCAATTTGGAATTTGCATCCACATCACACTATTATACAAAAAACACTAGGTGGGAGAACTACACATGGCTTGATCCCTCTTTGGATTATTGGTATGTAGGCAATGTACCCACACAAAGGGTGTGGATTACATGTTCAATACATATTTCACACTAACCCCCCTCTTTTTCAAGTGACTCAAAATGTAATTTTATCAAGCATGATGGAGGTTAGGGTTTGAAGATAAAATTAGATCCATAACAAGTTCCATAAAAAAATAGCACTCAATTTTTCATAGGCATGCTCACATAGGTAAAACATAACTACCCAAAAAAATTTAGGTCTCTATGATTAATTTGGACAATAGTAGTAAGAATAGACAATAGCATTAGACACCAAAGCATCCACTTTTTAGCACTCCTGTCCTTTCACCTAATGAAGCTATATTTAATTTTATGACACCTTCATAGTCTTGTATAGCCATTTTCAACCTCTATATTAGTTTTCTTAGTCTATTTTCAAACTAAATTATATTTCTTCTTATTTATTGCTACTTTTAAAAAGGTGAAAAAGATAGATAGTTGCACAAATCAGGACTATATTTATTGCTATATTTTGTACTAATTTATTAATCTATACCTTTAAATAAAATAAGAGTAAAACTCCATTATTCCCAAATAAGTTAAATCAATGTCATTACATAGTGTCATATGACTTAAAAATACCCCTATTCCATGATATAACCTTCACATTTGATCTTTCCTAGCAAGTATCATCCAAACATTGGATTGTATGATGATACTTAAGTAAATTAAATACCTTAATCTTATAAAAAATACCTTAATCTCTCCAAATTATTTGAAAATGCAATGTGATCAACTTACTAGTTTTGATCCTTGGTCAAATTGGCTAGATTTAGATAATGGTTCTTCTTGGAAGTGTCACCATATTACCTCTTTGAGCATGATTCCTCATTGAATTGAATTTACACTTAACCTTAACTTTGTAAAAATAACCTTAAACAATGCTCAACACATGAAGAGACTACAAATAATGACCATTTAGTGATAGGATAAAATGACTTAACCCTGCTTCTCACTAAACCATCCTAGAGGACATTGTAAGCTACCAAAGAAGATCCAATACCTATCATATTATATCATTAATGACCAACAAAAGAACTTCATAATGGCTAATATAAAAATTAAGATCAAGTAAATCAAATTTTCAAATGATATTCATGGTGGACAATTTTAGCTAATAGTTTCTTGACTAGAGGCTTTGGAACCCTCTCTAGTGAAATTATTGTGGTAAAGAACCGCTTGGTTAGGTGTAGTAGGTCCATATTGGTCATGAACCCAAATGTCTAAATGTATTAACAAATGGAAGTGTAATTAGGATTTATATTCTCTGAACTAGGATTAATTAATAGGTCAACTACATTTTCTTTTATATACATTATGCATTAGTTAGACCAAGAGATAATATTGTAGTAGGATTGGTAGGCCCTAATTATCCATCACCCACTCTATTGAAACCCACCTTGTAGACTCATAAATCATAAAAGAGATCCATTAGACTAATGGAAACATAATACATGCTGAATAAAGAAATTATCTTAAAGAAAAATCATGAAGGCATATATATTATATTCCTATGAGAAGTTGAAGCTTGGGAAGTAAAGGAAAATTTCCATGATAAACTAGATGTTTTTCACCCTATAACAAATGTGATGTAATACAAAATACTCTAGGTAGGTTATTATTGTCCAACCATGTTTAGATATGTCCATGCACATGTCATGACATGCCATCGATGTCAGACATTTTCAAAAATATAAACCCATGTTGCAATTCCCTTGTAGTTAATTATAATACAACACCATTTACCTAATGGGTAATATATTTTATGGGGGTATTTAACCCCAACTCCTCATCAAGCCATAATTTTTTCTTATTGCTATAAATTATTACATAAGATGAAACAAGGTAGTGGTGAAAACTAAAGTCACTACCAATGAAGCGATCAAATTTTTAGAAAATAATGTGACCACTTAGTTTGGGACTATTATCTCATTAGTCTATGAGAATGGCCATGCATTCCAATCTATGAATTTCACTAAATGGGTATATGAAAAGGGGATCACTTTGAGTTTATCATTCAATTACTACCTAAAAATTAAGAAATTAGAATAATAAAGTAATAAAGCCTTGATTAACACCATCAAGAAGTCTACAGAGAAGAATCCCTAGGAATGTCATTCACTATAAAAATATTCTCTATGGGTTGATTGTAATAGGCATAGGCATGCACTAAAAATATCGCCATTTCTCCTAGTCTATAGATTAGAGCTATTTATTCTAGACACACTTAGGCTACCTACCTAAAATTTTATGAATCAATACATGGATAATAATGATAAAGTGAATTATAGGATATTAGAAATTGTTCAATTAGAATAATCCCAAAATGAAACATTACTAAACTTCAACAAACATCAAAACACTATCAAGCAATGGTTTGATAAGAAATATAAATTCAAATCCTTTAGGATTTAATATTTGGTGTTATTGTAGGATAAAACCCATGAAAATAAAGGATATCATTCCAAATTCAATATAGTTTGGATTATCCCATACTAAATAGTTGAGCTAATCAAGTAGAATGTTTTTCACCTAATAAAACTCAAAATAAATGACCTCCCACTACTTATGAATGGATAGTTCCTAAAGCATTACTTCTTGGCTATCCCTTCCAATATAATTTAAAAATAATGACAAAAGTTTAGTAATGTATATAAGATTAGGCTCAAGTTAGTTGTATTCTATCATGTGTTTTCTTCCACCATATGCTTGATTCTATTCTTTGTTTCATGTGTTTTTATGCCCTATGTTTATTTTTTATCCTTGTATTAGTTACTTTTGTCTCTAGTCTCCCTCCTTGAAAAGAGATGCATGTGTCCCATGATTCATGAAAAGGGACCAAACTCAAATAAATTTATAATTACTCCAATGGATGACTAAATAGTTAAAATTGGTATTAAGATTGACAAAGATAAAGTGAAACCCTAATATTTAATGTAATGATAAATAAATCCATTCTCTAAAAGGCACTAATAAAATTAAAATCCATTGATTTAACATTGAGTAAGTGAATTGAGAAAATTTATACTCTAACCAAAGTCGTCATAAACACTTCAAATGAAAATAATAAATATACTATAAATTTTCAAATAAATGAAAGGTCATCTGGAAATTGGAAGCCTACTAAGTTACCATACACCTTGGGTATTTTGATATCCAAGCTTCATGCATAAAATAAAATATATTAGATCAAATGAAGTATAAATTCAAAAAAAATGTCAATTTTCTTTCTCAGAAAGGGTGATTTCAACAATTTCCATCGTAGGCTTTCTAGCTTGGATAGTGATAGATCAGGGTAGAAAGTGAGGACAAAAGCATCTCTATTGGGGATATAGATGCCTAGATAGTAACAGAGTAATGTTCAAACCATACTTCCTCAACCAAAATTATATAAAGCATTCCCATTTAGAAACATTTTTTATGTACTAGATGTACCTAAGTTTAATAAAGTAATCCATCCCATCACTAATGTATAAAATAACATGTAATGAATCAGGGCCCAATATGTTACTTATTAGAACATACTTGAGCACTTTTAATAATTAAAGTGTATCAAATAAAGTTTATTTTTATTATCTCTATGTTAAAATATTGAGTGATCATAGTCTAAGTTCTAAACACTAGAACAATGTTTCCTCCATAAAGTTGACATTTATTTTGGCCAACACACCCCTTCTTTGGAAAAGTAGGGAACCCATTTTAAAATGATCAATTTAAAGTCCTTATATTTTCAGTCCCATTCCAATTTACACATTTTTGTGAAAATCCTCTAATTGTTATTTCAACCCAACTTTTTGATCATATGTCATAATTTAAATAAAAATTTGGTCTCTATTAAAGACCCTTACAGCTTTTTGGATTTAAGTAGAGTTGAGTCCCTATTGCATCCTAAGAAGCATAAAATGTTTTCATACTTAGAATATTTATATTGTTCTAAATATTTTTCATATATTTTAACTTGTATTAATGTTCTTGGAGTATTAGTCTCCTTAATTATCAATCTTTGAATTCTTACTTGGTACCTTATAGAGCTTTATTGTCAAACAGGTGAGCATTTGAATTAATTACGTGGCTTACTTTTTTTAATTATTTTTTATTCAAGTTTTATAGAATTAATGAAGAAATTTATAAGTTCTATGTGGATCCTATTAGATTTATCAGTATCCTCAACATGTCAGAGATGTTAGATATTAGTAAATCCCAACTAAGTGAGAAGGCATCATGTGTCCTGATGTCAGAGTTGTCAGTCTCCCAAACCTATCAAAAATGTTGGAGCCTAGGATAGATTGACTAAGTGAGAAATACTACATGTGGATCTTTTTAAAATTTTCAATATCCTAAAACTATTAGATATATTAGATAGATCTTGGGAGAGCTTGATCGAGTGAGAAAGCATCCATGTACGAATGTCAAAGTTGTCAGTCTTCTAGACCTATTGAAAATTTTAGAGTTTGGGAGATCCTAACTGATTGAAAATACCACATATGTATCCTATTAGATTTTTCAATCTCATAGCCCTATTAGAGATACTAGAAATCAATAGAGCCTAACCTACAAAACCACATTATGTGGCCCTTCCATTTAAACTAGAAGAAGAGGCTTGAAATGCCTTAAGGTGACTAGAGGGAGGTAAAATCAGTTTTAAAAGGCTAATTACATGATTCCATATTTAATTTCACTCCTTTATTATTTAATACCTACACTCTAATGTGTAATGGTGAAGTACTATGTCATGCCTAGGTGGTATCTATTACATATACGGATAATCAGAGATGGACACATGACATAAGTTAAATGTTATTTGGGATGCCACATGGGAAATATAAATGTGTGTGTACCACACTCTTTACATTAAGTAAATGGGAAATTTTTCCCTAATTTGGTAATTCAAAAGGTCCTTTTGAATTTTATAAATATAGAAGGTGTCATGCATTCAAAATCTCTAAGTTTAATTATAGATTAGGAAATAAATGAGAGGATCAAAACACCAACTCAAATTCAAATTCATGTGGGGTGAGATACAAAGTGATGTTAATGTAAGAGATATTTAAGGATCTATATAATTTTCCATTGTAAATTTTTTTATGATTATTACTCTCATCTTCCCAAAACTTACATATTTGCTTTCTTCTCATTCTTATGCCCCCACACTCTCCTTACTTAGAATTTACTACCATAAAATATATATCCTTTTTTTTCCATCATTTCCTCTTCTAACCCAAAATTTTAGCCTCAATATAGGGACACCACATTTCATGATATCCTAACCCACTTAAAAAATTATAATGACATATTCAAAGTAATTGAAATTGTGTCAAAGTTTGCATCTAGTGATGATGAAGATGATGATGAGTTCCAATATGCCCTTAAGGAATATGATTAATTCAAGTTAATATTTTCATTAAATATTTCATCCTAGAGATGGTTGTTCAATCCTAATATATATTGAGTGAAATATTGGATTGCCTCTAGGCCTATGGTTTCCTTATAGCATAGGTAAACCTATAGGTTTAACGTCTAGCTCCCTAGATTAGACTTTGATTACTTATCACCTACACTAATTGCTTGCTTGGATGAAAATGGATAAGAGGAAAAATGAAATTAAATTATGATAATGAGGTTATACACAAGACTGATCTCCACTAGACTACCATAGACTTTCACTATGAAACATGACTCACAACTCTTGTCTCAACATCCTAAATTTCTCTAAAATAAGTATTTCAAAAAGGGAGGTGATATATATTGGACTACTTAAGGTGAGTGAACATGAGGTCATATTGTAGACACTAATTCTACTCTTAAAACTTTAATATATACAAATGCACTAGCCACACTTCATGTGACATGTTAGAGGGAGAAATACTTTTATCAAACATGGAAGAGTAGAGAGAAGGTAATGATAAATACTTATCACTTGACATTCACTATGAACCACTTCAAACACTTAGAAAATAATATTATGAGCTCAAAAATATATTAAAAATAAATTTCAAATATAATATTTAAATTAATAGGGCTTCACCATAATAGGTGTGGATTCCTAACAAAAGCCAAAATGGATTGCATTTATAGAGCATATGAGAGGAGAGAGAGGAAGGGAAATGGAAATGTCATAAGGAAAAGTTTAAAGATGTGATAAATAATTAAATTTAAATATAATTAATTATAAAAGAGGCTAGGAATATGTTATGGACAAGTATCCACCATAATTGAATTATTCTCCTAAAGTTGGCATAGAGATGTCAACTAGCCTTCTTGAAACTGCCTTCATGATGAAGCATCACTTGACTACTTGAAACTAAAATATTAATTATTGACACACATGAAATATATTAGGTAGGTTTGAAATAATATGTTTTAGTCATAAGACACTCCCCTAATTGATATCCTTCCTCATGACACTTGTATTCACTATCTGCAGTCACTTACTAGCCCTCCTAGCTTTAATCTTCACATTTACAATCAAAGTGACTGGAAACTACTTAAGTGAATCCATGTAAGATGTGTTAGGAAACATTTTAAAATTTCATTTTTCTTATAATCCATGATTTATACCTTAAAATTATCCAAAAATAGTCCTTTCATCTTCTCACTAGGTAGTCACTTCTCATTTTCACTATTTGGCCAAGACTACTTTTAGTGAACTATGTAGCAGAGGTATTTATATGATTATATGAAATTATATATGAGTATATGGAATTATAATAAGTGACTAAATACCTCCTTCAATGGATTTCCTCCACCAATTATCCTTTGTATATGAAAAACACATCAAAAATTGTAAGAAACCTATAAATAGGCATGTTTGTACAAGTGATAGTACAGATGAAATGGATGTCATAGAGACTAAGTGAATGATATAAATTTCCAAATAAATTTCATGGATAAATCACCCATTTTTGATGAATATTATTTCATTTCTTCTCCATTGGGTTTTCACAAGGGTTTTATGAGGGTTTTGGGTGGTTTTTGGTTCTTAGTGATAGTTTATAAAGGTTAGACATCCAACCCCTAAACTAATTAAAAAAATTGGAGTATATGACACATTTCAACTCTCCCTATGTGCTTGAGGCACCCTGAAATTAGTCACTATAGATATGAGTGTTTTAAAATGGTCTCTCAAGCTTTCTCTTGAATTTTGCATACCCATAAGATGGTTTTAGGTCAAATTGACCACTCTGTGTTGTTCCTATGCAAAATAATGTTTCTTGGAGACTATATACCTTAATATAAATCTTATAAAATGGATCATAAGGAAACCATTATGTTATAAATAAAATTGAAATCCATTAGGGTTCATGCTCAGTTAGGTCTAATAGGCTTAGACTATCCTTCTTGAGTCTTTAACCACTTATGAGTGTTTCTCAAGACTATCGGTGACTTTAAACACCTATTAATCCTCATATAAATATTTTACCTCATTTTATAGTTATTTAAGTCTTCTCATGTTATCCTTACAACATTCACATAATAAACTTATAGTGTGGTCTTGCTCTTGGAGTGCCCTCTATTTAAGACAAAATAAAGGGAATCTCCCCTATTTTCTTGGCCAAAATGAGGTTATGTATGAATTAATTAGGTCACAAATATAATATTTTAAAACCATCATGGTTATATCACTCTTATATAACCCTTAACATCATAAAATCTTCAAAACAAGCTTATATTACTTGACTATGTAGGGTTTGAAAGAGTTTTGAGATACTTCAGGATTGTGATTATATGTTGGTGCCCATGTCATATTTCATATATCTAAGAAACACATATAATATAGAATCATAATTATTAATGTTAATTATATATTATCATCCCATTATATACCTTTTTCTACCAATCATACCTATGTTTCTCCATTATCATGAGTTAGTCTCTCTATTATAGTAGACTGTAGATACTCATCTTAGGAAAATGGGATTCCTAGAGGTGACCTTTAACACTTGAAAATTAAGTTTCACTACTTAATATATTATTAACAAGACTAATAAAATTTCACATTCTAATGGACTCATCTCTATTTTTAGGTCATGCTCTTACTACTATCAAGAACCTGTCTGCTATATGTATCGATTGTAAGTGGAAATTTAAGGGAAATAAGGACTCCTATAGGTGATGATGCATTTTTTAGGAACCCTATTTCCACATTTAGATATTTTTAAAGTAATTAATGTCATATTTATCCCAAATAGAGCCACATTATCTTGAGTCCATGTATCCATTGTGTCAATGGTGTGTTGTAAGATTATTTTAGCTTCAAGAGCATTGTAGTTTTCATTAAATGTTTTTAGTGTGAATTAGACTGGTTTAAAACCACTCAACCATCACATTATTTTTATCAAAAAACTTTATATTTAGTTTTATGAGTTACATTTACAACTATTATACAATACTAAAGTGAGTAGATGGATCATTATGTGATCAAAACCTTATTCAGAGAATTTAAGCTAACATATCTCTCTTACAATTTCTCAACTTTGGGAATAAAGACCTAGGTCCATGAGAAATGAAATGGATTTACCATTTTTACCTTGATATTCTCATAACTCTTAGAGTTTATTTAATGTCTCCATTGACCTCAAACCCCCTCATATCAAGACTCGCCTAACTCTTTTGGATAGAACTCAAGCCACTAGTGGAGACTACCTATAGGTGTTGATAATATATGACTATATATGTTTAATTTGATATTTAAAAAATATATAAACCTTTTAATTAATTATTCCTACTATTTCCATATTGATATTTTTCTCACAATATTGAAACCTTCATGTGTCTTCAACATGATTAACCAAGGACTTATCTTCACTTAACTATAGGTGACAGTCACAAACAGATCTGACTATGTGTGTATTTTAGACCTTGCACTTATAACCATAGCTAATTTAGACTAATATTTCAAAGTATAATTTATTTTCATTCCTTTATAGGTTGAAAACAAACATTCTAGCCTTGTCTTAGAATCATTTTCAAAAGGGTGAAACTCTATAACTCAGCAACACTACCTACAGACTCTCATGGTATCTTCTACTAGCCAAATGAGATAGTGTTTGTTATTAGTTCACATTAAAATGTGACAAATGAATTCAAAAATTATGATATGGATGCTCAATATCCTCAATCATGTACACCACCTGATTTTCACAGAACAATGCAAATAGAGAAGAAACCTAAAGCCATTAAGGATGTGCAAGTAGTTTTGAGGAGATAACAATATTAGATATTGTTCATAGAGAATATATTACCAATACTTTAGATATTTCCATAAAATATAATTAAAAATGGAGTATTACCACCCACCATGTTTAATTTCTCCAACTCACCTCCTTATGTCCATACCAAGTTGAAACTCATTGACCTGTTTGACCTTATCTAGGAGAGTGATGGGAAATAGAGGTTAGCTTTTGAAATTTTTGAGTCTATAAAAGCTATCTAAGAATGGATATGAGTTGTGGGAATCTAAAGGGACACTTATAAATTATCCACACATGCCAAAACCATTGTATAATTTATAAAACAACTAAAACTCCTACTTTTCCAACTAATCTTTTATTTAACATTAAACCTACAGAATGTCGGTCTCAAAATGGATTATCTAACTAATTATGACATTTGGGATGTTGGATATGATTTTGAAACACTTTTTTTATTATTAAAACCATAACACTTTATTAAATGACCCAAAAAGTGGCCTAATATGACATATGACCAACTATGCAAGTGTGACAAGGGTTAAAACATATTGTTTGACCTTATTAAGACCATGGTACACATTTTCTAATTATAGGAGATCATGTGAAAGTTTTAACTATATAATGGGTTGACCTAATTTTACTTGGGGTCAAATTAGTCAACATTTTGGAAATTTCTTAGGTGTTTCAAGCTATATATGCTAAAGATCAGTAGCGTTTTCCTATCCATTGGGATATAGAGTCACCTATACATTATACTTGACATTGAATCACCTTTAAAATAACACCAAACCACACCAAATTATAGGAAACAAAACACACAATATAAGAAACCAAAGGAAACACACATGAATCTTAAGAATACTTAGGGAAAACACACAATATAATCAAAGCACACCTATCCTAGTATGCACAAGACCTCAAACACTTAAGGTGAATAAAAATTCACCATTACTTCAACTAGGGTTAAAGATAGTGCCTATTTCATCATTGTTGATCCATGAAAGCAATCCATAATGTGAAACCTACTTATCAATAAATAATTTTTTTATGGAGATAGTCAAATGACTTACCATCTTTAGATCTTCTACTAATTACAAGTGTGGCACTTGGAGCTCTCATGAATGCTCTAGTTTGCACTCCAAGAATCCTATTTGACTTTATAGCTTACTTGACTTATATCATGTCCAATTGACATCATTCAAACTAAAAATTTGGAGTCATAAAAGTTTTCTCAAATTCACATTATTCTTGAACATGATGTACTTGATGTATAGGACTATCAAATTTCTCTTCTTGATATTTCATCATGTCTAAAAGTAGTTCAAATTTAGACTAAGGTTGAGATTGTTCCTCAAACACACACATTTCCACCTTGGATTCATTATATTCCTTCATAACTAAAGACTTATTGGTAATGGTTTTAGACTCATTCTCATACCTGACAAGACACTCTCCTTCATGCTTGGGAGATTCATCAAAAACCTTACTATCATATTCATGTTTCTTAGGAAGGGAAGTTGACTTACTCAGCTATTCAAATTATCAAACTATGGCATGGAAACTTTGCCATAGATCATATTATTCTTCATGGTTGTCACCTTCATGAACTCCATCTTGTGTAGGTAGAATGATAGTATCTTCATGGTCATATTGATCTATTTTACTTTTAATAAAATCATCATCATGCAAATGAATAAGGAAATTACCCTCAACAACTTTTGGAAAATAATTATCAATGCCTACCTCATATTTTCCATCACCTTCCTCATGGATAATGTATATTCCAAGGTCATTTTGTTAAATTATGTGTATTGATCATGTACATAAGTTTCAACACCATACTCATCAAATAAAATATTAGAGACACCCTCAATCTTGGAAGATACTCCATCATCGATGACATACTCTTCTTGATCATTGATTGCACAATTTAGATTAGAGATTGCTTCTGCATGTGGCTCAATATGAAAATTAGCCAATGGTTATGTCCTAATAGTTACCTTTACTCCATAACTTGTCTTAAATGCCAAGAAGGAAAAATAAGCTAAGAGATAGAATCCTATATTGGCAGTAAAATCCCTTGAAAGGTAAATAGTAAAGTGAGCAGGTAGATCAACTACCACTATATATTGAAGGATTGGAAAGATTGAACAATCATGTTAGAAAAATCTCAAAACTTTGACTAATACCACTAACTTATATGGTGTCACATAAATTTTTATCACTCCATTGATATATGCTTCATATTTCAAGATAAATTTATCTACCACAAGCTTGGGCATGATTTAGTTACTTTCCCCACTATCCATAATGTAGTTGCAAACAATCTTGTTTCCCATAATGAGAGTGAGGTATAAAGGTGGGGGATTTTCATGTTTTTTAGAGGGTTTTACAATTTGGGTAGGAAAATTTGTGATGGATACATTACCATGTCCTTATGGTTGAGGACTAAGGTGGATTTGGGATAGTTATTCTTAAAGAAGCTCCTTTTGATTAGGCATGTGAAGCACTTCCCAATGATATATATATATATATATATATATATATATATATATATATATATATATATTTAAATTATTCATATAATCAACAATATTCAAATTAGGAACACCCACCTTTTCTTTCTTTCTTAAAGGAAAATAAGCGAATTGAAATTGAGGTAATGTAGAATTTTGAGCCACCCTTCCTACATTCTAATTTTGAAAATATGTAAAAGTTGTAGGGACTATCACACTTGCATTCACACCACACTACCTAGTAGGAGGGTTATTTGGACTTGTGTCAACATCATGAACATCTACCAAATCCTTCCTCTTTGATCATATATTATCTTCCAATAAATTAATTTGATTGAGGATTAATGTATATTCCACTTGAAAGTTTGCAAGGCTTACTCTTTGATGCTGACATTCTTCATTATTTCTACTTGCAATAAATTTACATCTTATATTGAAAATTGAGGAGTAAATCCTCCTTGAGAAACCAAGTGTTTCATCCATATTCATTTCCATTCATTTATTATACTTTATACCATTATTATCCTTGGACCAAGTTGCTATGGATTAGAATAGTAGCTCTTGTGTTGGAAGTAGAAGTTGAATTATATACATTGGGTGGCCTATTTAAGTTAGGTTGGTCTTTCCCTCTTCCTTGACAATATTTCTGAGGTGGGAACCTATTTTATTATTGAGGATAGGGATAGGTGTTTTTATTAAATCCATATTACATATTTATTTTTAGTAAGTTGAGCCTCAAAGTCATTACATCTTGCCTTCCAATCAATGGTATCTTTTGCCTTCTTTGAGAAAGCTCTAGACTTGGTATTTACATTTGGGATTGGAGAAATACTTGGAATAGTAGCATACATGTTGGGAAAAAGAGGCATGAAGACTTTTGGAGGAATTTTAATAGCTTATATTAGGCCATTCTAAGTTTTAATAGCTATGTCATAACTTTTATACAAGGTGTAACCACCTATGGATTACAACATGATGGATATGTTAGTTCCAATAACCCTTACGTATGTAGTTAAAATAAAGCTTACAGGTGGTCTCATGAGAGGAGCTAGCCTATACCAAGTTATTTTAAATATATCATTGAAGTCATGTGTATTCTCCTTAGGACCTCTTTAAATCACATTAATTTGATGAATGAGTGATGTATGACAACTTTTGTCCTAAAATTTTTGGGTTAGAAACTCTCCAAACTCATCCCAAGTAGTGATACATCCTCCCATAAATGTCCTATACTAATCAAGGGATTTACCCATATAAGACATGGTAATTAACCTAATTTAAATATTAACTTAAGTGATATTATGAAATATACATAAGTTATAAATGTACATAATATGCTCATTTGGGGTGACATGACCTTCCCCATTGAAAATGGGAATACTCTTGGTAGCATTAGGAGGTATATCATCATATGAATTGAGATGTATAGGATTTTTAGTGTTAAATAATGGGAATTAATGCTACCTATCCATGTTTTCCTCAAGTTACTCTTCACTTTATTTATATTCTTGGCTTGCAAAGCCTTCTTGCTCTTCAAATGTTAAAATAGGCTAAGGATGTTGAACTTCAAGAGGAATTTTAGGTTGAAGGAGTGGATTTATGGGAATGTTACCTATAATAGTAATTGACCTATTAAGGACCATGAATTATGAACAAATAAATTATAAAAATTGATATATAATGAGATATTACGTTTATTGAAGTTTCCAAATGTTGAGTAGAACACCATATGCAACTGTGATGTTGTCAAGACAAACATTCACCTTGACAAGATGAACTTGAGACAATGGTCCCACTAGGCATGCCAAATATATTTTAACCCAATATTTCACCCTAGTGATTGTTTTCAGAGCTGAATATATATTTATTGAAACATTAGATTACCTGTAGGCCTATGGGTTTCCTATAATAGAGGTAAACCTCTAGGTTTAAGGGTTATCTCCCTCATTTAGACTTTGATTTAATATCATCTACACTAATTGATTTATTGGATGAAAATTAATATAAGGAAAGATGAAATTTAACTATTATAATGAGGTGATATACTATAATTATCTCCAATAGACTACCAAACACTTAAAATATGAAACATGACTCACAACTCTAGCCTCAACATCGTATATTGATCTAACATAAGTATTTCAAACATGGAGGTGATATATATTTCACTAATCAATGTGAGAGAACATGAGGTCATATTTTAGACACTAATACTACTCCTAACACTTAAAGATAGACAAATTCATTAAATACTCTTAATGTGACCTATTAGAGGGAGAACTACTTGTATCAAACATGAAAGAGTAGAGAGAAGGTAAGGATAGATAATCATCACTTAAAATTCACTATACACCACTTCAAACACTTAGAAAATAAGCTTATGAAATCAAAACTATATTTAAAATAGTAATTTCAAAGTAAAATATAGTATTCAAGCTAGTAGGGCTTCACCATACTAGATGTGGATTCCTTACAAAATCCAAAATGGATTACATTTATAGATCATATGAGAGGAGAGAGAATAATGGAAGTAAAAAGGTCAAAAGGACAAGTTTAAAGATATTATAACTATTTAAATTATATGATAATTAATTATAAAAGATGTTAGGAATATGTTATGGATAAGTGTCCAACATAATTACATTATTCTCCTAAAGTTGGCATAGAGACCTCAACTAGCATTCTTGAAACTGCTTTCATGATGAAGCATCACTAAAATTATTGAAAATAAAATAGGAATTCTTGACACATATGAAATATCTTATGTAAGTTTTAATAAATATGTTTCCATCATCATATACTCCCCTAACTGATAGGCTTCCTCATGACACTTGTATTCACTATTTATAGTCACTTAATAGCCTTCCTAGTTTCAATCTTCATATTTGTAATCAAAGTGAATAGAATATACTTAAGTAAATCCATGGAAGAGGTGTTATGACACCTATTAAAACTCCCTTTAACTTATAATACATGAGTTATACATTATAAAGATCTAGAAATAGACCTTTTATCTTTTCACTATGCAATCACTTCTCATTTTCATTATCTGTCTAAGACTGCCTATAGTGAATTATGTAACAAAGTTATTTATATGATTATCTATTGTGAGATATTAGTATATAAAATTATAATAATTCCATATAGACATCCTTTAGTGGATTTAATCCACTAATTCTCCTTTGCACCTATAAAACACATCAATACATGTAAGAAACCTATAAATAGGCATGTTTGAACAAGTGATAGTACAAATGAAATGGATGTCATAGATCTTGGGTGAATGTTAGACACATAAAAAAAAAATCATGTAAAAATTACCAATTTTTTATGAAATTTATTTCATATATTCTCCATCAAGTTTGGATAAAGGTTTTAGGAGGGTTTTTGGTGGTTTTAGCTTTTAGTGATAGTTCATAAAAGTTAGACATATAACCCCTAAATGAATTACAATTTTTTGAATTTAAGACCCATTTAAACTATCCCCAAGTGATTTAGGCACCATTAAATTAGTTCATATAGATATGAGTGTTTGAAAATGGCCTCTCGAGCTTTCTATTGTATTTTATGTACCCCTGAGATGGTTTTAGGTTAGCTTGACCACTCTATGTTATTCCTATATAAAATAATGGTTCATGGAGAATCTTTACCTTCAAATTCAGCTTATTAAATTTATTATAATTATTTAATTATGTTATAAGTGAAATTTTAATCCATTAGGGTTCATGCTCTATTTAGGCCTAATAGGCTTAAATTGTCCTTCTTAAGTCTATGACCACCTATGAGTGTTTCTCAGGACGATATGTGATGTTAAAAACTTATTCATCCTTAGATAAAACTTTTAACTCATTATATATTGATTGAAGGTTCCTTATCTTATCTTTCCAACATTCACATAGTAAACCTATAGGGTGGTCTTGCTACTAGAGTACCCTCTAAGGTAAATATAGGGCGTATCTTATATTTTCTTGGAAAAACTAAGGTTACAGATGGATTCGGTAATGAAGACCATATTTTAAAAATATCATAGTTATATCACTCATTTATAACCCTCAACATCAAAAACTCTTCTAGGTAGGATTATATGACTTGATTGTGTAGGGTTTGATAAAGTTTTGAGAAACTTTAGAACTATGATTATATGTTGGCATACCTATCATATTTCATATATCTAAGAAACACATATAATATGGAATAATCATTATAAAAGTGACTTATGATTGATCATACCATTATATACCTTTTGCTGTCAATCATACCTATGATTCTCCATTAACATGAGTTAGTTTGTCTATTGTAGCAAACTGTAGATACTCATCTTAGGAAAATGGGATTCCTATATGTGACCTTCAACATTTGAAAAATATGTTTCATTAACTAAGATACTATTAATGTTATTAAGACCATTTCATTATTTAATGGACTCATCTTTATCTATAGGTCATGTTCGTACTACTAGCAAGAACCATTGTGTTATATGTACTAACTATAGGTGGTAATTTAGGGGAAACAAGGACTTCTATAGGTGATGATGCATTATTTAGGTTCTATGTTTCCACCATTAGACCCTCTTAAATTCACTAGTGTCATATTTCTCTTCAATATAGTCACTTTGTTTATAGGCCATGCTTCCATTCTATCATTGTTGTGTTGCAATATCATTTTAGCTTTAAGACTAGTATAATTTCCATTAATGTTTTCAATGTGAATTGGATTGGATTGAAACCACTCAACCATCACCTTATTTTTCTCAAAAATATTTATCTTCATGTTGAGGAGTAACATCCCCACCTAGGATGAAATTCTAAAGTGATTATACCTATACAATCTTCATAAACACTTACTAAAAGATGGAACATTGTGTGATCAAAACCTTATTCAGAGAGTTTAAGGTAAAAAACCTCTCTTGCAACTTTTCAAACCTGGGAAAAAGGACCTAGGTATATCATCAATGTAATGGATTTACCATTATCACCTTGATCTTATTTAAACTCTCAAACCTGATTGAAGGTCTCTGTTGAGCTCAAACCCATTCATATCAAAATTCCATTGCCTCTTTTTTATTGAACTTAGGCCACTATTGGAGACTACTTATAGGTGTTGACATTATATGACTATATATATTTAATTATTTCTCACAACTAATCTATACCCTCTTTTAATGACTTAGTCCTACTATTTCCATCTTGATATTTTTCTCACAATCTTTAAACCTTCATGTTTCATCAACATGACTAACCAAGGACATAGATTCACTTAACCATAGGTGACAGTCACAAAGAGGCTTGATTGTGTCTATATTTTAGACCTTGCACTCATAACCATGTCTAATTAAGACTAGGATTTCAAAGGTTAATTTATCATCATTACATTATAGGTTGAAAACAAACATTATATCCTTGTCCTAGAATCATTTTCATGAGGGTGAAACTTTGTAACTTAGAAACACTTCATGGAGACTTCCATTGTATCTTTTACTAGCCAAATGAGATAGTCTTGCCTATCAATTCACCTTCACATGTGCCAACTAAACTAAAACATTGTGAGATGGATACTCAAGCTCCTCAAGATCATGTAAACCACTTTATTTAAATAGAATAATGCAAATAGAGAAGAAACTTGAAGTCATTAGGGATGTACAAGTAGTTTTGAGGAGCTAACAATCTTAGAGATTATTCATAGATCAAATATCACCAATACTATGAATATTTACATGAAATGTAAGTAAAAATAGATTATTACCACCCACCTAATGCACTTTTTCCAACTCACCTCTTCCTATCTATAGCAAGTTGAAATTGGTTGACCTATTTGACCTTGTCTAGGAGAGTGATGAGAAAGAGAGGTTAGTTTTTGAAATTTTTGGGTATTTCAAAGCTATCTAAGCTTGGATATGAGTTATGTGAATTTTAAGGGACACTAATAAAGTAGCCACACATGTCAAAACTATTATGTAGTCTATATAACAACTGATACTCTCACTTTTCCAACCAATCTTATTTTCAAAATTGAACCTATAGAATGTCAGACTCAAAATGGTTTATCTAACTATTTATGACATGTGGGACATTTGATATGCTTTTGAAACACTAGTCTTCTTATGAAAACCATTCCACTTCATTAAAACACCCAAAAAGTGGCCTAAGATGACATAAGACCAACTATAAAAATGTGATAAGGGTCAAAACATAATGTTTAACCTCATTAAGACCATGGCACACATTTTATAGTTATAGGAGACCCTATTAATATTTTAACTATATAGGGTGTTGACCTAATTTGACTTGGGGTCAAATTAGTCAATAGTTACATTTATATAAATCCAAGCTATATGTCTTCCATTATACAAACCTCTTCGATAAATTATTGCTCATTGCCAAATGAGTACATGATGGTGTTCATGATATTTTTTGTTCAAAATTCTCTTAGCACATGATCACATATATTTCAGGGAGTATATTCAAGGAATACTACAACCTCTTAGAGTACATATTCTCTTACAATGCATTCATAATTGATGTGTGGACCAACATGTATCAAATATATGATATATTAAGGGATTGGTTAGAAAACCCATATGCCAAATGAGTTAATAAGGTATACATATAATTTTACATCATCTACACATTAAAGGAAGGGATTCATGTGGGGATGATCCTACTGGATCGACTAGTTAGGTGACCAAATATGTGCATATCAATTTGTTAAGGGTACCCCTACTACATATAATCATCAAAGGTGACTATATTATATAACTTATATGCATGATCAATTTCAACATTGTCAAATAAAGTATTATATGCTATGGGTGGAGGTAATTTATATATGATGAATTACTTGATAGATTCCATTTTCACCACCATTATGTTTAAGCCCTATGCCTTTTCACCATGGGTTCCATAGGTATGCTAGTCCATGTAGTTTTTTAATAAAATATATGGCCGCCATTACTAGAATCACATCTAAGATATTTGTGAGTCCTTCTATTCAATGATCCATATGGACATTATTGTAATGGATATGCCTCATCTCTCTAATGAAATAAGGTATTATCTCATCTCCATATATAATTATTCATACTTTAGGGATGACACCATCATCCAAATGGATGCTACCATTAAATATCCCCTTATCTTACCTTACTAAGTTCCATATTGGCTGGTAGAGCAATAGATTACATATTAAATAGTTGAAGGCATATTCAGTCACTACATCAATTGCCAACATAAAGCTTGTCAAGCCTTCTACATAACCATTAGGTATGATGTATATAGTATTCTAACCCCATTGTATAAGATGGTTGTAGGTAGGGATTATTATAATTTAGGTTAGGTAGAACATAGATGTTAGGACCTATATGGAATTATCAAGGCCTATGTGGGAGGTATAAATCCTAGGTCCACCTCAAACACACAAATGATAAGGAGGTGCTCACTTGACTTGAGGCTAAAGGGAAGAAAAAGGGAAAGTAGATTCAACCTAGGTAATCTACCCAAAGTGTTCTTGCCTCCTCAATATCCATTAAGTCTAAGGAGGACTTCAAGTGACTCCTCCTCAAATTTCAAGGATGATATTACAATGGGTCATATCCCTTTCTCCTCCTAGAGATCCTCCTATTGTAGCTTATCCTCCTAGGCTCTTTTCTCCACCTCCACCACTTCCCATGGTTTTAGATGCTCAAACACTAACTACATAAGAGTTATGATTTGATATAAATAATAAAATAGAAGTTATCCCAAAGTGTGACTAGGGTAAAGCTTTATAAGTTATCTATTCTCCTACTCCTATCATTCCCCAACAACCTTGTATAACACCCTTTAGCTTCTTGTTCTTATAGCGGTCCGCTCATATAGTGCCCCATATCTTCCCTATTTAACCCATAAATAATCCACCCAAGTTCCTATAATTTCATGTATTCATATCATCATAACATCCCAATTTCCTTCTACCCAATCTATTCTAGCCATAGGGATTTTAATAAAACCTCCACTAGTTCATCTATAAGTTCAACCACCTCCAGTTGTTACTTCTTAAATATGTTTAATTATGCCCCCCAAAACTAGAGTATCTATGTTAATATTTAAATTAGAACCATCACATTATTAGAACCTATAGTCACTCAATATAATCCTTAGTCATCCCATTCCACCTATTCCACTATATCTCATTCCACTATAGTAGTCCAAGATGATCTAGGTAAGAGGCCAAGGAAGAAGCAAAAGGTAACTATGACTCTTCAACCCCCTATTGATACCCATATCATTATTAGGACTCCATTTTCCATTGTATTTTGTTCCTATGGATCTAAATATAACTATATAATTTACTCCTTCATACTAAATGTCTCTCCTGGATGTTATTTCCCCACAAGTCAATTTAACCTAGAGACAGTGGCAAGACTAAATTTTTCACGAGATTCCATTTCATCATGCCTCCTTACACTACCATGCCTCTTCCAAAATTTATGTGTGACTTAATTCCATCCACTTCATCTATTTAAATTCCAACAATGCCTCCACCTATCACCTCCATCTATATCACACCACCAACACCCCCTTATACCCTAGGAGTAGCCACAATGTTGTAGGCACTGAAGATGATTGTGTAGGGATATCATAAATTATAATTAGAGTTTGATAGGATATTAAGGGACATTAGGATGATATTAACATATAAATTCATTCAAGGAGAAGACATTATAGTCTAAAAAACTTAACAAAACTTATTTTCACTCACTAGAGTGATAACATCTACAATATAAGAGAGAGTGGCTAAGGATATAGTCTCTATGCTCTATGTCATGAAAGATATGTTAGAGAATATCATAGAAGATAAATATGAGCAAGAATGGATGTTTGAGTCATAATTTAAGATCACCTTCCCTATGTGATTAATTGGGAAGGTTAAGGCCATTATAAAAATATTTTTAGCTCTTGACAAAGTGGTCAAAACACTGACCCAAAGCAATAAACATCTCCAATAGGACTAACCATACATAGAAAGGATTTATCTCATGGTCAAAAGGTGAAAAAAGTCATTTTGGATATCCAAAATTTCATGTTCCTATAGATAAAACTCATGCCTACCTTAGATTTGAGCCTCTCAAACTTATGTTGGGACTATGAGGGCTTTAATTAAAGAATGTCTAGCCTTTGTGTAAATGATTGTTGGGCCTCTAGAAGAGAGTAGATAAATGATGTTGAATTACTTAAGGGAAGATAACATCAATGTTTTATTCCATATGGATGTCACCCTTATGAATAGAGGTGAGTTTGGAGTTAACCTATATCACTTAGACTAGGCCATGGAGAAAAAAGTGGAAAAATCCAACAAAGATAGATCTAAACTAGTTTTAAAACTCTCAACTTAATCAACTAAAATCATAATCTAGGTATTAAAAGATAAAGTGTCCATATAGGATCCATTTCAAGTACATTAATGACTACTAACCCAATCCAAGGTGATCTTCTGAGAGCCACCTATGAACCTAGCCAAGCTAGACTGAGAGTTTGACCTAGTAGAAGTCATGCTAGTGGCCAAAGAGGCACAACCCAAGTAGCTAGGATGTAGTCCTTTCCCAACTCAATAGATAATTAGCTTAGTGTTCCCCTTTTAGAGCATATTTTCTGGAGTGGGATTTTTTTTTTTAATTTTAAATCTTGGTAGTTGTAACAACCTTAAGTGGCCATCATCTCCAAGGATGGTAATCACATGATTCTTGGAGGTGAGACCCATACTCTATATATTTTAAACTATAATCCTTTACAATGGTCATTAATTTATGTAAATAAACTTTCTTAAAACTTTAATAGAATGATTTCATTTTTTTAACCTAGTTATTTGCTCATGGAATGTTCTCCATTATTTCAATATTCTAAGCAAATGTTTATGAAAGATAAATGATTATGTGTTTATGTTATAGAGATTAATATTTTAGATTGTGAATTTTCTAGTCTTGTTGTACCCAACACCTCCACTTATTTCCATACAAAATGGGGACCCACTTTTTTTAGATAATTATCTTGATTTTGAGCCCTTCTTATATATGTTTATTCAAATTCTAGGAAAGATCATGATTTGGCTTCTTATACCTTGAAAAGGTAGATTTGATATTGTGTTTCCATAGACTAAATATTTTATCTTACCCAGTTTGTTACTTTGGGATTTATGTTTTTGGACTTATATTTTTGGGGACTATATTTGCTATCCTCTTAGAACTTATCCTTTAGGGACATATCCTATTTTATATTTGTCAATATTTTTTTTGCATTTGAATTCTTGTAGACTTATCTTCATTAGAGAAATTATTGCAAACACTTTATCTAAAACAATTCTTCTGATGAAATTGGTCTGTGAGATTTTGTTGTTGTGGGCATTTTTCCTGAAGTAATTGACATCACCATTTATCCCTTCCTAACCTACCCTTTGACCTTTTTGGGATTATCCTTTGGCCTTTATGAAGTATATCAATTAGGAATTTTTTCATTGAAAAATTTTCTACAAATTAGACCCTTTAGATTATTACCAAATTATTTGTACAACATTTTGGAATTGAAATTTTTTGAGGTGCCATTTTTTCCTTGCCAAACTACCCTTTGGGTTTTGTGAAAAGTGTCATCCATCCTTTTTATTATACCTATTTTTCCTAATATAATTCCTTTGAGACTTTTGGAATTTCCCTTTCAGCCCCTCTACACATTTCCTTTGAGACTTTTGTCTAGCACCTTTTTGAGCCTTTTCCTTCAGACATTTTGTTTGAGACACTTTCTATGAGCCAATTAAATTCCTTAAGACATTTTGTCTAAAAAAATTGGGTCTTCAAGAGAATTGTTGTAGATAATTTGTCTAAAATAACTCCCTTGATCGAATTGCTTCAAAAATTTTGAAGTGACCCTTTTCCTCTAACTTACACTTTAGAAGTTTTGTTAAGGACACATGCCCTTAAAACTTCATAAAAATACCTTTCAATCTTTTGAAAGTGCCCTTTGGGACTTTTTTGTTACTCTTTGATACTTTTGTAAATGCCATTTCCCATTGAAATTCACCCTATGAAGTAGACCCTTTAGGTAATTTTACCTCAAATTAAACCCTTCATCCTTTTCAAAAGTACCCTTCAAGACTTTTGTAATATCCTTATTTACCCCATGCACTTTCCCTTTTCAAATTTTGTCTTACACCTTTGACCTAGACCATTTCCTTTGGAATTTTTTTTAGACATTTTATCTAACACAAAAGTCCCAAAAGAATGCCTCTAAAATAATTAGTCATCATACATGTTTACCAAGAACACTACTAGCCTTGTTATACTTAGTCAAAACAAAGGTGAAAATGCATTCCATTAATCTATTAAAGGACCCCACCAAATTGAGATTACAAATTTTTAATTATATAGGAAATAGAAGCAAAGTGAATGTTACATATTTATGTCACATGAATTGTTATTCAATGCAAAATCCTATATAAGTGATTCACAACTATTTAAGTCATCATTGCTTTCAAACAAACTTGAATTTGAAGTCTCCTACTTTCCTATAGTGACAAAGATCCTTAGCTACTATCTTAAAAATATTTAAAGTAAAATAATGAATAAGCTAAAGCAAAATTATTTTCACATCATACATATTATATAAAATATGAGTACAAGAAACATAGAGCATATATATGCATTAATGGCATCTTCATCTAGGGTGTTTCAAGGGGTAAATCCACCATCCCCATATTTAATCAAGGACTCCATAGAGTTCATAGATATAATATTTGATGCTACAATATTTAGAGATAAGTACCATAACTATTTAGAATTTTAGGACATCGTCGACTCTATGGATGTGTTTTTATTAGAGGATGAGATGACACATTTAGATAAATTATTCATCAAGAAACTACTATCTTTCAAACATCACATATTACACTTTGTTCCTACCAAGATAGAAGTAATTCTATGTATTGAACTTCTATGGGATTTGTTTTTCTCAATAAAGATATCACAATATGTTTTCTTGAATCATTCAAACAATAACATAGTGGTTACATGAATATCAGGAGCTGACTTCCAAAGGTATTTATCTTTGAGCATACCCAATGCTTATTTTGACAAGGACATAGTGGTATAGTTTAATGAAGAGAGTTCAATTTAGAAGGCACTATCTTCATGAATACTCCCAAACCAAACCATTGCATGAAAGGGGAAGAAGCCTAAAGTATTAATTTTTATTGATAAATTTAGAATGGGGATTCTTATTAAAATGACTCTCCTCAATCGACTATATGGTATGCCAAGTATTCATTTTCTCAATTTAGACTGGGTGGCATTATTGTATATGAAGCTCACCCATGATTTTTCATATGCCTTGGGTGAAATAATCATCTTTCACTTTGAGAGAGTAGATAATATATAAGGACAAGAATCTCATACCTTCAATCAACTTCTACATGATGTTATATTTTTTGGATGCAATCATGGGTACCTATTATAGAGATCTTGGGAAATTGTGGACTCCAGCCACATATTGTGAAAAGAATAGAATTTGTGACCATTACAAATTTATTTATGTATATGAATATACTAAAAACATGGTCAAGATAGTATAATATGTTTATTTACAAGTGTGGCAAGCCATTCATGGCTCACCTATGCCTAGAATCAAGCCTAATATCATATAGAACCTAGATAGCAAAGGAGATTATTTCCTTTACCCAAAATTCAAAATAATCATGATTTTGGGGAAGAAGTTTAATCCTTTGTATCTTCCAAAGTACATCTCAAACAAGTTGGAAAAATAATAAATTAATATCTAACTATGGTGGAGTATCGAGGATGAGTTATCCAAAAAGAAGAAAACATTATTATTTGGCCACCACATAATAATAATAATAATAATAATAATAATAATAATAATAATAATAATAATAATAATAATAATAATAATAATAATAATAATAATAATAATAATAATAATAATAATAATAATAATAATAATGGTTTATATAATGAGGAATAATATCTTTGAAGTTGGTGGCAAAAACAAAACTTATACATTCCCTATGCTTACACATAGAGATTGGGATCCTCATGGGTAGGTTTAAAAACACGTAGAGGGATTTAACATCCATTACATCCATGTCCCATATCTATATGATTTGATATTTATTAATAAAATTTTTTATGAGGATGTTTTAGAGAGATTTAGGATCATTAGTCTTAAGGAAGATCATTTTTAGATGATCCAAGATGACCCCTCAATCACTGCTAGAGAATTGGATAGTAGAAAGGCTCTATATAAGGGATGTGAGCACCCTAATTTTTGGAGAGGATAGTCCAAAGAGATATTTAAAGAACAAATATATCCATCATCTCAATCCATCCCATTAAAACTAAATACTATGAAGATAGATCCCAGTTTTCCTAATCTCAGTTCTAGCAGAGGAGCATAAATAAGGGATCCCATCAGCCTAGATTTTGATGAGGAAGGAGGAACATTAGAATAGCTAGGTATGAGCATCACTCAAGTACCTATTTTTATTCCCCAAGTACATATTACTCTATATATTGTGACAAAAATATCAAAATCAATAACATCAACATCCCAAGACCCTCAACATAACTAAAGATCCCTCTATTTTATAAAAGGAAGCCTAGGACTCCTACATATAATCCTATAGTAGAACTAATACAAGGCTTGCCTACTGTATCTTAGGATGGGGAAGTTATGATAATTAGATACATTGAGGATGAATCTAATGAATAAGTAAATCTAGAATTAGCTAATGACATGAGTCTTCAACTAGGACCCATAACACCAACCTCTCCAGGTACCTAACCTTTTGTAAGTTTTCCTTTATCTTCTATACCAATCTTTGGAAAAGTTTCAATTTATTCCATGATAATATCAGCCTAGGTGAAGTTCCCTACTTCTACCTCCATTGACCCCTCCATTACCACCAATACCCTTGATCCCTCTATTTTTACTTCCCTCACACTCCCCCTACCCACCTCCTTTATCCCTAATATCACTTCCACCATCAAATCCGTCAAAAAGAAGAAGGTATCTAAGAATTTTTAGATTGATTTATCCACCCCATAAATTCATGTCCATTCCACCTAAATTTCTTTCCCAATTCCATCAACCTCTTCCATAGAAGAAACCATAGTGATAAATATTAGTAGGGGAAGGAAGGCCAAGCCCCAAGTGATCATGGTCCACCCATTCCCTCAATTTGGAGGAGTGGATTGGTATAAAATTATATGGCCTTCCTTGTCAACATACTTATCAAGCACCAAAATAAATAACAAGTTCAAGAATAGGTTAAGGAAGAGTTTGTTATCATAACTTTTGATGCATCTCAATTGGACATTCCTCCATGGGTAGTTAACTTGAGAAGCAAGGCTTCCTAAATGCCAAGATTCAAAATCATTTTGAGGAAGATGAAGCTAGAGGATGTAAAAGGCACTAAAATCATCCTTGAAGAAAGACAACAAGTGTATTCCATCATAAAATGCTAGAATAGGAGGCTAGGGAAATCTCTATATGTCAAATATCTTGTAAACCTAGCATAAACACACAAGGATGCAATAGTTATTATCAACAAAGGCACAAAATTAGCTCGATAAGATATTGAGGCTAAAGTGCAAAAACTAGAGGCTGAGATGGAGCAACTAAAATATCAAGAAAAGATGCTACACATTTCTATGGATATAAAAGCTAAGGTATAAGAAGCTACTTCTAGATGTTATAATTATATAGAGCTAATGGAGTTCATGAAGGCCAATATGGCCCCTCATGTGACAAAATCCAACAAATTTTTTAATTCCTTGAGAGATGACAATGCCAAATTGAATATGTTAGTTGTATACATGAGCAATTATTTGTATAGTCATCTTGATCTCATGACAACACTAGAAGCATCTAATGCCTTGAATTTGGTTGTCATCAGGTAGGAAGAGGCAAATGAAAGGATACAATTAGTTAGGGATTTAATCCCCAAATATAAAACACATGAGGCCCAATTCCTCCAAATTTTGTGTGAGTTTAAATTATCCAAAGTGAAGGATGCCACCTATAAATTGATTAGTAGGATAAATTTTGACAAACTTATTCAAGAAGATCTACTTGATTTCAAGAAAAGTTTAAAAGGCTTAACACTTGAAGAGATAGAGTCAAAACTAAGTAATTCCTATAATAATGTAACTAAGGTTGAAATTTTCAAGAATAAAGTATAGATAACCAAGGATGAACATGCAAAGCTCCTTGGGTAGGTTTAATGAATTCATTGACCATTATTGCTAAATTTGAATATTATATGGTAGTAGCATGACACAACACATATATTTTATTAGAAGAATGAGGTGAATTAAAAGTAGATTTATGGAAGTGCATTAACATTTGTAACTACCACCTCAATGACCATGCCAACCAAGGTGCATGTATCACTTCATACAACTAATGCTTAATAGGCTAAGACTTTATGCATGTAAAATCTTGTAATGGCGAATGTATTTAGAATTTATTTGTAGTTTGAGACTTTTATTATAAAATTTGACTTTATATTTTGTACACATGCACACATTACATAGTTTTATAAAAGTCAACTTATTTAATTAATAATTATAATTTTTCTCCTATATGATTTTAGACTAAAGTTAGAACTACATATTCTAAATACCACATTTAATGACCTTGTATGGACTTGGAGGATGAGGTAACCCTTTCCCCAAGTATATATATATATATAGTTGTAACCTAGCTTACTTTCTTTGTTAGATAATTTTCAATACATAATATCAAAATAATTTTTAATCATCGGCAAAGTGTTTGAGTATTTTCTTACCAAATTCTGTACAATTATTTATTATTTCCATGGTTGTGTGTTTCAATAAATATTTAGTATGCTAAATCTAAAAATGAATTATTTATTATTTTGATTGATGTACTAATCTATAGATGTGTAACAATTATTGAACAATTAGTAAATATATTGATTAAAATAGTTAAGTTTAAATTGAATCATATTTTTTAATATGTACTAGTGCTTTATTTAGTGTAGTTTTTTTTTTTTTTTTTTTTGTAAATTTATACCTCAGATAATTCATTAGCCTAAACCATAATCTCCTAATTAAGGGTGTGCAAAAGCTACCCTAAAAGGAGTAACCTTTTTTTGAGGTTGGTGAATTTCCTACATTTGTATTTCCCTAGACTTCTTATCCATGTCTAATTAAATGTGTATAATTGATAATAGTAATAGACATAGGTTTTGAAAGCATAGGTCCATTTAGAAACCAACTAGGGAAGTGATTTCTAGGAACCACAAAGTATAATTTTTATGCCTTACCCTACACTCTTTTTTTATTTTCTTTTAAAGATATACCCACTCTATATTAGTAAATATCCATCCATCCAACTCACTTAGAAATCCATTATTTTTAGGAACCACACCTCCATCCATAAATCCTTTTCAAAAACCTACATGACCTACCCCTATTCCATCAATAGTTTAAAATAAATTCATACCTAAAACTCATTCTTTGGAGTGGAGTTTATCTCCATTGAGATCATAAAATGTTAGATGTTACCTCTTTATGGTTGTAGTGTGCATAAAACCCATACCAATATTTAAATTGGTGCTATAAGGAGGGATTGAACCTTTGATAATAAAGGTTATTATTTATGTATATTTTCACTTAAGCCACCTAGGAGAGTGACCATATCTAATTCCCAAGTTGGTTTACTAGTCTCACCCTTGACAAGTCATAGAAGACCTAGAACTATGCCAACAACTCTAGTCTAAAAAAACCCCCATTTATTAGAGAACCCCTTATAAGGAAAATTGTACCTATTAATCAAATAATGGCTTATAAATAGCCTTGGTTAGTTGGATCTACCTTTTCCATCCTAGGAGATGTGCATGATTTGCCTTGGAATCTTGAAAAGTATCTACCATCCTTTTCTCCTTTAAGAGAAAGGATGGTAGAGGAACATATAAAATCAATTAAAAATACTTTAAGGCTAATGAATTTAGTATATTAATATGTTGCATTTAGATAATTCCCTTTTACTTTGATGGATGCTTCTTATGATTGGTATTTAGATCTAGTGGAAATTTCCATAACCTCTTTGGATGAATGTTAGGCAAATTTTCTTGTGTAGTTTGTATATGTCACCAATCCTATTTTGGTATACTATCACTTTACCAGCATGAATAAAGAACCTAATGATCCCATATGCACTTTCAATACAAGATGGTAAAATATGTACAACTAGTTGACCCCAAGATATAAACTAGAGATAGCACTAGCATTGGATATCTATAAGAATGCCTTGGACCCTATCATTATTGTGTTCTTAAGAAGAGAAATTATAGATAACACTTTGGCACTAACATTTGAAGAGGCTATCACTATAGATAGGCATCTCAATCTATAGACACCTAGAGTGCCTAGTGTCAACATCACTTTTCCAACACTAAATACATTTCCACATGCAAGGTAGAACATCCTAACATTTAATCATAACTAGTTATATATGTTGTCTCTATTGATGCAAACAATGTCATAGAATTTTGGCTACCTAAACAATCATGTAATAGGTAATGGATATATGTAGAACTAGTAAGCATCTATACTTCCTAGTACTATTCTACAAGGTATAGATTCTACAAAATTAGAACTAGACTCTATTCAAAAAATAGCTCAAAAGATGAGCAATGATTTTCTAAATATGCAAAGTGAGATGGGAAATGAAAATGGCCTAACTAGAAATCGTAATACTGGATACTAGAGATACAATAGATCATTTAATAGGCATGAATAACCTAATAAAGTTCTAGAGATAAACATAGAAAATATGTCTCTTCCTAATTGGTGTAGAATTCACAATACTTTCAAGCATGGTGAGCTCAACTACATTGAATTCTATGAAACATTCAAAATCTTTTAGAAATAGGTGGTTAGACAAGATTAGATACATAATTTTCCTAAGCATCATCTAGATCCAGGATATTTTAGCACCACTATGTTCTTCAGAACTCATAAGTTTCCCTTCCTAGGTGAAGATGAAAATTATTAGAAGATAATATGGATGAAGTTCATGATTTTCATTAGTTCCAAAGAGGTGCATACAACTTGAGGAACAAGCAACCATTTAAAACATCGACTGTGCCAAATACCATGATGATTCCTCCTAATCCTAAAGTAGACTATAATCCACCTCCTCCAAAGGGGAATGATCATCAATAGAGTAAGGAAGAACCAAGCGAAGAAAGATATAATATTGTTGAGGATATGAAGAAGATCAAGATAAATATAATTTTCCATGAATTATCTTAGATCACTGAGTAGAAGGAGATGTTCTATAAGTCCATAACTATAAAGGGACATATGGAAAAGGTGAAAGTGTCTACTGACAAATTGAAATCATATAACACTAAAATTATATATAAGATCAAGCTAGAAGTTTCACCCTTTCTACTGATTATCTACTCTTTTGGTAAGAACATTCATAACTATTTACTTGATTCTAGAGCTTCTACAATTGTCATACCTACTTCTATATGTAAAAATATTGGTTTAACACCAAGCCCTTCAAAGAGGATAGTTTATCAACTAGACAAAATGGTGGTACCAATAGTTGGAAAACTAAATAATGTCTGTATTCAAGTAACATCTAAACCAAGAGTCTAGATGACCATCAATATTATGGTAGTGGACATATCAAAAGGCTATAAACTATTTTTGAACAAATTTTGGTCTAAAATACTTAATGGATATCTCTCTATAGACTTTTCCCATATATGGCTACCATGTAAATGAGTTACAAATTAGATTAAAATTAACAAAGAATCCAAAATGAAATATCCCATTATAGAATATAATGTCAAGAATGAAAAGGTAAAGTATGACTCACCAAACCTTGGTATCTATAATTTTACTACTCAAAATCAAATACATAAGATATAACCTAAAAGGTTCTAATTAGTTATGGACTCTACACTTTGATGGTGCTAGATCCAAGTAAGGATCATGCAAGGGAATTGAGCTAATTGATCTACAAGGTAAGAAATTTTTGGTAGCATATAGACTACAATTTCCATACACTAATAATTGAGCTGAGTATGAGGCTCTAAATCTAAGATTATAGTTTACACTTAAGAGTAATGTAAGGTAAATAAGAGTATTTGGTGATTTATAACTAGTTGTCAAATAAATCAAAAATAAATATCAATGCAAGCTATCTTATCTTAAAAGATACAAGCATAGAGCATGGGACTTGATTGAATTATTCAAAGATTTCAACATCATATCACTTCCTAAAGAGTAAAAGTAGACTATTTAATCATTAACTACTATCGTTGCTAATCTAGATCTACTGCAAGAGCCTAAGGTGAAGAGGTCTTCTATTGAATTGGTTCTTTATCCCTCTGTTCTCGATAATGTAGAAAAATTCTAGGTTTTTGCTGATGACCAATAGATTATTTAGCTCTTACCTAATTCATGGGATTTCAAGTCCCAAATTATTGATGATAAGGACATTAATCACCTCTATCAAGAAGAAATAGACAAGGAGGGCATTATCTAGCTTAAAGATAATCAAATTACAATTAGCCTAGTCTCCTTAGAAAGGCCATTTAACTTAGACCCTTAGGCACAACATAGATATCCCAAGGTCAAAAAATTAAACTTCAAGAGAGAAAATCTAGGAGATGAGCATAAGCAACATTATGTGAATATTGGTCTTATTTTCACTCCAAAATAAAAGTAGTGACTGAAGGATCTAATTGCTCAATATAGGGACATCATTGATTGGACATATGAAGATCTAAAGGTGTATGACCCATAGGTCATCACTCATATGGTCCCCCTAAAAATAGATCATAAACCATTTAGATAGAGATAATTAACAATCAATCCTATTTTGTATCCTCTTATTCAAAGAGAAGTAGAGAACCTATTAAGTACAAAAATCATCTTCCCAATCTGACATTCTACTTGGGTGGCCAACTAATCCCATTAAGAAAGAAGAGTGGTGAGATCAGATTATGTGTGGACTTAAAAAATCTAAACAAGTTTTTCAAAAAGGATAATTATCCTCTGCATTATATGGATGAGGTCATATATATAGTGAGTGGATCTAAAATAATAACCTTTTTGGATGGATTTTCAAGCTACAATCAAGTACTGGTGTAGTCTAAGGATAGAATTAATATGGTGTTTGCCACAAAGTGTGGATCATATGTGTATAAAGGGATTCCATTTGGCCTAATAAGGATAACAGCTACCTTTCAGTGTGCCATGGATCATGCCTTCAAGGGATCGATAATAAAATGCATAATCATCTACATGGATGATCTTACGTTATTCTCAAAAAATTTAAAGGACCACATAGGTCACCTAAAGTTCATATTCAAAAGATGAAAAAGTTTTATTATTTCATTAAAACCAAATAAAAGCATATTGGGAGTGATTGAAGGCAATATTTTGGGTCATATCATTACAAAGGATGGGATCACCATTGATCTAAATAGAATTTAAGTGATTTCAAATATCCAATCACCAAATAACGAGCTTAAATCATTATTTGGAAAGATTAAATTTATGAGGAAGTTCATCTAAGGATTTGTAGATATCATCATACCCTTGAATGCCATGCTCAAATAGGATGTCAAAATAGAATGGACAACTAAAGACCAAAAGTCCTTCTAGGACATTAAAGATGTGATATCATAGGCTCTAGTACTGATCAATCTTTATTTCAACAAACAATTTTATTTATAATTATTTGCTTCAAAGAATTCTATTACTATTGTCATCATGGAAAAAAATATGAGACTGAGCATCTGATTAAGTTTATGATTATGAACCTAAAAGATGCAAAACTTAGGGACTTTATGATTGACAAGTAGATATTTTCCCTTTTCAAAGCAATGTAGAAGTTTTAGAACTACATCTTGAGGAATAAATTCATTGCAATCATGTTTTATCCTAATTTAAAGCTCACTTTGTCATAGAATGATCTAGGAGAACACTGAGGCAAGTGGATGGACAAACTCTGAGAATTCAACAAAGATATTAAGACTATGAAGATCATTAGAGGTCAAGGCATTATTCAACTCATGATTGAGCTAGATCCATGCATCAATTTTGAATAGTTATGTAAAGCTCAAGTCTCTAAAGGAGAGTGCTATACTAATATAATACAATATTTACTTACATTAACTTGTTCCCCAAAGCTCAATAGAGAAAGGAGAGATTTGAGACTCAAAGATGCTCATCACATGATCAAGAAGGGAGTCTTCTATAAAAGGAACTATGAAGGTATTTATCTTAGATGTTTATATGCAGAGGAAGCTAAATAAATATTATATAACTTAAACCAAAAGATAGGTAGTGGTCATCCTTTTAGGAATACCACAACCCATAAAATCTTAAGGTTGGGTTATTATTTGCCAACTATATTTAAGGATTCTCACACTCATGTTAGAACATTGCATGAATATCAAGCTTTATCCAAGAGAGATTTACACACAATAATGAATTTACATCTAGTTGTGGAAGGAATGTCATTTACCAAGTGGGGTTTATACTTCATTGGTGTCATCAACCCAAATTCCTCAGTAGGCCATAGATTTGTACTTACTACTATTGACTATTGTACTAGATGAAATGAAGCCATAGTTATAAAAAACTACAAAGCAAAACATGTGATTCAATTTTTGGAGGAACACATAAAAACTTGATTTAACACATCTATTTCTTTAGTTTATGACAATGGATTAGCTTTCATATCAGCATAATTTACTGGATGGGCGCAAGATAACTAAATCATCATCAAGTCAACTTCTAACCATTACCCTTAGGGAAATGGACTGGTTGAATCAATGAACAAAAAACTGATTGATGTAATCAAGAAATCATTAGGGGACAAGCCTAGGGACTAGCATAATTTACTAAAGTATGCTCTTTGGGTAGACTAGACAAGATATAGGCAAGCCCTCAAAGCTTTACCCTACCTACTAGTATATGGACATAGATCAATTTTCCCTATCACATTGAAGCTACCCACTTATCAATTTATGTAGGACTACATGGAGCCAAATGATAAAGTTGAATCAATACTCTTGGATATAATAGATATGGATGATTCAATGATTGAAACCTTGTAGACATTCAATAAACACCAGGATTTAGTCAAAAGGTGGTTTGATAAGATATTAGAAGTTAAAGCTTTTAGGATTTTAGACCTAATTATACTTTGGGATAAATCCCATGAAAATAAAGTCATCATGATAAGTTTTCCCCATTATGGATCAAACCTTATTAGATTTCAAATATCATGGGAATTAATGTGTTTCATCTAAAGGACCTCCAATGTAATGAGCTTACATATCTAGTCAATGGATAGATCTTGAAGCACTAATTTAGGATTGTTTCATCTATGGATATTAATAATTGATCATGGATAAATGATTTTAGACATAGGACTAGATTATATTTCAATGCTTTCTTAGTTAGTTTCCTACTTTTTACATTAATCTTTCTTTCTTTTGGTATTTTATTTTCTAGATTAGATTTTAGTGCTTTCTTAGTTTAGTATCTTGCTTTCTTAGAATAGTCATTTGTCATTTTATTTGATGATCATAATTACATTTTATATAACTATAAACAAACTAAAATAACTAAACTTGTGACTTGTGGAAAAGAAGAAATTAAAATCTTGACACTTTGGGGATTAGGTTACATATTTGGTGTATTTGTGTGGTTTTTGAGTCTTTAGGATAAAGGTAGGCAATCATGAATTATTTTAGATAGTGTTACAATTAAATACCTTTTCCAGGAATGTGTAAATTGATCTTGGGTTACTTTATATAAATTTAGAATTTTTTCTTATTTTATTGGATCAAATTCACTTATCATACTAAATTCCTATTGGAAATGACAATTTTGGGTATAAGATGTGGCTGGCAGGGACATTCTAGTAATGATTTTTTTCTTAATTATACCATCTCATTAGGGTTCCATCTCTTTTTTCCATTTAACAGAACATAAAATGGAAACACAAAGAAAAAAAAAATAAGAAGGAACCAATGGATTCAAAAGAGCAAAATAAAATCTAGAGAAAATATAAATGTTCACATGATGAAATAAGGTCAATGTACCACACATCATGATAAAAATAAGAAAATAATTAAAGGAAAAGAGGAGATTGAGGTATCTATATTAGGGATATGGAAGCCTAGCTAGAAATAGAGCAATGCCTGAGTTTCCCTTAATTTTGAGCTTTAATAAATAGTATAATGAAACCTATATCCCCATCAAAGCCTTTGAAAAACTCATCACAATAGGGGTTAAATAAACTACAAGTTTTGACACACATAGATTGAAGAAATTAAAAATTACGTATGTTGTGTGAATTAACTTAGGAGTATCTTTCATGTTTCTAATTTAAGTATTATTTTGTGGCACACTTTATGATTGATTTTGGAATGCAAACCATAGTTTTAGGTTCTTGAATACTCAAAAGTATTCCCATTGTAACTCACTATTTGTTTTAACCAACACCTCCCCTTCTTTCCATAGGAGATGTGGACCCACTTTTTTTAGATTATTTTCTTGATTTTTAGCCCCTCTTATATATGCTTATGTAAATTCTAGGAAAGATCATGATTTGGCCTTTTATACCTTGGCAAGTTAGTATTGATATTGTGTTTTCATAGACTAAATCTTTTGTTTTACCAGGTTTGTTACTTCATGCTTTATGTTATTGGAGTTATGTTTTTAGTGACTATCTTTGCTATCCTCTTGGGAATTATTCTTTAGGGACTTATCCTATTTTATCTTTGTCAGGATTTTTGTTGTGTATGAATTCTTTCAGACTTATCTTTATCGAAGAAAGTTTTGCATACATTTTGTTTGAAATAATTCTTCTAAATAAATTTGTCTATAGGCTTTTATTGTCATGGGAAATTTTCCCAACATAATTGACATCACCATTTGGCCCCTCTAAACCTACCCTTTGACATTTTTGAGATTATCCTTTGGCATTTACAAAATATAACCTTTAAGAATTTTGTCATGGATAAATGCCCTATAAAGTGGACCCTTCAGATTATTGCCAAATTATTTTTTTTGGCATTTTAGAATTGCCCTTTTTTTATTTGAACTTTTTCCTTGCCAACCTACCCTTTGAGATTTGTGTAAAGTGTCCTTCAGCCTTTTTGTTGTAGCCATTTTTACTGACAAATTTCCTTTAAGAATTTTCAAATTTCCCTTTTGGCCCCTCCATAATTTCCATCAGGACTTTTGTCCCACACCTTTTTGAGCCTTTTCCTTCAAACATTTTTTTTGAGACACTTTCTCCAATCCAATTGAATTCCTTTAGACATTTTGTTTGAAAGAATTGGGTCTTTAAGAGAATTGTTGTAGATAATTTTTTTGAAACAATTTCCCTGATGGAGTTCCTTAAAGAATTTTAAATCGATCCTTTTCCTCTAACTTACCCTTCAAATTTTTTGTTAAGGAAACATGCCCTTCAAACTTTCTAAAGATACCCTTCAACATTTTAGAAGTTCCCTTCATGAATTTTGTGGTTACCCTTTAGGAATTTTGTAATGGCCCTTTCCTATTGAAATTTTCCCTATGAAGTACACCCTTCAGGTACTTTTGCCTTGAATTAGACCCTTCAACCTTTTTGAAAGTGCCTTTAGGACTTTTATACTAGTCTTATTATCCCCACAAGTTTGGCCTTTGGAACTTTTGTCCCTAAAATTTTCCCTAGACCATTTCCTTTAGAATTTTTGTTTCAAACATTTTATCTGACATAAAAGTCCCAAATCAATACCATTAAAGAATTAGTTAGTAGACATGTTTACCAAGAGCACTACTAGCTACATTATACTCAACTAAAACAAAGGTGAAAATACTTCCCATCAATGTATTAAAGGCCCCAAATAAAATGAGCTAAAAATGTTTGAATTATACAATAAATAGAAGTAAAGTGAATTTGCATATTTATGTCACATGAAATTCTATTCAATACAGAATCCTATATAGGAAATTCATAGATATTGAATCTATAATTGATTTCAAACTAAATAGAATTTTAAGTCTTGTACTTTCCTATAGTGATAAATATCCCTAGCTACTATCTCAATAATATTGTGAGTAAAACAATGACTAAGCTAGAGCTAAATTTTTTGCACAACATACATAGCACATAAAAGAAGACTGCCAGCAACATAGAGCATATATAGACATCAATGGAATCTTTATCTAGGGTGTTTTGAGGGACAAATATTCCATCCCCATATTTAATCAAGACTCTATAGAGTTTATAGATATAGTCTTTGATGTTATAATATTTTTAGATAGGTATCATGACTATTCAAAATTATGGGACATCATTGACTCTGTGGATGTATTTGTACTAGAAGATGAGATGAAACTTATGGATAGACTATTATTTAAGGATTTTTTGGATTTAAAATATCAAATATTAAACTTTTTTACCACCAATCTAGAAGTAATTTCATGTATTTACCTTCTGTAGGATTTCTTTTTCTCATGAAAGATATCTCAAGATGTTTTCCTAAATCATTCAAGAAATAACATAGTGGTTAGGTGCATATGAAGAGCCCACTTCCAAAGGTATCTATATTTAAGTATACCCAATGGTAAATTTTTTCTAATAAAGTTCAATTGATAAGGCACTATCTTCATGGCTACTCCTAGACCAGACCATTACATGGAGGAGGAAGAAGTTGAAAGGAGCAATTTTGACTGACAAATTTAGAATGGTGATTTGTATTGAAATGGGTATCCTAAATCAAATATATGGAATTCCAAGAATTAATTTTATCAATATAGACTAGGTACCATTATTTTAATGATGCTTAACCATGATGTTGCAGACAACCTAGGTGAAATAATCAACTTTCACTTGAAATGGTAGATAATCCATAAGGATAAGTGCCCCACACCTTCAAGAAAATTATACATGATGTCATATTTAATGGATACAATCATGGGTACCTATTATATATATCTTGGTTAATTGTGTACTATAGCCATATATTTTTAAAATAATATAATTCATGATCATGACTAATTTATGCATTTATATATAAATACCAAAAACATGATTAGGATAGTAAAGGATGTCTATCTATAGGTGTGGCAAGCCATTAATGGATATCCTATGCCTAGAATCAAGCCTAATATCCTAAATAACTTATATTACAAAGGAGATTATTTTCTCTACCCAAACTTCATAGTAATCATGATTTGGGGGAATAAGGTTAATCCTTTGTGTCTTCCCAAGTACATCCCAAACAAGTTGGCAGAGCAAGATATTACTTTCTAACTATGGTGAAGTATCAAGGAGGACTTATCTAGATAGAATAAAACCTTATTCATTAGATACCACATAAAAACTGGAAGCATGGTTTATAAAATGTGGAAGTGTTTCACATAAGTGGGTGGCAAATGCAAAATTTATCAATTCCCCATGCTTACATATAGATATTGGGATCCTCATGGGCAAGTTTAAAATCACATACAAGGATTTAACATCCATTACATCCATGTCCCATATCCATATGATTTTTTATTTATTAATGAAAAATATGATGAGGATGTTTTAGAGAGTTCCATGTTTGTTGGACTAAAGGAAGATCATTTATGGATGATCCAAGATGACCCCTTGATCATTGCTAGAGAATTAGATAGTAGAAAGACTTTATACAAGGGATGGGAGTACTTTGATTTCTAAAGAGGACAATCTGAGGAGTAATTCAAGGATAAAATAGGTCCCTAATCTTGAGCCTTCCCATTGAAACTAATTACTATGAATAAAGAGCCTAGGCTACCTGAGCTCAGTTCTATTAGAGGAGCACAAGTAGGGGATCCTATTAGCTTAGATTCTAAGGAGGAAAGAGGAAACCAAAATAACTAAATGTAATAACCACTAAAGTATATATTTTTATGCCCTAGGTGCAAATTGATACATATATTGGGATAATAATATCATAAGTAGTGGCATTAACATCACAAGACTCCCCCACATAACTAAATATGCTTCTAGTTTATAAAAGGAATCATAGGACTCCTATAGGTAGTCCTATCATGGAACCAGTACAAGGCTTGCCTAGTAGATATCAATAGAGGGAAGTTTTGATAATAAAATACATTGAGGATGAATCTAATGAAGAAGTAGATTTGGAGGCAGCTAAGTCCATGAGCCTTCAATCATGACCTATAACAACAACTTGTCTAGGTACCCAACCTTTTGTAAGTTTTCCTTTATCTTTTATATCAATATTTGGACAAGTTTAAATTTCTTTTATGCTAATATCAACCTAGGTGTAATTCCTTACTTTCACCTCCATTGACCCCTCCATTACCACCACTACCCTTGGTCCCTCTATTTCCACTTCCATAAAACACTCCCTCTACCCACCTCCTCTATCCCTACTAACACTTCCACTATTATATCCCTCAAAATGAATAAGGTGTTTAAGAAGGTATAGACTACTTTATCCACCCCAAAACTTCATGTCCATTACACCCAAATTTCCCTCCCAATTCCATCCACCTCTTCCACAAAAGAAACCATAGTGAAAAGTACTATTGGGGAAAGTAAATCCAAGACCCAAGTCCACCCACTCCCTCAATTTGGAAGAGTGGATTGGTCCAAAATTATATGTCATTCCTTACCTAATGTCATTTATAGGCCCCAAAATAAATATTAGGTTAAAGAAGAGGCTAAGAAAGAGGTTTTTACCACAAATTATAATGCATCTTAATTGGACATTCCTTCATGGGAAGTCAACTTGAGAATTAAGTATTCCCAAATGCCAAGATTTAGAATCACTGAGCTTCCCTTAATTTACACTCTATTCAATCCCCCATCTAGTAGAATTTAGAGAGGGAGGAAGATGAATTTGGAGGATGAAAAAGGAACTAAAATCATCCTTGAGGAAAGAGAAGAAGTGTTCTCCCTCATAAAAAGGTAGAATAGGCAGTCAGGGCAATATCCATATGTCTAAAATCTTGTAGACCTGGCACAGGCACATAAGGATGAAATAGTTGATATCCACAAAGGCATATAATTGTTTTTATAGGATCTTGAGGCTAAATTTAAGACACTAAAGGCCAATGTGGAGTAACTAAAAGATAAATAAAAGATGGTACACATTCCTATGGGTATAGAAGCTGAGGTACAAGAAGATGCTTTTATATCTTATAATTATTTGGAGGAAATGGAGTTAATAAAGGTTAAGATGACCCCTCATGTGAGAAACACAAACTAATTATTTAATTATTTGAGATATGATAGTTTGAAATTGAATATTTTAGTTGTATACATGGGCAACTCTCTATATAATCATCTTGACCTCATAATAATTCTAGAAGCATCTAATGCCTTGAATTTGGTTATCATCAAGAAGGAGGAGGAAAAATAATGTGTACAATCAATTAGGTATTCAATCCCAAAGTATCAAGTGTATGAGGCCTGGATACTCCAAATTTTGCATGAGTTAAAATTATCCAAAATGAAGGAGGCCATCGATAAATTTATTAGTATGACCAATTTTGAAAAACTTTTTCAAGAAGTGGTAGATGATTTCTAGAAAATTTTACAAGGTTTAACACTTGAAGAGATATAATTGGAACTAATTAATGCCTATAAGAAGTTAACCAAGGTTGAAATTTTCAAGAATAATTTTAGCTAACTAATTATGAACATGCAAAAATCCTTGGATAGATTAAGATAATTCATCGACTACCACTACTAAATTTGAATATTATATGGCAATATCATGATGTGTCACATAAATTTTATGAGGTGAATAAAAAATAGACTTATAAAAATGAATCAACATCTGTAACTACTACCTTAATGGCCACTAAGACAAGGTACATGCAACACTTCATACGACTAAACCTTGATAGGCTAACTTTAAGCATGTATAGTTTTGTAACGATAAATGTATTTAAATTTTTCTTGCAGTTTGAGCCTTTTATTGTAAAATTTATCTCTACATTTTTTACACATGCACACATTACATAGTTTTATAAAATTTAACTTATTTAATTAATAACTATAAGTTTCCTCTTATACGGTTCTAGACCATAGTTATAACGACATGTTATAATTACCACATGGAATGACCTTGCATGGACTTGGAGGATGAGGTGACCCCTTCCCCAAGTATATATATAAAATTGTAATCCAACTTAGTTTTTTTAGAGAATTTTGAATACAGAGCAATGAAGCATTTTTTTGTCATCAACAAAGTTTTTGAGTATTTTGTTTCAAAATTCTATGTAATTATTTGGTATTTCCATAGTTGTGTGTTTTAACAAATATTTAGTGTGTTAAAGATGTGAATATATTATTGATTATGTTGATTGACGTATTGATCTATAGATGTGCAAAAAATATTGAAGGATTAGTGAATATATTTATTAAAATAGTTAAGTTCAAATTGAATCATATTTCTAAATATGTACAAGTGCTTTATTTGGTTTAGTTTTCTTTATGTGTGTAAATTGTTTCCTTAGATAATTCATTAGTCCAAGACATAATGTCTTAATTAAGGGTGTGCAATAGATTCCCTAAAAGGAGAAACCTTTGTTTTAGGTTGGTGAATTTCTTTCATCTTTATTTCCCTAGATTTTTTATCCATGTCTGATTATATGTGTGGAAATGATGTTAGCAACAGACATAGGTTTTAAAAGCATAGGTCTATATATAAACCAACTAGGGAAGTGATTTCCAAGAACCACATAGTCTTATTTTTCTTCCTTACCCTACCCTCATTTTTTTTTTTAAAAAAAATAGCTACCCACTCTATATTAGCAACCATCCATGCAACTAACTTAGAAATCCACTATCTTTAGAAACACACCTCCATCCAAATAACCTTGTTAATAACCTACATGCTCTTCCCCTATTCCATAAATAGGTTGAAATAAAATGCATACCTATAACTCATGCCTTGGAGTGGATTTTATCTCCATTAAGATCTTAAAATGTTAGAGGCTTCCTCATTATGACTATAGTGTGTATAAATACCACACCAACAAGTCTAACCCCCTATATGGTCTTTTCAATATTGTGTGAATAATTCATGTTTTATTGACTTTAATTAATAAAGTGTTTCAAAATCTTTGTATGTTAATTGTTAAAAATATTTTAAGTGTTAATATTTTTTGGAGTACCTGTAAGTGAATTTTTCATATTGGTGTCACTTTGGAATCTTTCACACTAAGTGGCTAAAGTTTATGAAAATGCTGAAATATGAACAAATTGGTATAACTATGACTTGGTATATTTCAATTCTCAGGCACTATCATTCTCTTAATTATAAACCCCCTCTTTTAACTTACCTTGATCTCTTTTTTAGGTTTATTTTTTAATTCAAATAGTCTCCTCTCTTTTAAAAAGTTAGTAAATATTAGCATAATTAAAATTTTGAGTAAGGGTTTCTTTGGCTAGTAATGAATTCTAAGTGTAACCAAATATACATTGTGAATCTAATGGTAAAAACTACTACTCTTTAAGTAGAACAAGGTTAAAATACTCAGTTCTTTGATTGAACTAGTATCAATACTAAAATTAATGAGGGAAAATCTTTATCTCATGCATTGTCTCTCACTTTCCTTATCTATAACACTTGATCTCATGGATACCTTTGGAAATAAGGATCCTAAGCCCAACAACATGTTGTCCTAGAACTATTCATTTTAATACTTAAGGGTAAAAATTCAAGCATAAGTAGATCAGATGAGTGTTGTGTTTCTTGGGAATGATATTTTTGACCTCTATATATAGCTATATACCCAAAAATAACCTAAACTATAAGCCAAAGGTATTATCCAGGATGATACAATATAATGGTGTTTTTTGACCTAGTAGTATATCATCTAAGTTAATATAATATAGAATATATAGGTAGAATAAAAACTATGTCAACAAGGATGATATAATACAATGATAAATAATTAGGAAATAAACCTTATTGACTAGTATGATTTAGTATAAATATGGGGTGGAAAAATAACTAGACATGAGGAAATAGATAAAGAAGACTAAAACATACACAAAAGAGGTCAAATTGATAGTAATTAATGTATGATTAAATAATATGCAAACATATCTTGTGAATTACCATGATCTGACCACACCCATTTCTCAATGCATTACTTTGGATGTGCACTTAACAAGATTGATGAAATAACAAGTAATCTAAGATAAATCATCAGTAAAGGATAAATATGATAAATATCATGTATATAAAAAAACCACTCATAAATTTAGATTCATTTTAAATTTTATCTTCTTATGGGGGTTATATTTGTGTTTTACATGTATTAGACTTCTCTTTGTGAATAAGGGATTTCTATAATACATTGGTTCATCATACTCATCCACATGGATTCCTTTGTTTATGTTCTCTATAGTTGCCTTCCACTTTTGTCTATGGTTATTCTTTGATTTTTATTTATGTGATTTTTTGTGGGTTTGATATTCAATTTTTCTCTTTGACATAGTTAGTTTAAGGGCATAAGTCAACCTATACTTTCCCATTCATTATTTCCACTAGCATGGGGTATATAAATATTGTATAATATTTTATACTCGCATCCTTTGACATGATACAATTTGATTTTTTTAAAGTGTACCTCAAAACAAGTTTATCCTCATCCAATATTCCTACATTTATCCACTAATGTAAGATCTTGTATATCATGTGTAGTCCTCTTTCCATGTACTTGGTCATTACTAAAAATGGCATCTTGAGACATCATATTATTCTATCTCATTCCTTCATCTTAAATTATATTAAAGAGTGATGGATCATCATTAAAATTTATGAAATATCACCATAATAATATGGTAAGCCTTTAGTATTCTCCATTCATCCCCAATGATAGCAACAAATGTACCATAACAACATTCAATCTTAATATTGTATCCCTTTGTGATTTGTATGGGTATATATCCACCATTTTACCTATTTATGGAATATATCCATACAAGATAAGTGAAATACAACTCATGTGACCCATATTAAATGTATATAACATTGCATAGTAAAATGATAAGAATAGACCCCCATAAAAATGTTTAACATTTTACATGCACTTCCTTTGTGCCCACAATAAACTTTTCACTTATTAAAAAAAAAACATTAAATCAAACTTTATTTAATGAAAATTGGTGTGTTTGGTACACCACTTCCTTGTTGTAAAATCACTAATACACTATGATAAATACCTTCCAAATGATCAAATGAGCTACTACACACATCATGTGGTCTTCAAACATGAGCATTATATATCACATTTAATGATAATTGAGTTGTTTTTAATCCTAATCTACATGTTTTATTTTCATGGAAATCCTCATGTTTTCCCCTTAATTATTCAATCTAGTTATTTTGGTGAATTTCTTGGGTTTGAAGGTTATCCTTTTTCACTTGAATTAGAATATCCCTTCATGTAAAAACATTACTAAGAATTTAACCAAATTTATAATTTTAAAATTAGTGGTAATTACTAAATTTATATTACACCATTCAACTCCAAGTCTCTTTTAAAGGTTCTATCTTCAAGGGCCATCTGGGCTGATCCTCCCTATTTCTATTTAATATCCATTCTTGAGCATCTATTATTACTTCAAAATTTGGTGATTAAAATCATCAATTTATTGTATCCCACACATTATGTTATAACCTTTCCATGAAAAATAAAATCTTGAAATTAAATAATGGGGATTTTAAGAAGAGATTCCTTTATCTAGTTATATTCTTTTCTTATTTCACTTTATTCTATTACTTATTTTACAATGATCATCATATCTCCACCTTTATCAGTATTTCCTCTTCCTACTCTAAGGTTTCTGTTGGAAATATTGTCATTGATGTCAAAGGTTTAGCATTATTGGTGATAAAGGCCCCATTGCATTTAATGTTGTTTGTAATAAATATATCTTGGCTAATATGAGTTAATATTTATTTAATATTAATGAATATATTTTTGGTTGCATATGAGATAAAAGAAGGGCCTAAGGAGAAATCAAAGAGCCATGGGATAAAGAGAAAAGAAGGATGGGATGCATTTTCCCATGAAGAGTCATCTTGGGGAATTCCAAGAGTCACCAAGTGAAGACAAAAGAGGAAGGGCACAATTTCTTATGAAGGGACACTTAAAAGAATACGAAAAGTCACCAAGATGAGGGAAAAAGAGGGAAGGACGTTTTTGATCATGAATGGTCACCACATGACTTTTCAAAGGCTTGAATATGAAGGGTCATACAAGTTTGGTGCCATTTTCCATGAGGATTGAAGGGTCAAAAAGGGGGAAGGCCAAAGGTCATTTGGAAAGCTATAAATAAAGGCTTCAGAAGCCATTTTTAATATGGAAGAGAGAGGTTGATTTGGTATTCTAATATCTAGCTTAGAAGAGAAATTGTGAGAGATGAATATGATTTGTATTTGTTATATCTAGCTTAGAAGAGCAAAGGTGAGAGAGAGGAAAGAGATGTATTGAACTATCATTTGTTGAGATAGAAACATTGAAAGATAGGTGTGTGTGGTATACAGAAAGGGGTTGGTGCTCCTGTGGGTTGGTGCTCATGAATAGTAGTTGGGTTGGTGCTTGGCAAAGGGGTGTGGTACTCCTGTGGGTTAGTACTCATGAATAGTTGTTGGGTTGGTGATCGGCAAATGGGTATGGTGCTCCTCTAATCTTGGCTTGTGAATATTGTTTGGGTTGGTGCTCATTAATATTATTGATATTGTTCTCTATGGTTTTTCCCACATTGGGTTTCCACATTATATCTGGTGTCTCTCTATCTTGTGTGGTGTTTATTGTTTGAGTTTTATTGCATATCTTGAATGTTTGATTAAGTGGAATTTGGTTAAAGAAAATATTTATAAGATATATGATATAATGATTCACCCCCCCCCTCTCAGTATATCTTGTGCTTAACAATTGGTATCAGAGCAAGTTCCTTTTTGAAAAGTTTTACAACTTGAAGGTAGATCGGGAAAGCATGATGGCTAGGTCACAAGAAGGATTTTCTACAAATAAGGCACCTTTGTTTGATGGGATGAATTATGATTTTTAGAGCATGAGAATGAAGGTTTATTTGATGGCCCTTGGATTTGACGTATGGAAAGCAGTGGTGGAGGAATATGAAGAGCCATAAACATATGCAATTACTCCAACATAAAAGAAGGCAATTGAATGTAAAGATAAAGCTTTGAATGCTACTTTATGTGGTTTATGTGAATCTAAATTTGTTAAAGTTATGAAATTTAAATATTCTCATGTAACTTGGGTAAAAATTGAGAATATTTACAAAGGTGATGGAAAAGTTCAGCAAGCTAAGCTACAGACTTTTAGAAGGCAATTTGAAAGTTTGAAGATGGAAGAAGAAGATATAACAAGTTATCTTTTGCAAGTTGATCAAATCATAAATCAGATTCAAGGTCTTGGAGAAACATTAGATGAGTCAATGGTGGTGCAAAAGGTTTTGAGATCTATACCAATGAGATATGATGCAAAGGTTTTGGCAATTGAGGAGATGAAGAATTTAGCCAAGCTAAAGATGGATGAGCTTTATGGTATTCTCATAGCATATGAGATGCAGATAGAACAAGATAAACCCTTAAAGAGAGAAGCAAATTTCAAGAGATCAAAGAAGGATAAAGCTAACATTAAAGAATCAAGTGATAGTTCTAGTGATGATGAAGATGACAATGGAGCACTTTTCATTTGCATGCCAAAAAGAGGAACAGGTATTTATCAAGGAAAATTACCTTTTAAATGTTTTAATTATGGAAAGATTGGACATTTTTTAGCTAGATGCCCAAATAAGGGTAATGATGAAGAAGAAGAAGAAAAGCCTACATATAAGAATAATTTCAAAGGCAAATCTAAGAATAAATTTGAGAAGAAGAGCCTATATTCTAAGGATCCTAACTCAGTCAAAGATAGTGGAGTCAGTGATTCAGAAGAAGAAGAGATTCTATTCATGTCCATACATGAAGGTGATCAAAAAGATGAAGAAGAGGAAGCTAAAGTGAATATGGAAGGAGAGATCATTTGTGCCTTAGAAGAGTTAGAAGTTGTTCAGAAGAAGAATCAAAGATTAAAGTGCTAGATCGAGAAAAATGAACAAGAGTCAAAGGAAATGATTGAAGATCTACAAGCACACTTTGAAGAAGCCAAGAAGAATGAATAAGATCTCACAACATAGTTGGAAATAGAAAGAAAATAATTTCAAAGGTATGTTATTGAAATTGCCTCTTTAAAAGAAGATATTGTGAAAGCAGTCAATGATAAAGTAGTTAGTGATTCAAAATTTGAGGATATCACTAACATGCTAAATAAGATATTGGAAAGTCAAAATGTAAATATAGAAAAGATAGGGATCAGATTTAAAAAGTAAAAGAGCTATGTAGAAGCTCTTACAAAAGAGGAAACAAAAAGGGGAGAAGTAAAGAATACAGAGGACATCTCAAACAGAAAAGGCTGGAAAGAATAAAGCTACAAAAGACAATCAGGTCAGAGATATACAGAATGTCTTATTTTTATGGCTATTTTATTTTATTGTAATGGATATGGTCACAAGAAATTAGAATGTATAAAAAGAGCTAAAAATTTTAGAAATAAGAAGGAAAGTCAATTAGAGTCAAGCAGAAGCCACAACTCTTTTGCTCCTCTATCAAGCTTTGATGAAGAGACCATAGTATGCTACAAGTGCAACAACTTCAAACACATAGCTTGGTATTATAGAAGTGTGTTCGAGTCAATCAAAAAGGATCAAAGTTTCAAATCTCCATTCATCAAGAAGGATTAGAGTTTCAAAGTTCCATTCATCAGGAAGAAGGTTCAGTTGTGTTCATGGCAAAAGAAAAAACCTGAATATTCAATGTTGGTGCAAACATATTTACATGTAAGAAATAAAGATCAGCCATGGTTCGTTGATAGTGGATGTTTGAGGCATATGAAAAGAGATAAAAGTAAAGAATATCAATGGTGGCATAGTGAAATTCAAAGATAAAACCACTGCCAAGATAGCCAGAAAAGGTATTTTAAGTTTGGATATTAGTAGAACCAAAGCTAAGAATGTTTTTTAAGCATAATCTATTGAGTGTAAGTCAAATATGTGATCAAGGATACATCTTAAAGTTTCATGCAAAAGGTTGTGAGATTAGAAGGAAATATTCAAATGAGTTGATTGCAGATTCTCAAAAGATAGGCAATTATTTATCAGATATCTTCTCAAAGGCATGATCAAAGGACACATTTAAAGATCTATGAAAGGAGTTGGGAGTAATTTCTATTACTTCCTGCCATTGATTTTCAGCATCAATTGAGGGGGAGCTAAGTGTTAGATCTAGGTAGGCCCTTTGCCATTGACGTCAAAGGGGGAAAATAATAGGTAAAAGTGCAAGTGCAAAAATAGGTACAGGGAATAGGTACATGTTGCTACAGTAAGGGGGAGTTACTATATGTTTTTAGATGATAGTATGTGTAGGTGATAGGATGTGGTAGTTTCAGGATCGAGGTTGCCATAAATGACAAAGGGGGAGATTGTTGGAAATATTGTCATTGTGTCAAACGTCTAGCATTATTGGTGATAAAGGCTCCATTACATTTAATGTTGTTTTTAATAAATATATCTTGGCTAATATGAGTTAATATTTATTTAATGTTAATGAATATATTTTTGGTTGCATACGAGACAGAAGAAGGGCCCATGGAGAAGTCAAAGAGCCATGAGATAAAGAGAAAAGAAGGATGGGATGCATTTTCCCATGAAGAGTCATCTTGGGGAATTCCAAGAGTCACCAAGTGAAGACAAAATAGGAAGGGCACAATTTCTCATGAAGGGACACTTTAAGTAATATGAAAAGTCACCAAGATGAGGACAAAAGAGGGAAGGACGTTTTTGGTCATGAATGGTCACCACATGACTTTTCAAAGGTTTGAATATGAAGGGTCATACAAGTTTGGTGCCATTTTCCATGAGGATTGAAGGGTCACAAAGGGGGAAGGCCAAAGGTCATTTGGAAAGCTATAAATAAAGGCTTGAGAAGCCATTTTTAATATGGAAGAGAGAGGTTGATTTGATATTGTAATATCTAGCTTATAAGAGAAATTGTGAGAGATGAATATGATTTGTATTTGTTATATCTAGCTTAGAAGAGAAAAGGTGAGAGAGAGGAAAGAGATGTTGTATTGAACTATCATTTGTTGAGATAAAAACATTGAGAGATAGGTGTGTGTGGTATACACAAAGGGGTTGGTGCTCACAAATAGTAGATGGGTTAGTGCTCAACAAAGGGGTGTGGTGCTCTTGTGGGTTGGTGATCACAAATAGTCATTGGGTTGGTGATCGGCAAAGGGGTATGGTGCTCCTGCAAGCTTGGCTTGCAAATATTGTTTGGGTTGGTGCTCATTCATATACTTGAGATTATTCTCCATGGTTTTTCCCACATTGGGTTTCCACGTTATATCTGGTGTCTCTCTCTTTCTTGTGTGGTGTTTATCATTTGAGTTTTATTGCATATCTTGAATGTTTAATTAAGTGGAATTTGTTTAAAGAAAATATTTATAAGATATATGATATATTGATTCACCCCCCCCTCAGTATATCTCATGCTTAACAATTTCTCTATCTTTCCTTTTTATCTAAGTTGTTAAATTATATTATAATGCCTACTTAACATTTGATTTTTGACTACGTATTAATGATGGCCATGGAAATTTACTATAACTCTTCTTTTTACATAAACAAAACTCAATCCCTATAACCTATTTTTTTCCTTGTTGTTTTCCTAATTAATTACAGATGATTTCCTTACTAAAAGTCATCTTAAATACTAAAATTTAGTTAGGATTTTATGTGCCTTAGCTCAAGACCTTATTTTTTCCTTCAAATATCTATTATCTATTTTGGATTTTTGAAAACATAAATGGAATGAATGATATTTAGTAACCCCAAAGGGTCATATCTATATCTTCAAAAGATGTTAGTTTTCTTAATGAAATTCATATTTTCCATCCCCTTCATCAATTTTATCATTTTATACATACATATGTAATTTTAATCATAGTGATTCCATCTCATGTGTTTATTCCTTTACATGAAACCTATCATTTTCCATTTTTTTGGTTCATTTTTCTTGTTCACTTCTTTCTTTTGCATTTTTTAACCATAGACCTCACTTTTTTAGATATTTAGTTATTTATGAATTTTGTCCCATATTTCCTAAATCATTCTCTATATGGAATTTTGAGCCTTTTTCCATTTCCCACCTTTCATTACACTAATTTTGAGCATGGTCCTATAGCACATACATTAATTTTGTGTGTTATCTCATGTTTATATATGTTGACATATATTATTCTATCATATGATATTAATGTGTGTTAATATATATTTTTTAACTATTTTATTTCTCATGTTGCATATGACACACAAATAACCCATATTATTATTTATTCATAATTCCTTATAAAATGGACATTTTGAGTAAAATGTAATAAATGTGAATATTTATGTATGCATATAAAATTTCACACAATAATACTTGGGGAAAAATTCCTGTTAATATCACAAAAAATCTATTAAAAAATTAAATATGTTGAAATAAATAAAATGAAATAATATATTTATGGCATTTTCTCTAGCATAAAATCTTATTTTTGGTAATCTAATAGCCATTAAAAATAGTAAGTTTTAACCTATTCTAATTGAAATCCATGTGTATCATTTCTCCATATAAGCCATTAAACTTCCATTCACTTGTATCTAGTATGCCTTGGATGGTGTAGGGATCCAACCACCTAATGTGAAAATTTCTTAGGGGCTTGCAATACATTTATTCAATGAGAAATATATTTTTTCCCTTCTATAAGAGATTTTCCTTATAGTGATTTTCATGCCACACCTTTTTCTTGAACTTCTCAAGACATTGGATTAATATAACTAGAATGTTCTTCTCATCCAACTTAATTATTTATTATAGCTATGTATATAATGATTATTTATAATACAAGTTCCCTATGCATGCTATGTTTAAAATAAAATATATTGGAAAGACTGGTTGTTTTATAAACACTACTTGTAAATGAGTCTACTTGTTTAACATCTTGTAGGTGGTATGATATGGCCATATAAATGTTGTATATTATTTATCCAAATCCTTTCAACCTAAATCACATATCTTGGTAATAATAGTTCCTAATATCTTGCTAAATTCATCCACCATCCTATTTTCTTATTGGTGATAAGAAATAATCTTATGATGCATGATCATAAAATCATTGAGCAATATATTAAACATTTTACTACCTATATAAATTTAGGAATTAATTTCCATCCATACCTTGTTATAATATTCTCCCATAATAATTTTATAACTATTACCATTGTGTTATCCTTTCTAGGTGATTCTTCTATACATAGTTTAAAATAGTCTATGGTTGTAATGAAATGTCTTGGTCCCTTCTATCATGAAACTATAGTGATTGACCCAAAAATATTATGTTACCCATTTATAAAAAAATATCTTATGTTATTGGTTGGTACACCATTATTTGATTAAAGATCCACTACTAAGGTGTTCATATCCTAAACTTGCATATCCCTTAAAAAACCATAGTTATATTATTATTTTTCATTTAATTAAAACACATGAAGGTTTATGATTTTGGTATATTAGGATTTTTCACACTCATAACTTATTTAAAATTCATGTCCATTGGGTCAAGAGTAAACCCATTTAGTAACTTATTAAACTACAGGATCATTTTCCTTCTTTGGAGTGTGCACTTTCTCACATTTTATGGAGAACATTTCCTATATTTAGGAATTAGTATAGTTCCTTTCTAATTCCAATATAATCATTTCGACATCCACCTAAACCAGCTCTCCCCATGTTGGGGTTCATGGTGGTTTTCAAAATTTTACTAATTCATCATATTTGAGCCTCTTAAACTTTTAATAATATTGGTTAACCAACATTTTGAAGTCTTTTAATGTTCCACCTTTTTGGTTCTAACATGAAAAATCACCTTACCCTTTTCTTTCACTCTCTAATTATCCAATGCATGGGAGGTTTTTATCTCTCCAAATATAGAGTTTAAATTCCTAGATCCACCATGATCTTATTTATTTCTATTGCAATTGGGTTTATGTCTAATCCTTTGGACTTTTACATAAATTAATATTATGCTTCCTATGGGAAAGATTATGTAGATGAAAAAATATCCAATAAGTAGCTACTAAACACACATATAATTCTTGTCCAAAAATATTCCATCACATTCAAATTTATAACCCACACATTAGTTTATAAATATATTATTCTAAAATCCTTGTTATGGCTCACAATATACATAATTATCTATGCATACTAATGTTCATGTAGTCATATAAATAAAATTCCATTTATAAATGAACATAAAAGTGTTATCTAAACCAACTATTAGAACTCAAATTACCTATAATTATATGAAAATATTAAAATTATAACTCTCAATCATTAAACCATCTTTAACTCTTTCCAAAGAGATATGCTCAACCATTTCCAAGAACCTTATCTATCAACTAGCTCAACAAGGTTTCTAACAATGGAGTTAAAATTTTAGGGTTTTTCTAATGATTCCTAAGATTTCTATGCCACTTTACAAATCCAAAAAATAAACCTAGTTTTCTACATTGTAATACCCAAGTATAACTTCAATGCTAAGTTGAGGCATAATGTAAGAATGTAAGGGTAAGCTATGTTAATTAAAAAATATGTAAATGGAATATTTTCCATTAAAATATCAAGATATTATGAACATGCATGTAAAATAAATAGTGTATTCCCATCAATCCTTAAAATATAAAAATAATTAAGATATAAAATTATATTCATTCATAATTTATTGTATATATAAATTATGAAACTATTATAGTCATACTTAAAGTTATAACATGATAACTTTCCAAAATTACCAAAATATTTTATATTGAACAAAAAAATCATTTATGAAACTAAATTATTAAAAACATATTGTAAATAAATCATTACATAAGGTAATGTGATATTTTATAGATATAAGACCCACCTTGCTATACATTTCATATGTTATATTCTCTTGATGGATTTATAACAATAGTCATACTCATTTTGAGTTGTGGCTCCAATTTTAGCTATTCCTTCTATCATTTTGACCCATGATTAGAGCAACCAAACTCTTTATATTAATTAATATCATTTTTTTACTAACTAAACTTCATGTATAATAACTTCTATGTTTTTTTAATCCTTATCTTGCCACTTTGTGCATGTAGATATTTTTTGTAGTCAACACTTTGCCTTTTATCATCTCAAAAATACTTAGTTCCTAGTATTCACTTTACATACATATAATCTCATCTTAGGTGCAATAATAAACTTTTAAAAATTCCCATTGGTTCCTTAAAAACATACCTTATTCATTTCTATAAACATGCATGCTTATCTATATAGCCTCATGTGTGATACTTATCTATATACATATTTTCACACATTGTTTTACTTAGACACAAAGTATTTCTTAAGCTAATAGTAATTTGTTCATATTGATGCATATTGGCTAATGTACTTTAAAAAAATTGGGATCAATAGGTCAGGAACCATATTAGATTATGGCCTCTAAACCTACCCAAAATTATGACTATAATTCTATGTACTATTTTTTTGTAATATTTGAATAAAATATAGATACAATTTTGAGTAGTATAAAAATTAATATTTTGAGTAGATTCCATAATATTTTTTAATGATATATTAAGTATATCATAAATAAAATAAAAATAATTTATCAATTTCATACTTAGTACGTCCTCAAAATATATAAATATTATATGGATGTTATCATGAGTACCCTCTCAATAGGAATAAATAGGGTCTAATTTATCATAATTTTAATGTGGTGATATAAATGTCCTATAATCATATTGACACTATTATGACTGATATATATGCCTCCTTTTTAGGATGTGGAAAAAAATGTGAAAATCATATCTCAAAAGAATGATATTATATGTAACTTATATTATAGTAATAAAAATATCTGATGTGTCTAGCATATAAATATATTTCCATGAAAACATATGCATGATAAATATGTTTCCCCATATGATGATATGATATAATAAATATATTATAAATAACAATATTCAACATGTAGGCTTGATATGTAATAAATATAAGGTTATGGATAAGTTTCCCCATGTGGGAAAATATATATAATGATATTTTGTGTTTTTTCTAGATCATTGAAAGGTCCCATGCATGCTAAATATTGCCCAAAAATTATATTAATACTCATGGTGAAAAAATATCGCTTAAATGAGAAGAATTAAGTGCTCACCTAAATAACATAAAGAGAATATAAAAACCTCCATTATGAGAAAAAATTATAAATACATTAACATGTGCATTATCTTTACACAATAAAACATATCACACAAATATCATTTGAGTAAACAAAGAACACCAAAAAAAAATATTCTACAAGTAAATAATTCATATTTCATTAAAATATAGACATAAATGTCCATCTATTTATAAATTATACACTTATTTATAAAATGGTCACCATTATATTTTGACTTTTACACATAAACATATTATGAATATTATGCATTCAAACCTTTGAAACCCTAGCTCCAAGATTCTCTTGATCAATTTGAAACATATTCTCCAAATGTGTAATCTTTATGAAATATCTCATAAGATGTTTCAAGATCCCTATTTATGGCTTTCTTAGACCCTTTTACCTGTACTATTTTTCATTGATTCAACTCCATTCCTCTAACTATCATTCCACCTATCATGTGCATATAAAATATTCCTTTCTTATTCCTTATAACTATCTTCAATAATAGAATATTCCATTTCCATCACAGTATATAGTTTTCCAACCTATATCAATCCCACACAAAATAAATTATTCTTCTATAATGTGTGATAGGTGTAAGCTTCTCCCTCATTACATTTATTTTGTGTTTCTTCATATAATGTGTGTTTTTTGTAAATCATGTAGTGTTAATCATGGTTATTGCATAACCTAATATTTACATGTGCATGATATTACATATGAATTTTAATAGTATAGAAGAGCCTTTATTGTGTATCACTCATGTGTAAGTATTATATTATAATTCCAAGTATACTTTAAGTGTAATTCAGAGGTCAACATTCCTGCACACTATGTTCCTTTTCTATCCTCAAACAAGATATTACATAATTTTTTTGTAGTTGGCTTGACTTCATGAGAAAAAATTACTTCATTCACTTTAGATTTCAACTTATTTTCCCTTTGATCTAAACAATCCATTGCTAACTAAACTTGTGGAAAAAAATCTATGAATGCTTTAATAGTTTTTTTATTAGCTATCCATTATTTAGATCACCTTAATAATATCACAATATGGATTTAATCAACTTCCTTTGTTACTCATGTAAATCACACATATTATCTTATTCTCCCATCACCATTAACTGAATATTTATAACTATAGCTTCGGACGTTATGCACTTATTTACTTTCCTTGCTTTCAATTAAGAAGCTTCTTCAAGCTTATTCTTTCTTTATGTTTTACAATTTTAATCATACATGCATGACAACATATCTCTGTATGTGGAAACATGTTACTTCAACCTATCCTCCACATATGCATGCACATAATGAATCATTTCAAATATCATTTTTTATTCTTCATTAAAACATTTTTTTATATATCAATATTCAACCGCTCTGCATAATCTTTGAACTTTGAATTCAAATCCTTGATCCTTTCTACCCATATTTTCACTTAAGAGGTGTTTTGTTTAATGTTAGATCCATGTACAAGAAATATTAAAATTCCATGCTCAATATTTCTACGGGTGACTATAAATATACATTCTCTCCCCCATATACTTATGACCACTTCATTTCCACCATTTGTATCAACTTCTTAACTTCCTCTTTATACTTAGAGTCTTATTTTTGTGATGTAATTATTATCATAAATTTTCCACACATATAATATAACATGCCCATTTTCATCATTTCCATGTATATTTTAATCAATGATATCCCAAAAATATTTATCATCATTTCCATCTTCACATTTTCATCTTTTTCCTCACTGGATTTAACACTTCATCCTTTTTTATCACAATCAACTTCACTAGAAGTTAAAACATTTACTCCTAATTATGAATATTAAAATTTTTACTCAAATTATCCAATGCATCATTTGTCGCATTCTCTTACTTGATAAAAATATACACTCATGAGTATTTCATTTCAATTACCAAATTCATAGCCCTTGTAGAATGTAATCCTTCAATGTACAACACTCCATCTAATTATTTTTACTCATCTTACACAATATTTCCTTCATTTTAAATCTCAATTTATACATATATATTAATTTATTATTTTATTTTGTTCTATTGATCTTCATTACTTGGTTTTGTGCTCACTTATTCCACTATTTATTAGGTGTCCACTTACTTGCATGACATCTCTTCAAAGTTTACCACCTTTTGTGCATGTATATAAATAGTTTATTTTAAATCTATTTTTCATTATGGGATTATAAACTTTACAAGATAAATAGGGCATACAATTCCTTAGTAAACAAGACTTATCACACTAGGTGCTTTTGGGTTCACAATAATAACAATAGGTTCTTAATGTCATTGTTCTTTGGAAATTACTTAAGTATCTTACATAGAATTATTTATTCCTACTAGAGGTTCTTGATTTGGAATACCTAGTTAAGTCTCTCTTTTTAAATATATTATTCCTATTGTTCCTTGTTCAATATAACATTATATATCACCTAATCTTATTATTCCAAATATATATTTATTACTATATCTATGCATATACATAGGTTTTATTCCATTTAGATGTATCATAAGACTACGAAAATTTATTAGGTTCCATAATTATATCATTTACTTCTCCAAACATAACACTTTCATACTATTTTTTTTCTTATTCATTCTTATTCCCTTCTCTACATAGTATCTTCACTAGTTACCATTAGTCTTTCAAATGGTATATTATATGTTGCTATCATAAGTGTTTTTCTTTTCCTCATTGAATGTATCAATGAAATCATGATATTTTAATCATCCTTATTAACTTTTAAAAATATCAGTGGTTTGATCAACATACTATTAGACTCCAAGTGTTCATATTCTAAAAATTTAATATTCCCTAGAGACTTATACTTCCCCCTTATCTAATTACTTAGTGCATAAATTTACATAACATCCATTGTTGGTATATGAAAATACTTGACCATATTTAAATTGTGTTTCAAATATTGTGCATCCCCCACATAAGGAAACTTTACCAATCTTCAATGGTACCAATGAATAGTGTGTCATCATATAGCAGCCAAAAAACTCTTGATATTATTTTTATTATATAATGGTGTTTTATATTCATAATTTAACACTTAATTTATGCACTCATGCCATTCATTCATATTATTCAAGTAGGAGTCTACCATTTTATTAATGAAATTATGTACCATGTATTTCATTATACATTATCCTTCTCCAAAAATTAGTTTGAACCCATATCTTCCTTTAAGGACTATAATTTCATAAATCATATTAAAAATCAAAATAATCACCAATTTAAACTCATTTACTATTTTATGTGATTCCTCCAATGCCATCAAAACTTATTCCACAGTGTAATTTGCATAATTGAACAATGTTTTATTTCCATCCATTAGATAGCCCAAATATGAAACTTCCTTAGTCACCAAGGTCTATTGTCCTATGGAAACTATATTTTAACTAATAAACTAAGTAGTGACTCTCATAAAATATTTCAAAAAATTATTTTTTAAACTTTTAGTGATCGTTACTTTTAATTCCAAGGCCTTTGTTATTGAAATAATTTTTTAAACTCTTTTCAATGCTCTATCCATGTATTTTATTTTATTATTGAGGGTGATGTTTATATACACAACTAAAATCCTCAATATTTATCCTATAATAATCAACCTCCTCTCATGCGTACATGTCAAAATATAATTCACCATTTCCTTTGGGTTCATGATATATGGTAGATCATTTATATCTAAAACACTTTTAGGTTCCAAGTAACCTTTACATTTCTTTGTCCCCTTCTAACACTTAATTATGAGTCAAAAAATATTTGATATTAGTTTTTTGATGGTTGAAATATTCAACCATGATGCTTCCTAAACATGTTTTTAATGTTTCTCATTTCAATATTGATCTTATCTATGACATGAATATTTCCAAGAATGAATATTTTTTATCCTTATTATTTTTATTTATAGGTGGTGGTCTCTCAGGTTTTGAATTTATTCCTTGTAATGAATTTTTTTCACTTTCAAAACTAGATTCCATAATTTATTCTCCATGTATCACATAAATTTATTATCTCTATCTTAATCTGACCATTATAGGTCCTTCATTTCACCTTAACTCCCTATAAAATGGTTAATTTTTTAAAAAATCCCTCATTTAAAACCTACTTAGATCCACCTGACTAGTCTCTCACTCCTCTCAACTCTCCTTGGACTTTTATCCTACAACCCAAATGATGTATCTTATAACTATGATGCACCCACTCTTTAAAAATACTCTTATTTTTCAAGATGCCTTCCTTCACTTATAGTATCCAGTTCTTATATCATTTAAATCTTCTCTTATTATGTTGGATCTTCAAACTCCATTTTTTAAATGACCATTTAAAATGATTTTTTACCATATTAAAACCCTTTGTATACTAATTGCATCCCATACCCCATTCATTTTCTATAGCATTCTCTTGCTTCCCAAATTAATGTCATCTACCTCTCACTCCATTTGTTCTTTATGTGCTTTTTGGCTATGCACACCCTCTCTTTTTTGTAAGATTACCCTTGCATAAAAAATATGGAGTCCAACATATTTTGAGTCCAAGACTAAAAAAGGCTCTTTCAAATATACACACTTTTTTGAAATAATGTCCATTTATTCCATTTATTTTTCCATCACCCTCACTTATTATGTATTACATCCTCTTGTGAATATTATCTCTTACAAAAAATCTTATCATGCCATATTTTTTCCAATTCCATTGTTATAGTTGATGAGTTTTTTAATTCATTCCTCCTTCACCCTATATGCTTTGTATACCAACCATCTATCAAAATGGTATTTTATTTCCCTTATTATACACATGATCAAACAACCCCTCCTAGAGATAAACATATAACATAATAATATCAATATACTCTTCACTTTCCTAGATTTATAGGATTTCTTACACTTATTAAAACAAAAAAATAAACATGTTAATCAAAACAACCTAGAAAACATTAAATGATTTTTCATTACAATTTTCTCTCTGAAAAAATGCCTTAATTATGTCTTCTCTTCATATAAATTTGAAAACTAATTGGATATATTAACAACAATCATATTTTCAAATAAAACTCTAGGGTCCAATACCTTTTTCCATATCTTATGTGAAAATTATGTTGAATTTACTACATGACCTTTTTAAAACATGTGTCATTTTCATACCATTGTATGTGTACTTCCAGACCCCCACTAAATCTTATTTATTGACCTCCTTCCTAGACCAAATTTACTTATATGGCATTTTTATTTTTGCACTATATATTAGTACATTTTATGGATATGCATCATCCTTCTTACATAGACCCTCCTTAGTTTTGTATTTCACCTTCCTTGGTACCTTAACTATGGTTTTTTTTTATACACGATTTTAAAATAAATTCTGATTTACCTTTCTTTAATTCCTATTTATTTGTCACATCATCCCTTACGTCAACAAAAATTTCCTCTTGTGGATGCCTAAATAAGTAATTTATTTCATAAGGTTTCTTAACTAACTATTTAGTTGAGAATAGGACCCATTTACTTACCATATTTGGTCCCTTTCACTTCTCATTCTTTACCTTATAGATTTTTATGAATTTTCTTGTCATGGGATATGAACCCTTAGTGTCCACCTTTACATATTTTTGTCCCATGACCTTAAATGTGTCCTTAACTCAAAATGAATATGCTTGGATGAAATTATTTGATCCTTTATCTTCACTTTTCTAGTTAAAATATTATTTTTTCTTAGACTCCCTATCTACCTTATTTTCACAATAGCATTGAAGATATTGTTATCTTACTCTTATAAACCTACACTTTCATGTAAGCTACATTGTTTTTATGATATATGGGAATCACAACTCTTTACTCTAAATTCTCATAGGTCATATAAAACATTTTAAATACATATCATATTGGTTGTTATAACATTATGACCTTCCTAAAATTATAGGATATTTATCTTATTTAGCATTTTATGTTGCTTCAAATTCTATGTAGAAAGATGATCCTAAGATTTATATATTTGGATTATGTAAAAAACTTAATTTCATTGACTTTGTCTTGTTCACCATGATTTAAATATTTATTTAAGGTTAAAATTATGGATTCACCATCAATTTATATTCATTTTTTAAATATGTGTACATTTTCACCCATATTGATCAATATATTGTTCATTTCCTAATCATTGATCTTTATATCATTGATTAATTCCTTGTTATAGTGTTATAGTGTATTATTTATTAAGTAACTTCCCCATGATATTTCTTGAACCTTTCATAGTTTATCTTCCATACTTTTTTGAAGATATTATTTCACCGGTATGACACTTTCTAAATTTATAAATGAAAGGATTTCTATGATTTTATGATTATATCCTAATGAGGAGTTCTCATAATTTCCTTAAATTTTCTCACATTCCACATGTAGTCTTCACTTCACATTATATATTTATAATAATTTATTACACTTCCATAAAGATGTTAATTTCCACATTTTCACTAGGATATTTATTATTTTCAACCTCTTGCCTATGTTGCACATTTTCCCTTTATGGTAGTTTTTTATCCATTCCTACACCTCTTGTCACAATCCCACTCCTAGTTGTTATGTTCATTTTAGGGAATCCACCATCACTTACATGTGTATAATATTTTTAAAAATATTTATTTGAATCTAATTTGAATCATCACTTATTTTGGATTTGATCTTTATGAAATATTTTTGAAATAATCTAGAAAAATAATCTATCTTTTAATTACGTCAAATAAGTTTAAGTTGGTTACTTAGAATAATATATTTGATAGTGTTCCTTAACACACTTTAAATAGATTAAAATACCATGTATTCTACCTTTACCTCCTCCTTTAACCTATAAGATCTTCCACATTGATTGTAAAATCCCTTTGGTTATGGTTGTTATCATCGTAGTTTTGCTCATAACCACCACCTTTATTTTGGTTTAGCATGCCACCTTGAGTTTGATTTTTTTACTTAGTTTAAATAACTAAATTAGTTATATGTTTATGACATGATGTTATTAAAAAACCCAATATAAATCATTTTTATCTCATTAATCACTCATCAATTTTTTTTATCATGACTATTTGTATTACATATCTTATATCAACAAGTGAAATTGATTTTATATGCACATGGAAACAAATAATATTTATATTTCTCATGTTATCCTTTACATAATTTAAATTAAAATTTCACTAATTGAAAATTATTATTATTCATGTGATTCCTATATGTATGCCCATTTGAATCACAATAAAGGTACACCATAGTGATTTTAACACTTCTTATGGACCACTTGGAAATAGAATCAGTGATTACATTTCCATATTTGAAATATATGTGACTCAAAAATTGGTTTATTTTGTATGTAATTTTTTGTCCACTTATATTATAAGTGAACCTAATGATTCATACACATTGAAAAAGGTTGTATTCAATATATTACTTTTAAATTTTGGAAAAATACTCTAGAAAATGATTTCATGTGTTGTAATGGATGGATTTCATTAGATAAATTTGATGTCAATGTTTTAAATCATACACTATACACATACACACTCTCACTAAAATATTAATTAATCTACCTCAATGCATAAATGATTCGTTTCTAAAAATATAATATGTATAATTACCTTAAAAAGGACGCATTTAACTAATCAAAATCAACCAATATTTGGTTAGGGTCAAATTTTCACTACCATATGTACAAACAATCTAGAAATGTTATCTCAAACTTGCTTACATTTATCTTCAACTTAGGCACTCCCTTTGTATGCCATGCGATATAAAATTTGTGAATGTTATCCAAATCATATTCAATTCTACAATACTCTAGAAGCTTCACTAAAATCCATTAATAAATTATTGGATGACCTATATCCTATTGTTATTGTTATGATTTCTTCTCACCCACTCTTAAAACTTATACCCCACTATATCCACTGGTAACACTTCCTCTTATAGATATTTTTGGCCCTAAAATCCCTTGCATGAACCCTCCCAAAAATTAATTTTTGGGGTTTAATACTATTATTCTCCCTATATCTAATTGAACCTAAACTCTATCAGCTCTTATTAGTAATATTACATTCTATTTCACATAAATATATAATTTATATGTGTACCTACATGCTCATTTTATTCCCTTAGATTTAAAATAATAATTTTTTCAAGATTATGTCCTCTCTATCTTAAAATATATGATTGTCTCACCTCATACATGACTAGATTTATTTCTTAAATTAAATTTAAATGTGTGTGGGTTACATATCCTATCAAGTTTGAGTCTTCTTAAACAATATGTATTTTGAATTATTCCTCATCATCTATATCATCCTATAATATCTATCCTTATTCCTCCAATGTATATTTTTCACGTAGATAATCCTCTGTGTGCAAGTTATACCCACCCCATTTATTACAAGTCCTAATTAAATTTATCTAATTAAGCCACCCTATATTATACATATCCTTTAAAAAATAACATTATCTATAATTTCATTATATCTCTGCATCCTTTCTTCACTCTAATTATGAGTATTAATTTCAATTGGAATTTCTTATTCTTACACAATCTTGTACAAATTCACTCAACTCCTTAAAATTTTACTAGACTTTGCACATACCAATCTAGACATCCTTCCTCATGTTTTTGGTTATTCAATATACCATGATAATATCAATTTAGACATGTATTTCCATATTTAATAATCTTTTAGGCTTGTGTAAATATTGAAAATTTTCTTGCTCTGGCCACAAATAAAATTAGACTAATAATTGTAATAGATAGTTGTTAAACATGCCTCTCTATTACACATCCAAAAAATTTCTCCACTCTTCATAAAAATATTTCAATTTATTTGCCTAATACCTATATACTTATTTATATATATATATATATATATATATATATAATTAATTACCACATAATCCATTAAAAACATGTGAATTTATTATAGTAACTCATAGGAGAAAATATCATAACAATCACTTTGGATATTCTCTTTTAATAAATTTTTAGGATTAAAATACTTACTTCAAACAAAATTATTCATATTTTATAAATATCTATTATTAAACCAAGCCTTCATGAGTTAAAAATAAATGTTTCCCACTATTTACAACCATGGTATCGATACTCCATCTAAACAAGGTCCCAAAAACAAAACCAAAATGTTATGATTTTTATAGATCATTCCAAGATCCTACATAAGCATGATATTATGTAATAAATATAATAATACTAATGGTATTAAAATATCACTTAATAAATAATACTTATGTAATGGCTTAAGGTTCACCAAGAGATCACCAAGAACACATTATGAGATAAAAGTATAAAGACATTAACATAAGAATCATCTTTACACAAGAAAATATATCACATAAATATCATATAAGAAAAAAATAAAACCAAATTAAGATAAATTACATGTTAAAAGTACATATTTCATTAATATATATAAATGTATTCATGTCACTTTAAAAATGATGCATTTATTTATACAATGATTTCCATTAGAGGTTAACCTTTACACATAATCTTCTTATAAATATTGTACATTCAAACCCTAGATCCATGTTTTCCTTAAGAAATATAGATATAATTAAAATAATGTGTAACTTATATGATATGTCTAAAATGAGAGGTAAAATATCCCTATTAATAGTTTTCTTGGATTTCTTGAACCTCTGCCAATTTTCATCAACTAGGCTATATTCTGCCAACTATCATACCACATATCCCCCACATCTATAATATTCCTTTCTCAATACTTACACATTTTTTTGTGTACTTTAATATTCCATTTCCTTCATGACATGTAATTTTTTAGCCTTTATATATCTTACATATTCTAGAATTTCCTTTTTTGAATGTGGACCATGTGTCATCTTTTCCATCACTAATTTTATTTGATGTTTCTTTCCCACATATGTTTATTCAAGTTGAGATAAGAAAAAATAAAAAGAAAAACAAATTATCTAAGAATATATTAAGGTGAATGATAAATATTCATCCATATTAGGATGTATTTTAAATAAATAATAATATTCATGATGATTAAGATAGTTGTAACAAGCACCTTGGATTACGCATAATGCACAAAAAATGAGGAAACAGACTTTTAAATAATAAGTGTTGAGATAGAAATGAACACATATTATGATCCAAAGGAAGAAAGGATATTACATGTGTCAAGAACCAAAGTGAGTATATTTAGGATGTGGTGATATCACTCCTAGGGAGAAGGATATTCTAATTATATGTAATTACAATTGGCAAGTCAGGATCATATTTATGAAATATGTGTATAAAATGTGTAAACTAGATAATTAGAAAATGGATGATCTATAAAGGGTTTAAATTAAACATATAAATAGGGATATTGATCTATAATTTATATTATCAATAATTTTCATACAATTTTCTTGGAAGAAGAATCAGATTGAGGAATCAACTTAGGGTTTAGGGGAATGTATTATGTCTTAAAGGCCTTGTAATGCATATAAATTGTTTTAATATTGCATGTTGTTGAGCATTGTTGTAACAATGAATATTTAAATAGAATATGTAACTATAAAAAACCATTTTTGATAAATAAATTAAAGGTTATCTGAAATGGATGCTTATTTTATGAATTGGTCTCTATGATTTGTATGTTTAATTATGATTTTGTTCTTACCTTATCTCTTTATATCAATGGGGTTATCAATTATCTATTACTATACCTTGATTTATTTCTTAGGTATTTTTTCCTAATTAATATTTTAGTGAGGTAAGTATTGAGTGGCCATTATTTTTTTTGCACCACCTAAACTACGTAGGTTCAACAAAATATTGGTTAAATAAAGTACCACATTTTGGTTCCATTATAAGAAACCTATTTTTATAAATTATGAATATCAAGAGAGCTTGTGGAAGTGGTTTTGTTAATTATTTTTTTGAAATCCTAGGCATGGATAGTTAATCCTTACATTGTGTAAGCTTTATGCATGGGATAGATAGAGGATTGATTGACTTATGGAAAGAGAAGGTGAGATTGATGGATAAGTGGAAAGGGAGGGTAAATTTTAAAATATAACCCCCATAAAGGAGGGATAACTAAGTAAATTTAATGTTATTAATTCAATAGTAGTTCATGGAGGAGACATGATGAGTTAACAAAGGCAAGACAATCACTTTAGTGTAGAAGAGTGTGTGCATAGTAAAATATCCCTAGGTGGAGAGTCAAATTTATATCAATTTTTTTATTCCATAAGGAAGTGAAAGGATGACATGTAAGATAAGTAGGTATAACATTAATTATTCCCTATTATTGATTCATCTACACATCATAACCTTTTTGTGTCAATGTTTCTTCAAGATAATGTGATTTTGGAGTGTTAAGGACTTTTGTGGTGGATTTTTTTAATTTCTTTCACTGAATCTTGTGCAAGTGGTGAGGAAAAATACACCAATATTAAGGACTAGTGAAAAAGGTCCATTTTTAGTATATTTTTTTTTGCTGCAACTTGGTATCTATCATATAAGGGAACATTATGATAAGATATAGAGGACATGTAAGTATTACCTTGGGGAGTGGTGTAAAAACATGTCAATCTATTATGTAATTAAAAATATTATATGTTTTTTTAATTAATCTACTAAAATTGTTGTGAATATTGTGCCCCCTCCATCTCTATGTCTTTTCTATGAAAATTTGTATGAAATTTTGCAAAATAGAAACACCTTCACAAAAGCAAGTTTACTAAGCATTGAAAATGCAAGTAGCAGGATATTTTCGTAAATGTAGGAATGTTTGAGAACTTGTAAGATTTAACTCTTGCTAAGAGGTATTTATTGACCTATCAAGTCTTGAAATGGCATTAAACTCAGGTAACCATTAGCAGATCCTACTCAATCTTTATGGAACAATGAGATAGACATGCTATGCAAGTGGCAGTGCAAGGTACCTTGGGGATTTCTAAAGATTTGGGAGACATTCAATGTATTGGAAAATTTTGAAAATTTTAAAAATTCTAAGATGTCGACTATGTGTTCAAAGAACACTTTTTAAAAGAAAAGTGGGAAAACAAAATGTGAAAACAAAATCAATACAGAAAGAGGAAACTATCTAACTATAATACATAGTATCTTTATCTCCCTCCTGGATCAAAATAATTTCTAAAATCTCTTTCATGACAAGCTAGCTTATATTTTCAGGTAAGTGTTTGAATTCGATATAGCTCTGATGACTTGCTTTCTTTGTATGCCATGGTGTCTGGCATACATTTGGGTGAGTCTGAGTCAAACATGCTTCCAACATATATAGACTCTCCTTGTTCTTGGAAGCTCGTTGAATGCCGGCTCTTGATATTGTTATGTCTTATCAAGAAATTAACAACTATTTGCTCATTAACAGAAGCCTTTCAACATATATCATTTATTGACTTAACTCCTTCTTCGAACTCAGGTTCTATTTCATGATCATCCTCTTTAATAAATTCAAAATTACCAACCTCTTGAAAGGATAATCTTGAAAGAGTGAAATAATTTTGCATATGTAACTGATTCTTAATGCTATCTTATTCCTCTGCAATCGGCTCATAGCTTCCCTAAAAAATAGTATAACCTGATCCAATAATTTCAAACAAATCATTTAAATCATGATCAAGGAAATGTCCATGCTCTTCTTCATCATCTTGCAAAGTAAGAAGAAAGTCAGAAATTATTTCTTCTTCATTATAGATTAAGGCATACGCTTGTGACTTCTCACTTAGAATGTTGAATTCATGTTGAGAGACCCGAGGATTGATAGAAGAGATATCTTTTAACTTTTCTTCTTCTAGAACATTTGGGATTTTATGATCTTCATCAAGTATAACATAAGTGCCCATACCAATAGAATCATAATTTCCATATGGGTCAGTTTGCATCATAGCTAATAAATTATCATTTTCTTCTTCATGATTATATTCAGTCCATTCACCTAGCTCCTTGATAAAAACCCTTTCTTCTTTATTCATCATAGCATGGGCTACCTCTAACTTTGCAGTTGGTTCATTAGTGATATGATCCTTATATAATGGCTCAGATAATATCTTCATCTTTGAACCATATTTGGTTCTTAAGATGAGGTGAGACCAATCAAGGAACATATATCCTCCTATCTTGGCTGTAAAGTCTCTTGATAAACATAAGCCAAAAATAGGAGGTATATCTATCACTACTACATCCTAATTTACAATTATATTGGGACAAGCATATAATTGTAATTAGAGTTGTTTGATTCTCCCTATGGTTGTTACTACTTTGCCATCTAGCTATATGAGTCCTTTAGTGAGTGGTTCATACTTTTTATCTAAAGCATCAGCTATCTACTTGGGCATTATTGTAGTACTATCTCCTGAATCAATCATTGCATTATGCAGCAGTTTCTTACCCACTATCAAAATTAAATAGACAGGATCTGATTTGCATTTGCTTACCTATATTGTATTATTCACTAGGGCTGTTGTCTGTAGATGAACTATATCTTTAAGCTTTTCTTTTTTGATAGGTATTTCTTTGATAACAGTACCTTTAGACACTGCTTGGCCTTGTAGAGCTTCTTGTAGTAGTGTCTTCTATTCAAGAATAGCCAATATATCCCATATTAATACTTGTGTTGGAGTCTTCTTCAATTGATCTACCAAATTTATTGGCCCCAAAGTCTGAGCTCTTTGAGAATAAGGATATCTTGTTTTTTCTTGAATTTATGTAGGAATCCCTTGATTCTGCATCAGCTGAGGCACTTCTTGTTTGAAAACTATGTTTATTTGTCCTTAAAATGGAGGATTCTCCATGACTTGACTATTTATAACCTCAGGCTATTCCACCATCCTTCTCTTTGATCTGGTGTAATAATCAGATTGCACCACTAGTTTTTTGGAGGTAGATGCTTCGTTCAAGAAAATTGATTCTTCATCTTCAACCCATGAGAACAAAGCATGTTCTGGGGCTATTTCTTCCTCTTTTTACAAGGACATCCCTTGCATCTGAGCCACTAGGACTAAATTATGCATACTAGAAGATTGGTAGGATTGATTGTCATTGGAACTTGCAAACTGACCATCCATTCTTCTTTGCTCTACCACCTTTTGTTGTACATTACCCATAAGACAATCTCTAGGTGTATGAGCATTATTACAAGGGAAACACCAGGTATTAGTGATATCCACATAATTATTTTGCCCTAGGACAATCTCCCTATTTGAATTGGGAAGAATAGTCTGTGAGGGTGTGGGAACTACAACCAATTGGTTTGCTAGCTGATGGTTAGTTTGTCTTGGGGGACCCTAATATTGGTTTGGATAAGATGAAAATCTATTTCCTTGATAGCCTTGATATGGAGGCTTAGGAAAATTATTTTGTTGTCTTTTTATATTTATAAGCTCATTAGAAAATGTCCTTAGTATATTCTTGATATCATCCAGCTTAGATGACTGAGTGGGGACAATTTCTCTAGCAAATGGTTGAGGATAGGTGTACATAGACACAGGTGGGGATATATATTTAGGATCTGCTTGAGATAATGGTAAGGAAATTTATAGGAACATGGGCATGGGAAGCATTGAGGGTAACTTTCCATCATCTATCAAATTGTTCTCAGCTATGACCGCATAGTTATAAGCCTCAGGCAAAGTGTGTCCTCCAAGTGACTGAATCATAATAGATATATCTGAATTCAAATCCTTAAGATAAAATACTATAGCCATACCTAGTAATGGTCTAGTTTTAGTAGGGATTCTTTCCTAAGTCTTTTGAAATCTAGAATTGAAGTCAGTCATGGCTTCTTATGGTGCCCTTTGAATGGTAATTAATTACTGTAATAAAGAAGACTTATCACCCTTCTCTTCAAATATTTTAAAGAAAAGATCTCCAAGCTGATCACATGTAGATATGGTATTTGGGGTCAAATACCGATACCATTCTAGAGCCTTCCCTTTAAAAGAAGTTGTTAATAATCTTATGGCCACATTTTACTATGTGACAACATGTATAACATAGACATCTGATACATCTTGATGATGTTCCTCAGTTGTTTTAAAGTCTTGCCCATTGAATTTGGGTAGAGATTTTAGGGCATTCACTAGGATAGGGTCCCAAGTGGCTGGGGGTATTGGAAGAATCAAGGGACTACCAATGTTCTAACTTACATAATTTCTTGGGGGTATAGGGGCTCCCATATTTGCTCTGGGTATTGGTACAAACTGGTTGGCTCTTCTTCTTGGGCTTGTTACCAAAGGTGGCAAAAAAATACCTAGATTTGTATCAAATTGTGATCTAGTTACTGGTCCATAGCTATGACTCCTCATAGCTCTTTGGTTCATATGATCTTGAAAGAAACTTCAAGATTCATCCCATCGGGTGTGCCAAAAATTGTTGATGATTTAAAATTGTGTTTGATTCTAATCAACAACAATGGGAAGTTTCAAGATGTGGGACTTGCAACTTGAAACAACCTCTAGATTTTTAAGAACCTAGTTCTTCTCTATATTAAGTATATATTGGGAAAAGGGATAGGAAATTTAACAGAAACACAAATGCAAGAAATAAAATCTAATCTATGGTGATGCGCCTGAATGTAATTCAACCTTAATCCTGAGCATAGTGAGACTATATGTAAGATTCATTTACATTTAAGAGCAAACAAGTGCATGATTAATGTAAAAGATGGAAATGATAGAAACAAAGGCTAAAAGCATAGACTACTTTTGCAGTGATACAAAAAATGTCAACAAAGGCATAGGGTTCAATCTTCTTATTTGAATTTTCTAGTCATATAAGAGGCACAAAAACACGCATAGTTACATAAACCTTCCAACTCAAGAAAATGAGACAAAAGCAAATGACATTCCTAATCACAGCTCTAGAAAGTCTACAGCCTAGACTATTTTTGCAAATGACATAGAAAATACCAACAAAGGCATAGTATTCAATCTTCTCATTAATTTTCTAGTCACATAAGAGGCACAAAAACATGCACAGTTACATAAACCTTCCAACTTAAGAAGATAAAATCAAATCAAATGATATTACTTAGTCACAGCTCTAGAAAGTCTAAACTTGTTACAATAATTCTTTCTCAAAATTCTCTCTGGTCTCTCCTGATTGTCCTTTTTGGTGATCTCTGCACCTTTATTTATAGCCTTGGATTCACTCCAAATTGTCTACTTGTTCCCAATCTAATGGCCCAACTGAAATCTAACCAAAATGGAAGTGTCTAACAGAAGATATTTTATAGATTTTGAAATGCTTTGTCTTCTGGCAGTAGGACGCTCCCTTCTCTTAAATGCTAGGTAACACTTAACCATTTTATTGAAAACCTTCTTATTACTTTAGGATACATTAGAGGATGACACTTGGCATGTTCTATAGTAGCTTTTAAAGACACATGGCACTTTTTGCATAACTTATACTCTTTTATGTCTTTGCTCAGGAGTGTTTCACCTTTGACACTTGTCGCAATCCACTTCCTCGAAACTTCAATAGCTTAAAAGAAAATAAGACCCACATCATTTCTTACCTGAGTAACTTTAAAAGGGACATAAGAATAGGTGTCAATCTCCACTGATTCATTAAAGGAAACATGGCAATCTTCGCTTTACTTATCTACCTTTTTATAAACCTATGGAAGATGACATGTGGTGGTCTCTGCTTTACTCTATTTATACCATAGAAACAAATAGGTCTCATTTCATATTTACATAGATAGTGACACCTAGTGGCTTCTGATCACTTCAAAAACAACACTTAATACCCACCATGGTCTTTGCTATATTAGTGAAAAAATGAAGATAATTTAGATTGTGACACGTGGTGGCTTCCACACTCTTTTTCTGGGGTACGTGGCATCTTTCGTCACTTTTAGAAAAGTAAAATTGAGAACTTATGCGACTACCACTTGGTGCTTTCCACTTGATCTTGATACTTAGCTTGTTAAAACCTTTTGCTAAAAATAGATGAAATGTGGGTGTCGATATGAAATTGTGGATGATGACACTTGGCACATTTTGCTGAGTCGCTATGAGATACATGGCCCATTATGACCAACTCATAGAAAATATGAAAGGTTCCTCAGACAATGACACTTGGTAGTTTTTAATTGAGAAAAGATGCCTTCGATGATGACACTTGTTAGCTTCTACTTGATCCCGACACTTAGACAAAAAATGAATCAAAAAAGGAAAATAGAGCCCGTGCTCTATTTTAAAACTCTGCCATCTCAGACCAAAGTATGCAAAGACAAAATTTCATGGTGTGCAACTAAAAAAATAGAATGAAATGTAGAGTAAATTTTTACTCTATAGTTATTGGTGACCCCAAGGACATTTAAGCCTGCTCTAAAATAAACCATAACTCCCGCTAGATCAAAATTTCAAAATCATAGCTTTAGTAATGCTATCTAGTAGGCGGACCACTCATCATTAGATAACCCTTGCTTACTCTGTAATTCATTGAAGGCTAAATCAAGGTTAATAATATCCTTGTGTGAAAAATGTTGCAAAATGTAAACCGTAGCCTTTAATTTGAATTCAAGCTGGGAAATAGGAACCAATATAGCTTCTACTTCAAGGACTAATGAATCATCCCTTAGATCCTAGAAAACTATTTGATCATTCTATTTGGCCAATAGAAAAGGATTAATTTCTTCTACCATCAGCACGGTGTTGTCATTAGGAAATGGAAAAGGAAAACCTAATTGTACTAGATCTTTAACATGTTGTTTCATTTCATTGATTCCTTCCTTCATGACATCTAGAAGCTCTCTACAACTGGTGGTTGCGGAATTGCAACTGAGAACCTCCCTTTTTGGGAAACCAAAAAAAATCCTAGGGAAGACACTCCTAGATTTTATATTGAGTTAACAGACTTGCCCCTTCCAAAAAATAGACCTTGGGAAACATTCTATGTTAAGCAGAGGGATTATGATCCTAAAGTTAGAATGACTTCTGGCTTAAGGAGGACATTAAAGAATAAAGATTGGGATACTGAGAAAATAGAGGCCTATTCAAAATATAGACAGGAAATTTGTCAAACAACCCATTCTTTTGGGAATGTAGATACAGATGAGAGATGGGAATAACTATGGGATGAGTGCCATCTCTCCCCTATATCTAGCCCAAAAACAAGTAGTTTTCTGACACCAGGTGAAGAGCAGGAAGTTAGGGCTGGGTCAAGCCAAGAGTCACAAACCTCATAACAAGCTGCAGCTATAGTAACTGTATTACTTTGGCCCTAATCTCTTAGTTTCATGGAAAAGTAAAAGAGTGTGGTGCCTACACCACCACAAGCTTCCCCATCAGTAGCAGTTATAGATATTCCCAATTCTCCACAAGAAATAGATGTGGAAGGAAAAAGGACACATCTAGAAGAGGAGACACCCAAGAAATGAAAGAGGGTGCAATTTCAATTTGCTTTAAAAGAGGAGATAGACACCCCACAATGCCAATTATAGGGTATTGTAATTGCTCCTCAGGTAAGTATTATTCCTCCCTCTCCTTCTCAGTCTATTTCTTCTCTTGTTGGCATGATGATTTCATCTAGATAGATGACATCTCCTACCACTTCTACCATTCCCATTTCTCACTTCACCCCATTTATGCCACCTCAGGCTTTAACATTACCTCATTTCTCCCCTTTTGTTCCCAAGAAACTTCCCCCTTAGATTACCCATAGCTAATAATTGGCTATTCAATATGGTCTGCTACAAGGACATCCTTTTGCGGGTGGGCACATTGCCTCTCCTTCTACCTTCCAGACCCAAGAACATGTTGCTAAGAAGGCAAGGGAAACCCAAGGAAAGAAAAAGAAGATTAATGAAAATAAAGCATTGGCCACACCCCATCTGCGGTCATAATTTGACCCCATCTAGTAGTAATTGATAGTGACTCATTTGTCACCAAATGTAATAAAGCCATTGGAGCAGATGTAGCTAAAATATTACATGATGAATGTGGTGGCCATCGACATGTGCCTCTTTAGGCCATAGGACAAAATTGAGCTATTGACTGAATCCACTTCTATAGTTACTGAAGATTACTTGAAGATATCAAGGAGGATATAGAAGATGGAAGTTGAGCTAGCCAAGGAAAAGGCAAACTATAATAGTTTGACCTCAAAAATCAATAAAAAAGATAATGAAATAGAGAATTTGAATAAATAGTTTTAAAATACTATTTCTCTTCAGACTCATTGAGTAGTTCAGGCCCAAAATGATTCTTTAAAAGTAGGGCTCACACAGGTAAAAGATGCAATGACAACCCTAAGGCACAAAAAGGTAGCATTGCAAGGAAAATGCAAGGAACACCTATTGCAAGCTACCCAATTGCAACAAAATTTGCTGATGAACATAATAATACTACGATCATACAATCCCAATTTTAAGCAGAGTAATAGAGAACAACACAATTGACATTAGAGTTGGCCAATAGGCCAAGGAATGTCGAGGTATTAAGTCTAGTAAAAGAGCTATATGAATCCATGTGGAAGAGAATCTCTTTAGAGATTATTCAGCTTAGGCCTTCTCTCACCTTCCTACTAAATGCACAAAAATTGTGTAAAAAGGTGGAGAGTTCAGTTATAAACACTGTAGATATAATCTCTAAGAGAGTAATGGACTCACAAACATTGCTACAAAAACTTTATGATGTAATAGATGCAACATTATCAGCAACAAGAATCAATGACAGAATGGTCATTGCCAAGCAAGTAAATGAGGTTCTCAATTGCAATTCCATAGCCACCAGTTGCAGAGAACTTCTAAATGTCATGAAGGAAGGAATCAATGAAATGAAATAACATGTTGAAGATCTAGTACAATTAGGTTTTCCTCCTCCATTTCTTGATGACAACACTGTGTTGATGGTAGAAGAAATTGAACCTTTGCTATTGGCCAAACAGAATGATCAAATAGTTTTCCAAGATCTAATGGATGATTCATCAGTCCCTAAAGTAGAAGCTGTCTCAGTTCCTGTTTCCTAGCTCAAATTCAAATTGAAGGCTATGGTTCAAATTTTGCAACATTTCTCACACAAGTATATTATTAACCTTGATTTAGCCTTCAATGAATTGTAGAGTAAGTAAGGGTTATCTGATGATGAGAGGTCTGCCTACCAGACAACATTACTGAAGTAGTGATTTTGAAATTTTGATCTAGCGGGAGTTGTGGTTTCTTTTTAAGCAGGCTTAAAAGTCCTTAGGGTCGCTAATAAATATAGAGTAAAAATTTAATCTATGTTTCATTCTATTTTTTTAGTTGTGTGTCATGAAATTTTGTCTTAACATACTTTGGTCTGAGATGGCATAGTTTTGAAATAGAGCACAGGCTCTATTTTCCTTTTTTGATTCATATTTTATCTAAGTGTCAGGATCAAGTAGAAGCTAACAAGTGTCATCATCTAAGGCAACTTTTCTCAAGCAAAAACTACCAAGTGTCATCATCTGAGGAACCTTTCATATTTTCTATGAGTGGTTTGGAATGGGCCACGTATCTCATAGTGACTCAGCGGAATGCACCAAGTGTCATCATCCACAATTTCATATTGGCACCCATGTTTTATCTCTTTTTAGTGAAATGTTTTAACAAGCTAAGTATCATGATCAAGTGGAAAGCACCAAGTGACAGTCATGGAAGGTCTCAATTTTGCTTTTCTAAAAGCAATGGAAGATGCCACGTACCCCAACAAAAGAGAGTGGAAGCCACCACGTGTCACGATCTAAATTATCTTCATTTTTTCACTGATATAGCAAAGATCGTGGTGGGTCTTAAGTGTTTTTTTTGAAGTGAGTGGAAGCAGCCAAGTGTCACTATCCATGTAAATATGAAATGAGACATGTTTTTTTCTATGGTATAACTAGAGTAAAGCAGATACCACCATGTGTCATCTTTCATAGGTTTCTAAAAAGGTAGATAAGTAAAGCGGAGATTCCCTTATGTCCTTTAATGAAGCAACAGAGATTGACACCTATTATTCTATCCATTTTAAAGTTACTCAGGTAAGAAATGTTGTGGGTCTTATTTTATTTTAAGTTGTTTAAGTTTTGAGGAAGCAGATTGAGACAAGTGTCAAAGGTGGAACACTCCTAAGCAAAGACATAAAAGAGTATAAGTTATGTGGAAAGTGTCGCGTGTCTCTAAAAGGTGCTATGGAACATGCCAAGTGTCATCCTCCAGTGTCTCTTAAAGTAATAAGAAGGTTTTTAAGAAAATGGCTAAGTGTTACCTAGTATTTAAGAGAAGGGAGAATCTTGCAATCTATTTTAGCCAATGAACTGCTAGAAGACAAAGCATTTCAGAATCTATAAACTATCTTCTGTTAGACACTTCCAATTTAGTTAGATTTTAGTTGGGCCTTTAGATTGGGAACAAGCAGACAGTCTAAAGTGAATCTAAGGCTATAAATAAAGGTGCAGAGATCACCAAAAAGGACAATCAGGAGAGACCAGAGAGAATTTTGAGAGAGAATTATTGTAACAAGTTTAGACTTCTAGAGCTGTGACTAAGTAATATCATTTGCTTTTGTTCTATCTTCTTAAGTTGGAAGGTTTATGTAACTGTGCATGTTTTTGTGCCTCTTATGTGACTACAAAATTAATGAGAAGCTTGAATCATATACCTTTGTTGGTATTTTTTGTTTCATTTGCAAAAGCAGTCTAGGCTGTAGACTTTCTAGAGCTGTGATTAGGAATGTCATTTGCTTTTGTCTCATTTTCTTGAGTTGGAAGGTTTATGTAATTTTGCATGTTTATGTACCTCTTATATGACTAGAAAATTCAAATAAGAAGATTAAAACCTATGCCTTTGTTGATAATTTATGTATCACTGCAAAAGTAGTCTATGTTGTGAGCCTTTATTTCTATTGTTTCCATCTTTTACATTGATCATGCACTTGTTTGCTCTTAAATGTAAATGAATCTTACATATAGTCTCATTGTGCTCAGGATTAAGGTTGAATTACATTCAGGCACATCACCATAGATTAGACTTTATTTCTTGCATTTGTGTTTATGTTAAATTTCCTATCCCTTTTCCCAGTGTATACTTAATATAGAGAAGAACCAACTTCTTAAAAATCTGGAGGTTGTTTCAAGTCACAATTCCCACATCTTGAAACTTCCCATTGTTGTTGATTAGAATCAAGCACAATTTTAAATCATCAACAGGACAATAGATCATAAATTTTGAATTATAAGTGTATATAACTAATAAATCCATGCACAATAATTTAAAAATTTTACTTGTTATGATGTATACTAAGAAATTAAAAAGACAAAGAATTGTGAATTAGTCCAAAGCATGAGATAGGTTAAAAAAATGCGATGTAAAAAAATCTATACGTAATCATACATGATGTGGCCAACTATTAGGTTGATATATATGGTTCATGTAAAATAGGTTTTGACAAGATACAATAAAGTTCCAAAAACCAATAGATTTAACAAGGGCTATAATATGGTGGGAGATGTTAGGGTAGGTGAGGTAGTGGTAGATGTGAAAATAAGATACAAAAATGTTTTTTCAAATGTGTAGTATATGATCACTATCATATAGAATGTACTAGGTTACCTTAATGACCTTAGTGATATTAAGGTCATAAGTTTTATGATCAATTATACATTTTTAAAAATATGGTGGTGAAGGACATTGACGTGAAAGGTGTGGGAAAGATATGGATTACACAAAGAAGAAAATATATGGTCAAATACACTACATATAATTTTGGATTAGGCCCAAAAATAAACATAACTATCAAAGGAGAAGTGGATGCTCAGGTGATTATGGTGTTGTTTCCATGAAAATAAGTGGTGTTTAAGTAATGAGTGAAATCTATAAAATACTTATATGCACCTATTGATAATATGTAATTATATAATACAAAGGACATTATGTAGATCCTTTAAGATGAGTTGATAACAACTAATGACCTCAATAAAAAATATTAAATAGAGCCATCAATACATGAAATGAAAAGATAAATAAATGATAGAGATCATGGAGATCATATCCATGTTGAGGAGATAAGGGATGGTGCTATAATTAAATTACTAGATAATAACCAATATACAATGTGTGTAGGAGAAAACCTTAAAAAAGATAAAAAAAATTCATGATATTAATAATGTAAAATATGATATGTATTTTTAAATAGATAAGATTATGAATTAATATAATATTCACAACATCCTAATTGATACAAGCACATAATTCAATAGTTTGATAGGAGACACACAAAAAAATATTGGGACTCTAGGATCTTTCTTTTCACTTATGTGTTTCTCATATTGGACAACTCAAGTTTGAGAGTGTTCAATGGATCTAAATTGATAATTATAGGCATTCAGTTCAAGGCTAATTTTGAGGTAATTCCAATGGTATAATATGATAATAACATAGATTTATTGGGAATGTCATGGTGTTATGATAAAAATGATGATATGCACTTCAAAGATAACTATATGAGTTTTTTATAATGTGATAAAATAAATGGTGATATCACTAGATGGAAATCATGGGACATAAAATGTGGAGAGTGTAAATGTTGAGGATGAGATAAACCATATTTATAACATCACCACACATTTAATAAATTACATATATCCAAGGTAATATGGGGTTCTAACTTATAAAATTGGTGCATAAATTTATTAGATGACCAATCATGCATGCACAAGCTAGGTGAAAAAACATATGAGTTGACTAGGATTACATGCAAACTATATGAAATGAGATAGGATTTATTTTAAGATTATCCTATATAAGATATCTATACTTAAATAAGGTAAATAAAATATATCCCATTTATACTTAATATATTATGATATTACCAAATGGATCTGCTAAACCTAGCAAGAACACTTATCACACAACATCAATACAAAGGGTTTCAAAGCCTCTAAGAAATAAATATAAAGAAATAAATATAACTAGGTCTTTTGATATTATAATTAATCTAATATATTATTTCCAAGATAAAAACACAAATAAGGGTGATGGTAAAAAAAACTAAAAATGATAAGGGATCATGGTAAGAAAAAGGGCCTAGGTCACATAAGGTGAGAAGTGGAAAGTTTGAAAAAACCTATAAGCACACTAAGTATAACTATAGAGGAGATTAAAACAATGAGTTATAAAATAATTTAAGATAATTATTATTCAAATTATATCTATCAAATTAAATCTAGGGTTATAATATACTTACCTTGAACAAACTTTATCAAAGCTCAATCTCCCCCTTGACCAATGGTGTTTTGTAAGAGATTATTTTGGTTGTAAGGATCACAAATATTTAATAAATATATATGTTAAAAGGAATCATATTAAATATAAGACTCAAAATTATAATATCTTTCCAATGCAATATCCAAGAAATGTCTTCTCTAAAGATAGACTTAAGAAAAATTACAAATAATGACAATGTCGAAATTAACGTTCCTCTTTATTGGATTAAAATGGATTATTGTATTTATAGTGGTGAGTGATCTTAACCCTTCCCAAAATTTTATTCAATTCCATAGTATATCCTTGATTTATTTTAAAATATGATGGTTTAACCTCAAATTAGGTCAATTAGAGCCAATTTAGTTACCATGTTTCTATCATAACTTTTTGACTATGTAAACCTAAGATGACTTAGTTTGAAGGTTGGCTAGAATCAATAAATACTACATCAAGATACCAATATATTCATAAAATATGGGCATTTTTATATTTAGGTTTTATAAGGAGGAAGATTACTTAGGGGATTAAGTGTGAAGGAAGTTTAATGGACATATGCATAATAGATTAAACAATAATGTCTCTCGTGAAGCACCATCAATATTGCCACCCATTTATTAGTGCACCCTGTAAGGAATACACTTAGAGATATTGAAACTTTATAGGTTTTTATAATATGGAAAGTGTTAGTAAATTATAAATTTATAAAAATATTGTGTATACATATGCCTCACTCTAAGCTTATCACATGTCACCAAAGTGTAACCTGGGATGGTGTTTTGAGAAATAAAATAATAACACACTAATTGAGCTAAAATAATTAAATACTTAAATAAATACTAAAAGTGAAATAAATAAAATTTACATATACATCTGTTGACTTACTTTTATTTTGGAATGGTCATATGTTTTATCTATAGTCTTGATCATGGATGGTGAGGTAACTTCATTGGACAAACCCTATGGATACAAGGATAGAGATCAAAACAAGAAATTGTAGAAAATAAAATTAAATGAAAACTTTATTGAAAATTTTAAATACTTATACAATTGGTAAGCTAGGATGACAAAGGATAATTTAGGACTAAAAGTCCAATACAAATGATAGAAAAAGGGAAAATTACGTAACGAAAACTCCAATGATACTAATGACCAAAATAACTAATAATGAAATATAAAGTAATAAAAATAATAATCTAGATCAAACTTAAATATTTATGAAACATAATAATATAATAAACATCAATGGAAGATAAGTAATAATCCATACTTGATCAAATATGGAAAAATTGAAAATGATTAATATAAACAATATTGATGAAAGTGAATAAACAATCCATACTCAATAAAAGATGGAAAAATATAATATAATTAGATAAATGGGATGAAATGTCTGAAAAAATGGTTATTATAAAATTAAAGGTCCCAATCATACTAAATTAAATCCAAGAAAGATAAGTAAATAATCAAGACAACACCTTAAAACAACTCAAAGATGAAGTTTCTAATCTAATGATATATATATATTTACAATTATTTTATTCTAAATATGTAAAAAGATAAATGGAGAATAAGGAATATATCAATTGGGAAAATATTTAGAAACAAACCTTATTTTCAATGGGGTAAATGAAATGGAAAGTGTGGGAAAGATGGTGGTACCAAGGTGAAAACATAGTCTTTTTTGGTAATAAGACACTCACATCAAGTTGGTGAGACTAAGAAACTTTTGAAATCAATGATATTTAGAGAACTCAACCAAACCACACAAGTTTTGGATAACTAATGTAGTGTAGGAACCATCCCATAAAGGTTGGTATGCATGAAAATTTAAATAGACCTACCTTCTCACAACATGCTCCTCGTTCCTTAGGATCCCTTATAGATTTATCGGTCTATTATGAATATTGGGTACTTGCATGATAAATTAGGTGGTATTATGAATATATATGATAGTGATAACTCATATCCAAGTCTGGTAGATTACCATATCCCAATGGGCCTAGGATCTATTATGAGGCTAACCATGGATTTTGAGCTTTAACTAGGGTAAGAGGTGTTCCAAATAAAGATCATGTCTTTTAATATGATTTGACTTTTAAGATTATATTTTCAATTTTAACATTTCCTTTTTCTCGTATGATGTGGATTTTAACTTTTGTGTATATTTTTTTTCCTCCAGTATATGGATTCATAAATCCAAGCATGAGTGTTAAAAATGACTATCACAAGATAGCTTACCCTTGGTGACTAGATAAGACATCTTAAATACCATGGTGTCTAAAAATCCTAGCCTTGCATTTTATAATAAAGTGTGATCTTGAAATCTACCTTGGATTACCCAAATTGATGTGTATTAGGGTAAATTATGGAAATGATCATATGATAATTGGGTTATATTAAATCATAGAAAAAAATAATAAATATGGTATAATGATAGGTAGGCATCAATCATAATCATGAGAAATGGTATATGTGAATGGATCCATGAGAAAAGACTATCATATTTTTACCACACAATAATATGACTTAATCTAAGTGTAGGAGAACATGACTCTTGACCATTGCCTTATTATTTATGGAAGACACATAGTTAAGGTAGGGAGCAAAAGTAATCTATAATGAGAAAGAAATGATAGGTGTTTATAAGGAAGGCCTTAATAAATGTCTTACCATGTCACTCACAAAGTGAATAGTTAAGAGTCATAAGTATCTAAATAAACCAAAGGGTAGGTAAAGTGATTAAAAAAGATCTAGAGACTTGAAAAATATTATAAGGTTGATTAAACAATAACATGGGTTCATATGAGGAACAACCATCTCCTACCTATGATCTTACAATGAAAACTCATAAACTAAAAACCAAGTGGTGTTAGAAATACAAAAGGGGAAAATGACTAAAACTAGGAACTAATTCTAAAGTGTGAAAAGAGACATTCAAAAGTGTGTAAATAAGTGAATTTGATGTTATGTTGTATAATAGAAAGTCTATGTAAGACTTGAAATAAATGTTAGCTCCAAAGTATATATATATATATATATATATATATATATATAATACTAAGTAGAAACATGAAATAAATCATACTAGGAGATAAATACATAAATAACATATAACTAAGTAAAGTATTTATTGAAAAAATGATCATTGGTTGGTTCTTTGAATATGCATCCTTCATTAGTTTGTAATATATAGGTACTAGGTCCAAGAATGTCTTTAAATAAATAAGGACCTCACTAATTTTTGGCATAATTTCCTTCTTTATAGTGGGTGTAATATAACTTAAGCACTAAGTCTTCAACATTGGAATTACATTGACTTATTTTATGTTTTTTAGTGGTGTGATATATATATTGGTAATTATTTTGTAATGCACCCATATGTCACTCATCAAGTAAAACTAAGGTATGAAGACAAGCTTCATGAAACTCTTCATTAGTAATTATGTCTCAAATAGAAATGTTCAAGGAAGGTAACTCAACTTCTACTAGTAAGATTACTTCTGAACCATATACTAATGAAAAGGGAGTTTTATTAGTGTTAGTTTGAATATTAGTATGATAAGTCCAAAGTGTAGGATAAATATTGAGATTCCAGTCAGATCGAGTCTTTAATAGTATTTTTAAAGATCTTGTTAAGTATTTTTTTAGTGGATTCAGATTGTCCATTACATTAAGGATGATATGGTGTGAAAAAATTTTGTGTGATTTTGAATTTTACACATTTGTTTCATGTCTTTATTTTTTAAATTCCAACGATTTTTACAAATAATAATATGAGGGATTTAAAAATAACAAAATATTTGATTAGGAATGAATTTTTAAATAGTAATTCTAGTAAATTTTATAAGAGAAATAGCTTCAACCCATTCAATAAAATATTCAATGATAGTAATGATGAAGGCATGGTCATCCTATGATCTAGGTAATTTTCTGATGAGATTTAATCTCCACATAGAAAGTGACCGAGGAGACTCCATGGTTTTAAGTTTAGTAAGAGTAAAATTAATGAGATCACCATGAAGTTGGAAAGGATTATATTTTTTTATCTAATGTAATGGAATATTTTTTAAGAGTGGGATATAAATATCCCATGCGTATACATTTTTGGATGGTATCATGTTCATTATAGTGACCACTAAAAAATCACCCATGTGATTTATCGAGAAGGGAATAAAATTCATTTTGAGTAACATAATAAATCAAGGTACCTTTATCATTGTGATAATAAAGGCTTTCGTATTGAAGGAAGTATTTTAATGTTTTCTTGAGAATTTAGGTCTTTTCACGTGAATCAACCTCTAGAGGATAAGTATGATGTTCAATGAATTGTATGATGTGTTTATACCATGATCTTTATCTAGCAGTGATAAAATCTATGTGGTAGATAAGATAATAATTCTCAAATTGTAAATTATAACGTGACTTCCTCATGTGAATGAGAAATTGTGAATCATTAAGTGTTTGATCATGGTGAAAGAGAGAAGATGAATCAAGATAATTAGATATATAATTTTTTTATTGTGGGATTTATTCAATAGTAAATGATGTGAATTATTTGGTAAGAGTGGTATAAATTTTGTTGTTCCCAAAAATATCACTCATTTTTGGGACAACATTTGAACTATTTTGGTCTTAGAGACCAAAATTGTCTCTTCCCTTTCCGAAATTTGTCTTAGGCATTCAAATTCTTTAGTTTTCAAGCTTTTTAGAAATCTATGGACTCTACAGGCAGGTTCATTTCTACAAGTTCAATGGCTTCTACAGGTGGTTTCAGTTAAAAGAATCAATTTTCAACACTTAGTCATTTTTTGGGATTGGTTTAACACCTTGGTTCAATCAAAAATCTCCATCAAAAAGCATCTAAGCACAAAAAGAGGCTTGAACCATTAAACCATTGAACCAATTTGGTTCAAAGGTTCAATGGAATCAAGGTTTAACAGGTTCAACATCATTGGCAAGAGTTAAGTGCTTCATCAAGGTTCAAAGTTCAATCGCTTCAATTGGTTCATCGGCTTCAAAACACTAGCCAAATCAAGGTGGCTTGAACCATTAAATTGTTGAACCATTAAACCACTTCGGTTCAAAGATTCAATGGGTTCAAGGTTCAACGGTGGGTTTAATCAAATGGTTCATCAGTCGGTTCAAAGCTTTGTTTGAATCATTGAACCAAAAATTGGTTCAACAGTTGGTTCAATGAAAAAGTTCAATGCATGGTTCAACCAAGTAGTTCACTCACTTGGTTCATCCGCTTAGTTCATTTAGTCAGTTCATTTAATTGAACCATCAGCTTGAACCATCATCTTGAACCATTTTAGTTCAAAGCCTTGGTTCAACTGATTGGTTTAATGAAATGATTCAACTGTTGGTTCATCACCAAAGTTCAAAGGGGCAGTTCAATGCAAAAGGAAGCTTCTTGAAGGACAAGTGCCCTTGCAAAAGACACTTAATTGAAAAAAGCACCCTTCGAAAAGGGTCATTTTCAAAGAAGTCGAAAGGTAATTCTTTCAGATTTTTGTTTAAGGCATTTAAAATTGGCTAAGACATAATTCTTTCAAACTTTGGTCCGAAGGAATTCCTTCAAAAAAAGTCTAAAAGAATTCAAGAAGTGAATGAAGGCAAAAAATCTAAAGACTTGGTGGAACAAATTTTTGTGGACTTTTTGTCCATGAGAATTTTCCATGAGACAAATGTCTGTGGAAATTTTCCCCGAGGAAAATGTCTGCAGGAAAATACCCACAAAGAAAACCCGAGGGATAGTTTGCAGGGGAAAGTGTGGGAGACTCTTAAGGAAAAGGTCACCAAATGACCCTGAAGGGTAGGTGCCCTTGCAGGGGACTCTCAATGGCCAAAGTAAAGGACATTTTCATGAAGTCTGAAAGAAGAATCTTAGTTACCTGTATTAAGCAAGAAGCCTGAAGGCCATTTGAAGATTACCCAAAAGATATATAAATTTACAGAGGGGGGACTCTTTTTGACCAAAGACAGATCATTCCTCAAGACCCAAAAGAGCAGATTCTTTCTATAAAAGTGCCAAACAGAGAAGCCAAAGAAGGACCAAGGGGTGATGCGCCTGAAGACGTCAAATTTAAGACAATGAACTAACCATTGAGAGCATATCGATGGGTGCATGAACATCAATTTTAAAGCCCATAAAATAGTTATTGATCCTTTGAATCTATAGACCTGAATGCATTCACAGACTTCAAGGTCAAGACCAGCATAAAGTGAGAAAGGAATATAAAAACAAACTGAATCTAGGACTCGATTCAATTAACCAAAAAAGGAGGAATGATGAAGGTAGGATCAGATCGCCAGGTGGACATTGAAAGTTGCAAACTTTCAATAGCGTGACTTGTTTCTCTACATTGATAAAATCAAATGGGTAAAATGCCCCTAATTTTCAGCCTATCTTCCTAACAGTTCTCAATGCAACATGATGTATTACTATTCTTGTGTCCTCCTTGAAATGGCTATATAAGGGACTCTCTTTTATTGTAAATCGATCTCTTCTTTGACAATTATAATGAAACTCTGCCCAAATTGAAAGGCATCATTGAGACTTTGTGCTCAGTCTATTGATCATATTGTGTTATTGGAATAAGAAAATAAGGTACTTTTTCAGACTTTGTGTTGTGATATCTTTGTTGTTAAGGAAACTATTCTTATGTCTTTTTCCTTGATATATTTTTTGTTTCATTGATTCAACAAGCAATATTAGTAAAATTAGTCAGAAAGGTGTCCTAAAGAATCAACTGTGGAGAGACTTTGAGCCCCCATAGTTGCGTTTAGTGTGTTTTCTTTTTATTTTTATGTAAAGGACTTTGGGATGAATTTGTGCCCTCATTGCCCTTCATACTTTACTCTTGAGTAAATTAGGTGGAGACTTAGTGTTGTATCTCAATTTGCTAGTTACTATGCCCTTAGTTACATTTTGCGTTTACTTCTAGGAGTATTCTTATGGCTAGTCGAATAGTTCTTCTGAAAGAAGAGGAGTGTTGTTTGTCATTTCCCTTGAGTTTTTCCTTTGTTTTGCACACATCATCTCTGAAGAAAGGGAGATAGATGGCTTGTTCTACCCTTGAGTATTATTTTCTATTTATACATATATATAGCATTTCCATAGGGAACCTCCCCTTGATGAGAGGAGAGAGTAGCATCCTTCTGATGTGGTAAACCTACACATTTGGATGACTAATCTTCCTACTTTGGCTGATCAGACCTATTTTGTTTACCAGTACACTAATCAACAAAATATTCAACCAACAATTATTGGTGACTCTACTAGGGAAAATTACACATCCATTATCCATTTATAATCTATCCATTCACCTCCACACTAATCGAGAAAGAGTGCATAGTTTAAAGCCTCAAGCTTTAACTGAAACAAGGTTAATTCTTTTCCATTTTTGTTTCACAATCTGGTAGATTCAAGGTATACACGAAGCCAAAGGGATAAATATATCATTGACCCTGTATTCAAGTTGGTACAACAAAGTGATTTTGATCTATTTCCTTCACCATCTTGTCTCCAATGAACCAAGAGTTTTCCTCCTACCAAAACTAGATCTCCATTGCCAGACAAAGTATCTACTTCTACTATTGATAAACTTGCACCTATAATTACCTCTCTAAGATTTTTTATCCCTCCTTTTTAGAATCCTATAATGGAAGTTCAAGGTCCCTGAGGTAATGCTTCTGGTCCTCTCAATCTTACTCCACCTCTACATGAGCTTCCATGCAGTTCAAGGAAGAACTTCCCCAAATTTTATGGTGATGAGAAAGTTCACCCTGATGAGCACATTGCAGCTTTCAACATAGCTTGTGGAGTAATCAGAGTAGAATTTGAAGATGTAGTAGTCAGACTTTTTATAGAGACATTACAAGGTGCTGCTACAGATTGGTTTTATCATCTACAGGCTCAGTCTGTGATTGATTAGAATTCTCTCAACACTAAGTTTGAAGCCAGATTCAAACCTACAGAAGATGCACATGCACTTCTGGCTCAACTTACATAGATGAGCTTATGAGAGACTTCATAGCTAAATTTCAAAAACTAAGAAATAGAATCCCTATAATTGCTAGACCTATAGCTAAGAATCTCAAATGCTTTTTCATTAATTCTCAATTACCTGAAGTCAATTTTCTCTTGAGATGTGCTGGTCAAATAGATCTTGCTGTAGCTCAACTTTTGGCCATTGAGGTAGAAGATGATCTCATCTTAGTAGGGAAGATAAGAAGAGATCCAAATATAAATAGAGCTTCATCATCTTTTGAATATGCATTTGTAGGCACCACAGATCTAATGGTGTAGAAATTAGAAAATGAGTTGCTTGCTCTCAAAAAGCAAATGGCTCAAGGAATGTCTTTTACTCCTTCATACAGAAGGACATTACTAAATCAATCTTATCAGGGCAATGCTACCAAGAATCAAGGGCAACATAATTGCCTTGGTCCCCCACAAGGAAAACTTTCCTTGGAAGCTCCTCCAACTAATTCAGTAATGGGATATCTTGAAGTAGAATCAGAATTCTCTTATTAGCCTGAATTAAATCAAGAAAATGACGTTGATCTCATTAAAGGCTATCAAGAAGAATCAGCTAGTGAATCCCATATTGGTTTCCTAAACTACCAGGATGAACCCAAAAATAAAGGAGAAGCTTTTGATGGATCATATGCAGTGTTTACCAGGTCTAAGAACCAATCAGTCTAGCAAGCTGATAAAGAGAAGACAGAAGAGCAACCATAGCCAACAGTCATGATTGCTAAATGTGGAACCATTTTGCCTTTTCAATCAAAAGATCCCATAATCACCCAAAAGGCAAATACATATTTTGTGCCTTCCCCTTCTAAATCAAATTCACAAACCAACCCACCTCCCATCCCTCCTAAAAATTAGAAAGTTGAAGTACCTTTCTCTGTACCTAGCTTGATTCAACCATTTGACATAATCGATCATGTCAAAAAGACAAAAATACAAATGTTTGAGTTCAAATATTTGCAGTCCAATCTTGACTAATTGAATAAGCTGGTCTAATATGTCAAAAAACAAACCATCCCTACAAGACAAAAGGCTAAAAAGGTAACTCTTGATTCTCCAAAGAACACACCTATTCCAAATAATCTAGTCATTACTCCCCCAGTTGCTCTTAGAAAAATAGAACCTTTCTATGTTTCCCTATTAATTAATGGCCACAAGCTGAGTAACTGTATCATAGATTCAGGCACATCTGATAATGTCATGCCAGCTAAAGTAGTTGAGTCTCTTGGTCTCACATTAACCAAAACCTTTGTAAGATGTTTCTCCATGGATAACAAGCAAGTACCATTTATGGGGCAAATGAAAGATGTCTAATTTGCATTTGTAGCCTTTCCAAATAAGAGAATCAAGATGACTGTCTTGGTGGCTGCCGTTTCAACATCCTATGGCATTTTGGTTAGATGAAATTTCTATAAGGATATGGGAGGAGAACTAAGCATGGATCTACCTGAGGCAAGGATCCATATCCAAGGCATAATGAAGAGGTTGCTCCCTGAAAAGGAAGCAAAGTATGTGGTCACCCAGACATCAGCCCCTAAAGCTCAAATTCTTTTTGCATCTACAGGTATGGGTAACTATTTTTTGTCTACAGATGAAGTTCATGAAACACTTAAAAGTATCAACTTAGAAATTAGTTCAATAAGAAGAGCAAAAAAATTAGTAGGATACAATATAGACCAAGAAGGATCCTCCATCTCTGATAAAGGACAGTCTAAAGAAAAATTAGTATCAGATGAGATATGGAATTTGGAATTTGATGACAACTATTCCTCTATAGGTCTGAGATTGTCTTGATATCTCCTCAAGGAGATATATTCCATTCATCTTAAAAATTATAGTTCATCAGCACTAACAATACAGCTAAATATGAATCTTTGTTACTGGGCATGAAGGCTACTCAAGAAAAAGGCATCAAGTTTCTTCATGCCAAAGGGGATGTTGAATTAGTAGTTTGTCAAGTGAGTAACTTATACCAAACTAAGAATGAAAGATTACGCCACTACTGTAACTTGGTTTGGGACTAAATTAAAAGATTTCATGCTTTCAACATTTTTGCCATACCTAGAGAGTCTAATGATAGAGCTGATGCACTTGCTATTTTAGAAACTCTCTTAGTTCCTCATTCAAATTTCAAAAAAGATAGGTATACCATTGAACTGGTCTATAGACCAAGTGTTCCTGACAATGTTGATCATTGGCAAGTATTTAATGATGATCATCAAATCATTGCCTTCCTGAAATGAAAAGATAATTTTGAATAGCTATGTTTTGAAGGCAGTGAACCTCAGAAGAATGAATGTGTGTCTGAATCCAAATCAAATATAAATGAAGAATTCTTACAACTAAAAGGAAATAAAATTCTTAAAGGCCTAGTTTCTCTTGAAAAGATATTTGAAAAACATGATAGATTCATTAAACAATAGCAAACAAACTCGAGTTTCTCTCAAGGATTCGATCAAGTGAATTTTTCTACTAAACAAAATCCCAAGATGATCAATATTGGTAAGTGTTGCACCCCTGAATAAAGATTCAAGTTCACCTCTTTACTCTATCAATACATGGATGTCTTAGCATATTCTTATGAAGACTTGAAGTCTTTCAAACCATATGAAAACCACCATGAGATTCCTCTTAAGGCTAGATCAATGCCATATAAGCAAAAATCTAGACAGTATAATCCAAAAATATTAGGTACTATTATTTTTGAGATATAAAAGATGTTAAATACTAAAATAATCTTTCTAATTCATCATTCTACATGGATTGCGAACATAGTGCCTGTAAGGAAGAAGAATGATGAAATCTACATTTGTGCAGATTTCAAAAATCTGAATCAAGCATCTTTGAAGGATAATTATCCTTTGCCAATTATGGATCAAGTGCTTCAAATAGTGACAGGTGTAGAGATGTTCTCAATGTTGGATGGCTTCTCAGGTTATAATCAAGTTGAAGTTGGTGAGGGAGACCAACACAAGACTGCATTCACCATGCCTTGGGGTACATTTACATATAGGAGAATGCCTTTTGGTCTAATAAATGCTGGTGCTACCTTCTAGAGAGCTATGGATCTAGCTTTCAAAGATGAGATTGGTAAATTCATAGTGGTATACCTTGACAATTTGACTATATTTTCAAAGTGTCGATCTGATCATGTATGCCACCTACAACAAGTGCTGGAGTGCTGCTGCTAGAATGGTATTTCCTTAAATCCTAAAAAGTCTATTTTTGGAGTAACAAAGGGGAAACTCCTTGGACACATTGTGTCTAAAGAAGGCATAAAGATTGACTCAAACAGAGTCAAGTCTATTCAAGAGCTTAATCTACCTACAAGTAAGAATGTTGTTCATTTTTTCTTTAGAAAGGTGAATTTCTTATAGAGATTCATCCCTAAATTTTCTGAGAAGACTAGACACATTGTGAACATGATAAAAGGGAAGACCATCTTCAGCTGGACTAAAGAAGGTAAATCAACATTTCAGGATATCAAAACTACCATTGCTCACGCCCCTACCTTGGTTTGCCCAGATTACAACAAAGATTTCATCATATATAGCTATGTGTTTGAACACATTCTTTTTGCTATTCTTGTTCAATATGACAAGGAAGGTATGGAATCTCCTATCTCTTTCATGAGTTTCCCTCTCAAAACCCATGAGATGAAGTATTCAAATATAGAGAAGCATGCTTATGCCTTGGTAAAAGTAGTCAAACATTTTTGCTTTTATATTCTAAATTCACATACTACTACCCTAGTGCTTGATACTATAGTTAAGTCTATATTAACTCAGTAGGAGTTTTGCATGAAAATAGGTAATTAGATTGCAAAGATCCAAGAGTTTTATCTAGACATCAAGCTGACAAAGCTGGTCAGGGGTAAAGGCCTATGCCAATTAATTGCTGGCAATAAGCCAGAAGACACATAGCATGAGGAAACTAAAGTGGAAAAGATACCAATAGTCCTTTTTGTCTCCACTACCAATGAGTGGTATTCAGGTATCACTCATTTCCTTACTTATGGTGAATGTCCTACTCATTTGTCTTATAAAGAAAGGAGGACTATTAAGTTAAAAGCTGCCAATTTTGTCCTTTGGGATAACGGCCTGTATAAAAGAAGCATAGATGAAGTATTCCTTCGTTGTGTAGATAAAGAGAAACAAACCCAACTTTTGAAAACTTTCCACAATCTAGCTTGTGGAGGACATTTTCTTGCCCCTGTGACTACTTACAAGATTTTGTGAGCCAGGTATTATTGGCCAACTCTTTTCCAAGATGCACATAAGTGGGTGAGAAAATGTGAACTCTATTAGCAATTTGTTGGAAGACCCAAGTTAGTTGTTATGCCTCTCAAGCCAATGATCATAGAAGAACCTTTCCAGTAATGGGGGCTTGATTTTATTGGGACAATAAACCCATCTTCAAGTGGTGGACATGATTATGTCCTTATAGCAACTGATTATTTCACCAAGTGGGTAGAAGTAATCCCAACTAGGCATGCTACTTCAGAAGTTGTATGTAACTTTCTCAAAGAGAATATCATTTCCAAGTTTGGAGTTCCAATCAAAATTGTTACTGATAATGTAGCGAGTTTCACCTCTCAAGAGATTACACAATTTTTTCTTCATTTTGGAATTACACTCTCTCACTCTTCTGATTATTTTCCATAAGCGAATGGACAAGCTAAGCCCAACAATAAGAATATGGTAAATATTATCAAGAAGCTAGCAGATGAAAATTAGAGAACATGGCATAAAGCATTGGTGTGATGCTCTATGGGTAGACAGAATCAAATCAAAGAAGGCAATTGGTATGTCTCCCTTTCAACTTCTTTATGGTATCAATGCTGAGATACCAATCACCTTAGAATTGCCAGCCTTGAAATTGGCAAAGGCAATTGAAGATCAGACATATGAAAGTTCTCTTGATAAAAGAATAATGTGCCTGGCTGAGCTGGTTGAATAGAGAACCATGGTGGTGGATAGAATTTCTACTCATCAGAGTCTGGTAAATAAACTCTTTGATTAGAATGCCATAAATCGTGATTTCTAGATTGGGGATCAAGTCCTGCTGTGGGACAAAAGGAGAAAACCAAAGGGGATGCATGGAAAGTTTGACTCCCTTTAGAGAGGCCAATTTATAATTCATCATCACATTGGTGAAAATATCTTTCTATTTAAATATCAAGATGGCACACTCTTTTCTCTGCCCCATAATGGGTAACATTTGAAACATTTCAACTCTTGAAGTGTTAGATCTTTACATCTGTATATATGTATATTTGTACAGTTTCAATTCTATTTTTTTGTTTGTTTCCATTTTTGATGTCTTTCATTTTTGGGTAACATGACTCCATAACCCAATGGTACACATGAAGACACTGGAGACTCTGGATTCTACTCCTTTCAATTCTTTTTTGCATTTGATAGAAGTTCCCCAATTGGAGCCAACTGTTGTTTCCCAAAAATATCACTCATTTTTAGGACAACATTTCAGCTATTTTGGTCTTATAGACCAAAATTATCTCTTCCCTTTCTAAAATTTGTCTTAGGCATTCAAATTCTTCAATTTTCAAGCTTTTCAAAAATCTACAGACTCTACAGGCAGGTTCATTTCTACATGTTCAATGGCTTCTCTAGGTGGTTTCAGTCAAAAGAATTAGTTTTCAACACTTAGTCATTTTTTGGGATTGGTTCAACACCTTGGTTCAATCAAAAATATCCATTAACACGCATCTAAGCACAAAAAGAGGCTTGAACCATTGAACCAATTTGGTTCAAAGGTTCAATGGGTTCAAGGTTCAATAGGTTCAACGTCATTAGCAAGAGTTAAGTGCTTCAACAAGGTTCAATGTTTAATTGCTTCAATTGGTTCATCGGCTTCAAAACACTAGCCAAATCAAGGCGGCTTGAACCATTGAACCATTAAACCACTTTCGTTTAAAGGTTCAATGGGTTCAAGGTTCAATAGTGGGTTTAATCAAATGGTTCCTCAGTCGGTTCAAAGCTTTATTTGAACTATTGAACCAAAACTTGGTTCAATGGTTGGTTCAATGAAAAGGTTAAACACATGGTTCAACCAAGTAGTTCACTCACTTGGTTCATCCACTTGGTTCATTCAATTAAACCATTGGCTTGAACCATTTTAGTTTAAAGCCTTGGTTCAACTGATTTGTTCAATGAAACGATTCAACTGTTGGTTCATCACCAAAGTTCAAAGGGGTAGTTCAATGCAAAAGGAAGCTTCCCAAAGGACAAGTGCCCTTGTGAAAGACACTTAATCAACAAAAGAACCCTTCAAAAGGGTCATTTTCAAGGAAGATAAAAGGAAATTCTTTTAGATTTTTGTTTAAGGCATTTAAATTTGGCTAAGACATAATTCTTTCAAACTTTTGTCTGAAGGAATTCCTTCAGATAGAAAGTTTGAAAGAATTCAAGAAGTGAATGTGGGCAAAAAATTTGGAGACTTGTTCAAAGACTTAGTGGAACAAATTTTTGTGGACTTTTTATCCACGAGAATTTTCCGCGTGACAAATGTCCGTGGGAATTTTCCCTGGGGAAAATGTCTACGGGAAAATACCCACAGAGAAAACTCGAGGGATAGTCTACGGGGGAAAATACAAGAGACTCTTAAGAAAAAGGTTGCTGAAGGACCCCAAAGGGTAGGCACCCTTGTGGGGGACTCTTAGCAGCCAAAGTAAAGGACATTTTCATGAAGTCGAAAAGAAGAATCTTAGTTACCCGTATGAAGCAAGAAGCCCAAAGGCCATTTGAAGACTGCCCAAAAGACAGATACCTTTGCAGAGGGGGGCTCTTTTTTGACCCAAGGCAGATCATTCCTTAAGATCTAAAAGGGTAGATTCTTTAAATAAAAGTGCTAAATAGAGAAGTTGAAGAAGGACCAAGGGGTGATGTGCCTGAAGATGTCAAATTTAAGATAGTGAACTAGCTGTTGAGAGCACATCGATGGGTGCATGAACGTCAATTTTAAAGCCCATAAAATAGTTTTTTTATCCTTTGAATCTATAGACCTAAATGCATTCACAGACTTCAAGGTCAAGACTTGCAAAAATTTAGAAAGGAACATAAGAATAAATTGAATCTAGGACCCAATTTAATTAACCAGGAAAGGAGAAATGATAAAGGTAGGATTAGATCGCCAAGTGGACATTGAAAGTTGCAAACTTTCAATAGCATGACTTGTTTATCTACATTGATAAAATCAAATGGGTAAAATGCCCCTAATTTCCATCTTATCTTCCTAACAATTCTCAATGCAACATGATGTATTATTGTTCCTGAGTCCTCTTTGAAATGGCTATATAAGGGACTCTCTTCTATAGTAAATCAATCTCTTTTTTGACAATCAGAATGAAACTCTGCCCAAATTGAAAGGCATCATTGAGAGTTTGTGCTTAGTCTATTCATCATATTGTGTTATTGGAATAAGAAAACAAGGGACTTTTTTAGACTTTGTGCTATGATATCTTTGTTGTTAAGGAAACTATTCTTATGTCTTTTTCCTTGATATATTTTCTATTCCATAAATTCAACAAGTAGGATTAGTAAAATTAGTCAGAAAGGTGTCCTGAAGAATCAACTGTGGAGAGACTTTGTGCCCCCATATTTTCCTTTAGTGTGTTTTATTTTTATTTCTATGTAAAGGACTTTGGGATGACTTTGTGCCCTCACTATCCTTCATACTTTACTCTTGAGCAATTCAGGTGGAGACTTTGTGTTGTATCTCAATTTGCTAGTTACTATGCCCTCAGTTACATTCTACTTTTACTTCTAGAAGTATTCTTGTGGCTAGCTAAATAGTTCTTCTAAAAGAAGAGGAGTGTCATCTATCATTTCCCTTGAGTTTTTCCTTTGTTTTGCACACATCATCTATGAAGAAAGAGAGATGGATGGCTTTTTCTACCCTTGAGTATTATTTTCTGTTTATACATATATATATAGCATTTCCACAGGGAACCTCCCCTTGGTGAGAGGAGAGAGCAGTCTCCTTCTAATGTGGTAAACCTACACATTTGGATGACTAATCTTCCCACTTTGGCTGATCAAACCTATTTTGTTTACCAGTACACTGATCAACAAAATATTCAACCAATAATTTTTGGCAACTCTACTAGGGAACTTCTGTCAATTGCAAAAAGAATTGAAAGGAGTAGAATCCAGAGTCTCGAGTGTCCTCATGTGTACCATTGGGTTACAGAGTCATGCTACCTAGAAATGAAAGACATCAAAAATGAAAACAAACAAAACAAAATAGAACTAAAAACTGTATAAATATACATATATACAGATGTAAAGATCTGACACTTCAAGAGTTGAAATGTTTCATATGTTTCCCATTATGGGGTAGAGAAAAGAGTGTGCCATCCTAATATTTCAATAGAAAGTTATTTTCACCAATGTGCTAATGAATTATAAATGGGCCTATCCAAAGTGAGTCAAACCTTCCATGCATCCCCTTTGGTTCTCTCCTTTTGTCCCACAATAGGACTTGATCCCTAATCTAGAAATCATGATTTCTAGCCTTATGATCAAAGAGTTTCTTTACCAGACTTTGATGAGCAGCAATTCTATCCACCACCATGGTTCTCTATTCCTCTAGCTCAGCCAGGCACATGATTCTTTTATCAAGAGAACTTTCATTTGTCTGATCTTCAATTGCCTTTGCTAATTTCAAGGCTGGCAATTCTAAGGTGATTGGTATCTCAACATTGATACCATAAATAAGTTGAAAGGGAGACATACCAATTGCCCTCTTTGGCATGATTCTGTCTGCCCATAGAGCATCAACCAATGCTTTATTCCATGTTCTCTAATTGTCATTTGCTAGCTTCTTGATAATATTTATCAGATTCTTATTACTAGACTCAGCTTGTCCATTCCCTTGTGGAAAATAATCAGAAGTGTGAGAGAGTGTAATTCCAAAATGAAAACAAAATTGTGTAATCTCTTGAGAGGTGAAGCACACTACATTATCAATAACAATTTTGATTGGAACTCCAAACCTAGAAATGATATTCTCTTTGAGGAAGTTGCATATAACTTCTGAAGTAGCATGCTTAGTTGGGATTGCTTTTACCCACTTGGTGAAATAATCAGTTGTTGTAAGGACATAATCATGTCCAGCACTTGAAGATGGGTTTATTATCCCAATAAAATCAAGCCCCCATTGTTAAAAAGGTTCTTCTATGATCACTGGCTTGAGAGGCATAGCAGCTAACTTGGGTCTTCCAACAAATTCCTAATAGAGTTCACATTTTCTCACCCACTTATGTGCATCTTGGAAAAGAGTTGGCCAATAATACCTAGCTCACATAATCTTGTGAGCAATCACAGGAGTAGAAAAATGTCCTCCATAGGCCAGATTGTGGAAAGATTTCGAAAGCTAGGTTTGTTTCTCTTTGTCTACACAATGAAGGAATACTCCATATATGCTTCTGTTATATAGGCCATTATCACAAAGGACAAAATTGGCAACTTTCAACTTAATAGTCCTCCTTTCTTTGTAAGACAAATGAGCAGAACATTCAACATAAGTAAGGAAATGAGTGATACCTGAATACCACTCATTGGTAGTAGAGACAAAAAGGATTGTTGGTATCTTTTCTACTTTAGTTTCTTCATGTTGTGCATCTTCTGGCTTATTGCTAGTAATTAATTGGCATAGGCCTTTACCCCTAACCAGCTTTGTTGGCTTGATGTCTAAATCAAACTCTTAGATGTTTGCAATTTAATTACCTCTTTTCATGCCAAATTCCTACTGAGTTAATATAGACTTGACTGTAGTATTAGACACTAGGGAAGTAGTATGTGAATTTAGAATATAGAAGCAAAAATGTTTGACTACTTTTACCAAGGCATAAGCATGCTTCTATATATTTGAATAATTCATCTCATGGGTTTTGAGAGGGCAACTCATGAAAGAGATCAGAGATTCCATACCTTCTATATCCTATTGAACAAGAATAGCTAAAAGAGTGTGTTCAGACACATAGCTATATATGATGAAATCTTAGTTGTAATCTGGGCAAACCAAGGTATGGGCATGAGCAATGGCAGTTTTGATATCTTGAAATGTTGATTTACCTTCTTTAGTCCAGCTGAAGACGGTCTTCCCTTTCATCATGTTCACAATGTGTCTAGTCTTCTCAATAAATTTGGAGATGAATCTCTGTAGGAAATTTACCTTTTTGAAGAAAGAATGAACAACATTCCTACTTGTAGATAGATTAAGCTCTTGAATAGACTTGACTCTGTCTGAGTCAATCTTTATGCCTTCTTTAGACACAATGTGTCCAAGGATTTTCCCCTCTGTTACTCCAAAAATAGACTTTTTAGGATTTAAGGAAATACCATTCTGGCAGCAACGCTCCAGCACTTGTTGTAGGGGGCGTACATGATCAGATCGATGGTTTGAAAAGATAGTCAAATCATCAAGGTATACCACTATGAATTTACCAATCTCATCTTTGAAATCCAAATCCATAGCTCTCTGGAAGGTAGCACCAACATTTATTAGACCAAAAGGCATTCTCCTATATGCAAATGTACCCCAAGGCATGGTGAATGTAGTCTTGTGTTGGTCTGCCTCACCAACTTTAACTTGATTATAACCTAAGAAGCCATCTAGCATTGATAACATCTCTTCACCTATCACTATTTGAAGCACTTGATCCATAATTGGCAAAGGACAATTATCCTTTAAAGATGCTTGATTTAAATTTTTGAAATCTACACAAATGAAAAATTTTCCATTCTTCTTCCTTATAGGCACTATGTTCATAATCCATGTAGAATGATGAATTGGAAAGATGATTCTAGCATTTAACATCTTTTGTATCTCAGACAGAATAGTACTTGATATTTTTGGATTATACTATCTAGATTTTTGCTTATATGGCATTGAGTTAGCCTTAAGAGGAATCTCATGGCAGATTTCATTTGGTCTGAGAGACTTCAAGTCTTCATAAGAATATGCTAAGACATCCATATATTGATAGAGTAAAGAGGTGAGCTTGAATCTTTCTTCAGGGGTGTAACACTCACCAATATTTATCATCTTGGGATTTTATTTAGTAGACAAATTCACTTGATCAAATCATTGAGAGAAACTCGAGTCTGTTTGTTGTTGTTTAATGAATCTATCATGTTTGTCAAACAGCTTTTCAAGAGAAACTAGGCCTTTGAAATTTTGTTTCCTTTCAACTGTAAGAATTCTTCATTTATATCTAAGCTAGATTCAGACATAGATTCATTCTTTTAAGGTTCACTGCCTTCAAAACATAGCTATTCAAAATTATCTTTTCATTCCAAGAAGGCAATGATTTGATGATCATCACTGAATACTTGACAATGATCAGCATTGTCATGACCACTTGGTCTATAGACCAGTTCAATAGTATAGCTCTCATTTTTTATAATCAAAATGAAACTCTGCCCAAATTGTAAGGCATCATTAAGACTTTGTGCTTAGTCTGTTGATCATATTGTGTTATTGGAATAAGAAAACAAGGGACTTTTTCAGATTTTGTGCTGTGATATCTTTATTGTCAAGGAAAATATTCTTATGTCTTTTTCCTTGATATATTTTTTGTTCCATTAACTTAACAAGCATGATTAGTAAAATTAGTCAAAAAGGTGTCCTAAAGAATCAACTATGGAGAGACTTTGTGCCCCCATAGTTGCCTTTAGTGTGTTTTCTTTTTATTTCTGTGTAAAGGACTTTGGGATGACTTTATGCTCTCATTGTCCTTCATACTTTACTTTTGAGCAATTTAGGTGGAGACTTTGTGTTGTATCTCAATTTTCTAGTTACTACACCCTCAGTTACATTCTTCTTTTACTTCCAGGAGTATTCTTGTGGCTGGCTGAATAGTTCTTCTAAAAGAAGAGGAGTGATGTCTATCATTTCCCTTGAGTTTTTCCTTTGTTTTTCACACATCATATCTAAATAAAGAGAGATGGATGGCTTATTCTACCCTTGAGTATTATTTTCTATTTATACATATGTATAGCATTTCCATAGGGAACCTCCCCTTGATAAGAGGAGAGAGAAGTCTCCTTTTGATGTGGTAAACCTACACATTTGGATGACTAATATTCTTACTTTGGCTGATTAGACATATTTTGTTTACCAGTACGCTGATCAACAAAATATTCAACCAATAGTTTTGATGACATGTAATGAAATTTTCACTTTTGTATTGTTAAACGCCACTAACTTGGTGACATATGAGTTGTGAATCTCCTTGGGCATGTAAATATTGGATATATATATATATTGATGGATACTTTCATCCCTAAAATGAGAGATTCATAATTGACCATGTTATTAGTGACTTCAAAGTTTAATTAAAAATATAGAGGTATTATTTACCATGGGGATCATCTAAGATAGAACTTTCCCTAGCTCGTTTAAGACATTTGGAACCATAAAAATGAAGTATCCAAGTTTATTCAAGAAATTAAATGGTAAATTTTATTAATTACTCAATGTTGAGTTTGATTTTATGTTTATAAATATAAGTGTTATGTTATTCTAGGTTGTTTGAATTAAAATTGGTGGTAAAATTATGAAAATAGTCTCTAATTAAAATAAATTTATTAAGACCTTAAATATAAAGGATATCTTCATTAGGATGAGTGTACTAAAGGCGATTATTAACTGATATAGGGGTGTAAAAAAGCTAATGTACAATCACTTAGCCCTTACCTAATTTTTTGTGACAATTCTTAAGTCAAATTCCATTAAGATAACCATCCATTTTCAAATTATATCTCAAAGTAATAAATCTTTTGATAATAAATGGTGAAGTGGATAAAATATTATAATAATTATATTGATAAATCATATAATGTCTAATATTATTGATGATGAAATATATAAGCATGATAATCATGATCAACCTTTGCGTAACATGTCTCATATTATAATAAAGATTGATTGATGTAATATATGATATATTCTCAACCTATTTCATCTTGTTGAGAGAGCATTGTCCCAAGTGATTTAGGGATAGATTAAGTATACAAGATGAGAAGGAAATTTTTAGAAGGTGATAAAAGAGTAGAAGATATAATTAATGATTAATTCAAAACATTGTTGACATTTGTCAGTCCATTCAAGATTCATACCCTTCTTGAGGAGTGAATTTTATGAATGGATGTGGTAAGCCATCTTAGGAACAAATCATCAAATTGAATTAAGTTTACCAAGATATGTTTATATAGCTATAATGGAATGAGGAATAGGCATGTTTTTTGATGTATATTTATGTCAAGGATATAATGCGAATAGTAGAACAATATCTATCACTTTATAAAATAGGTACTTGAAGACCTTAGGGATTGATTCAATTTTGATATAATGATTATGTGGCCATAGCCTTTAGCATCCAAGTAGACCCTATTGTAGGGACAATAGGAACTTAGTAGTGACACAATCTATTTGAAATTATTTTGTATTATTATGATTTAAAATTGCCTTTATACTTTTCTAATTTATGCTCAAACTTTAAACAAGTGGACATTTATATTGACAATAAATCTAAAGTGATTCATGTTAAAAAAAGTTCAAAAGGGAAGTAGGGTAGAGAAGAAAATAATTTTTTCTTTACAACAACAAATACCAATAGATCTCATTTAATTCCTTTTGACAATAGTGCAAATAAAACTAACATCTATGAGATCTTAGTGCTAGCCTCAAAATATCATAAGTGTAATGAGGATTATAGGGTAAATGTAATGCATATATCTAAAAAGTATGATTTAAAATAACTACCTATAATAAATCACTTTTAGCATATTCATTTGTAGAATAGAAGGAAACACATCATACATAAACAAAAAAATTTAGCATATAAGAAAGCACAAACTAGAAAGATGCATTCAAAAAACTACTATCATATTTTACCATTAAAAAAATGAAATCATGTATTATTAGGAAAGATTTGAGAAACAATAAAAAATGAAAACAATGATAAAATTGTAGGAATTATTATTCCTCTTTGCATTAATCTCACAAAATTTTGTTTTAAAAATACAATAAAGGGTGAAACCCCATATATATAGGACTTATAATGCCTAAGATAGTTACCAAAGAAACTATATATGTGACACATGTCAATGTATAAGGTCCATAATGTCATACAACTAAATTTTATTCCTTATTCAAATAGGGAAATAGTTTACAATATAGTGAATGGAATTAGGACATGATATTTATCAAGAAAAATCCTAATATATGGCTATCTTTTTCCTTAAGTGTTTGTCTAAGATCCTACTAGTGTGGTTGAAGATGAAGTTCCCAATGTAGAATAATATGGATATGAACCTAAAATAGCTGAAAGAGTGCTAATGATAGTTGAATAATAATATATCCCAAGAGGGGCCAAGGAGGTAAAGGTTCTGGTAGTGATAGTTTGTGTCTTGTAGGATACTTATTTTTTAGCTTTTATTTTACCTCTCCATGCTTTAGATAATCTCTTTTAGTCAGTGTTTATCAATTCTAGATCTATAATAGGTTCCTTTAGAATTTTGATTATAAGCCTTGCCATTACATCATCATTTATTATGAGAGGTCCTATAGATTCATTATTTTTCACTACCTTTTATATACTCTAATTGGTATATGCTACAAAATATACCATCTCCTACCTAGAGGTTACTCCTCTATCCATGGCCTTATTTCTCAATTTTACAATAAAGTTCTATAGTTGGGCCTTAAAGGTGTCCTTGTTAACAATGTAACCATTCTTGTTGGCAATGTGCATGATCCCATCCTCCTTTAGCAAAGTTATGAATCTATCACCATATTGGGTGAGAGACTATCTTAGGGATCTCATTTCATTAATCTACTAGTTCAATGCTTTCCTTATGCCAATTATATAGGACTAAAAAATACTCAAGTCCTCTAAGGGTATCAAATTCAAGTCATCAAATTCAAGAGATGGGGTATGAAGCACTAGTTATGAATAGAAGAACTTGGGGGATAGAAATAATGAGTATCTTCTTAGGTAGTTGTGGACCAATCCTAGGCATAGGCCTAGGTAGAATTCGAGGCAAATTAGGCACTATTAAGATCCTAAAAGTGAAGGATATAATGAAAGGGTTGATAGTGTGTAATGGCATGGTCATAGACCTAATTACAAGTCTAATAAGGGGATGGTAGGGTAAGAGGTTTACATGGTCTACTATTTAGGGATCATAGAATATGCCCAAGGGTTGGTTATATAAGAATGAAGGAGGTAAAAAACACACTCTTGACGTATTATATTTGGTTCTTCTCTAACAAAAAGTAGGGGAGATGACCTAGATGTTGAATCTCTTAGTGTTGGAGTGGGTATAACCATTGCCTCCACTAAAATCCTTACTTGAATTGAAGTAATTCTTTGTTCCTAGGATGGGATGCTAGATGTTACTAATAAAATAGAAGCTTACTCAATTTTCTTTCCTGTATCATCTCCTTCCTTTTCCAAATTAGGAGATAATGCTTGAAATATTCTCTAACTAAGTTAGGGGTCAATTGGTCTTTCTTCCTCAATACCAATAGCATGGAATATGGATGTAGATGATCACACTTGAGAATATTCAAGTTCAAAAACCTCATAAAACCCCACATCATCTAGCCTCTAAATTATGTGTGATATTAGTATCCTTCATTCTTTACTTCACCTATGTCATTTATCGCATTGATGTATAACCTATCTTCATCTTCAAGCTCATCATGGTAGGTGATGCTTAAATTTTCCTTGTTCTTAATGCAATGTTTGAATGTTTAGTGTTTAGGGTCCCATTCCCTATTGGTATCCTTTTACAATCCAAAGGTGGGGTTTTTATTGGTGATAACAATAACTAGGTTCAAATTCTCAATTCTAAACTTTACACTATTGGATAACTGAGGATGAACTACTCCTCTTTTATTATTGTTGCACAATCCATCTTTTCCTATGAGTAAGTTGAAGGAAATCTCTTATTCACCCAAAAAAATTTGCACTATGGAGACAACCTAAAAGGGGCTATCTTGATCTCAACTATCCTTATCACTCTGTAGTCTGGATAGTGCCAGTAGGCTCCTAAGGGAATTGAGGTTATCCTAATTTATTTTGATAGGCTAAGCATGGACCTCTCATGGATGACCCCATTTACAATTGGGTGGAAATCTATAGTAATCATCTTCATCTCCTACTTGTATTTGTAAATTCTTACCTTTGAGAGGACATAAGGCATGGTCCACTTTAAAATTAGAATCCCAATTAGTGGATTGGGGTAACTTTTGGGTATCATATATGGCATCTACCAAGGAGGAAATCATATAGAAATAATCCCTTTGGTTGACCATGACCTTCCTAATATATCTTTATAAGTTACAAGATATGATTTATCCTAAAGGGTGAGTCTTGGCATCATCTATGATCATGGATAAAAGTGGAACGCACTTCTTGTCTATGTGTCCTATATCCTCAGCCCCATGTAGCTTATTCATCATATCCATACCCACCTTACCCCCTTCTTAAATTGGGTGATGGGGATCTAGTTGATCTTGGATTTTCATATGAACCTCCCCTTATTTTCTACCCAATCCCTCAAAACTTCCATAGTGTTATGTGTTTGAAGCCACTGGGTGACAATTTATTGATTGTAAATAATCTTTGGTCTATGCAAATCATAATAAGCTTGAAATTCTAGCCCATATATGAAATAAATTTCATTACTTGAGTTAAAATACTTAATCATATTATCAACACACTTAGACTGGAAAAACATTTGGTAGTTTAAGTTTATGCAGGGGAGTACCTCTAGATTAGATGCCACTTTGTGCAATCCTATAGATTTGAGTGCAAAGATGTCCAACCTATCTTCTACATCATTAGAGACTTCCTTATCATAATTTTTTCTATCTATATTCCATTCTACATGGTATAATAATTCATTATAATACTTGTCTTTAATGGCCAATGTAATATAATTAAAATTGGTGTCTCTAAAGATGATGTTCATTATATATGAATAGAGGAATGGAACTTGCTCTAGCTTAGTGGCTTTAGATGTTCCATCTTCAGCCATGATGTATAAATTTTATGATTAATGATCTCATGGATTGATCTAATGCTAAAAAAATGCATAGGATTTTTATAAAATAACATAAAATACTTTGGATCTCTTTATCGAATCATAGATGATAGTGAATGTAATGCCTTGAGATAATAAACTTTAAACTATGTATTTTTTAAAATTTTGAATTGAAAGATATGAGTCATAATTGGAAAGTATCTTTAACTTTCTTTGACTTAAATATCAAGTGGCTCTTCAATTTTGTTCTAGGAGATTCAAAAATCCTTTAGGATTCAACCAATCATTACTCTTAGCTTTTCCACATGTCCTTTCATTATAGGTTTGACTTTTACTTGAAGTGAATTGGATTTATAACCATCAAAATGATCCCTATTATCATTTATTTTTTACCAACAACCAGTGCTATATGGACAACTATGTGCCACCTAGGTGTCACACTTGACACATTCTTGACACTTGGTGCTTTTACATGCACTTCAATCTTTTATTTCAAATACTAGGCTATCTAGATAGATTATGTGATATTCTACCAAGTGTCACATTCTAATTAGATCATTACTCCTTTTGATTTTACATTGACTGACCCATTTATTTTGGGATGATATGGCCTTGGGACCTCAACTAGCTTGCCAAGTAGTGAACTCTCATTAGCTTGTGTCATTGCATAGCTTTTTTATATGAAACTTTTGATGGACCTGACCACTATGATACTTTTTCATGGGTTGTATTTTGATTGGATTTATCTTCACTAAGTTTCATAGTTTATTTTGATCATATTATTACCATGAGGTAAGGGGTCCATATGCCATCAACCCATTGGTTCTAGATATTAGTTGGCTTCCTCATAACATATAACTATCTAAGATTGAGTGACTAAGTGACAAATATCATCTTGTCCTACACTCACAAGGTTATTGAAATTAAACTTTTCACCTTAGCCAAGAGGGAAATAATGGAACAATAGTCTTCAAAGTTACATGATACAATTGGATCACTAGGTCATAAAACTCTTGAAATCTATTAGGATCTTTACAGGCTATGACCAGGTACCAAGTGGCATACCCTAATTGGGTCACTCTTCTTTATAGGCTCAAATGTAGTGATTGAATGAAAAGTGGCACATTCCCATTGGGTCACTTGGTCATGAGAATTTAAAATATATTAGGATCCTAATAAGACCATGATAGGGTGCCAAGTGTCATGTTACAATTGTATAACTAGGTCATAGGAATCTTCAAAGCCATTAGGATTTTGAAAGGTTGAGATTGGGTGACAAATGGAAGACTACCATTGGTTCATGGGTTTGAAAAAATTTGGTAACCTTCCTTTGAACTTAAAACACCATTATTGAGTGCCAATTTGCATGCTCTAATTGGTTCATTAGGTCACAACTATTTTCAAATGCTAAAATGTACATGACTAAGTTCTAAACTTTACATAACTAAGTGACCAATGCATGTGATACTATAATGTGTTAATTGAGATTGAGTTGGCATTGATTTTATATATAAATGATAGAATGTGAAATTTATAAAATTATGTGATAAATAAAAAGGGTCAAGTATAAATTCATAAACCTTGAGTAGAAAATCTGACTTGGACCCTAATCTAAAACTTAAAAAATAAAGGTAGTCATAGTATTAAATATGATTTTCAACATAGCAAAAGTAATACTATGATTTAGAAACCTTAATTAAGTAATTTTGATTATGTATTAGGGACCATAACTTGGTTTTTTGAATTGTAACCCCTTTTAAGATCACTTTTAGACAAATTAGATCATTAAAAAACCAATGAACTAGACATTAACAAAACATTTTAAAAGGTACCCATTAATATTTGTCATGGACTAACATGATTTTTTAAATTGTTAAAGTAAAAAAAAAATGGGTTTTTATCATGTGTAATCAATGGTAAGGTATTCCCTAGGGTAAATTACCCAAAATTTCATAGGGTCCCCATTTTTAGGAAAATGGGGCATTTTGATCTCAATAAATAGTGACCTCTACAGGAAACATATCAATTTTTTAGAATTTAGATATCCTAGTTTAGAATGTAATCACTAAGTAATAATTACTTTTTAGATGCAACAAATATTTATAATTACTTGTCTTAAATAAAAAAATTTCAATTGAAGGATTAAATATTGAAAACCTAAAAACCATTCATGCCATGTATGTGCTTTGAATTGACTGACCAACATGCCTTTGGGTTTCAAAATTAGTGGCTTAAAACTTTATGGCTATGAACATAGGTTTTAGGCAAGTATATATATATATATATATATATATATATATATATATATATATATATATATATATATATATATATATATATATATATATATATAGTTATATAGTTATATAGTTATTATTAGATTTAAAGGGGATGTCTTGGGCATTGATCTACTACATCCAGGTATCCATAGCCCCAAAAAAGATACCTTTATCTCCACTATAGTCCTTGTTACACTACCAACCATGCATCCATAACCATAGTGGAGTTTACTGAAATCACCTTTAAGAGAATTTAGCTTTCAGTGTCAATTTTGTTTCAACTTGATACATCTATTTTTGATTTTTTTTCAAACCCTTGGATGTTAGGAACTAGATTTTTAGTGAGGTTTTAAGGAATTTTAGAACTTTTACTCAAAAACCATTCACTTTGAGTGACTAAGTTCTACCCAATCAATCTTATTATGTGAGATTAAGTGTTATTATGTATGGACCTTAAGAATTTTAAGAATTTCATGTTACGAACCTAATTTACACCCTAATAAATTAGATTTCTTAGATATCATTCAAGCTTGGACTCACATTGGATTGGTCTATAGGTTGTGGGATACTTGTATCTTAGACCAAACCTCTATATTATGAGGCTAGATCCTTTGAATATATCTATTTTGGATCAGTTAATAAAAACTACTTTAGATTTGGGATGAAAATAGTTATAAGGATTACTGAAAAATAAAATCTATGCTATTGATGGTGATACACCTATATTGTTGGTTCATCCACTCAAATTGAACTCTAACTAACAATAATAAGTAATACAAATCACTAGATCTAACAACTCCAAGGGAGTCCTACACAATAGTATTTCACATAAAGGTTCCATAAAGTGATCAAACCATGATGTAAATGATGGAAGGCTTGATTCAAAGAACTAACCCATCATTAGATCCACTATTAGATTAGTTACTCAACATCAAACACTATATATGACTTGAGTAAGATGACATACTAGTAACTAGGTGAGATTAGGACCTGCCAAGGGAGAAAATACATCTACATGTGCAAATAAACTAATATAAACAAACTAAAATTATATAAATGAATCTAAAAATAGTCATTTTTATTATCTCAAGAGGTTTAAAAAGATCAATCTTGGTAGAGTTTCTTCATGCCCAAGAGAGGGATGCCAAACATAGGCCTAAAATCCTAAATATATAGAACATGAAAAGAGAATAAACAAAGAGAATGGCATAGAGAAGATAATAATAAGTCATTTAATCAATAACTCAAGTAAAAATAAGCTACAACTAGTTGAAAATAATCTTCCTCCAAAGATCTCATGTTTAATTCTCTTGCATGCTCCTTTTGGCATTAGAAATAAGGTGGTGGGCCATATGCTATGCCATTATTTGGTTAGATAACTCTTCTTAACAAAATATCAATTTAATTTATGACCCTTATCATGCATGAAAACTATGGAAAATGCATTTATTGTTAGTCAAGGATCAGTTAACTCATGATTGGCACTTAATATCAGTTAACTCATTCTTTAGCCCTCCTTTGCATTGATTGCCACTCAGGTCTATTTGTGCATGGAAACACCACATAAAGATTAATTAGCTCAGGTAATTTCTAATTAATAATATTATAATGCATGATAACTCCACATAAACTAATTTTATATCCCTTCTATGCCATTTTCAATTGATTGACAAAATAGGTCCACTAGGCCAATAAGGCCAACTAACCTATCTTATTTTCACTTGATGGCCATAATAACTTGAATAAAACTTTGAAAACCTAAAAATATTTTGAATTTAATACATGAACCAATGACTCATATCATGAAATGAGTCCTCTTTGGCAAGTAACACATGTAAATTAGTCAAACTAGTTGACTAAGTCAAACTATCTTCATTTTTGTGGATTGGTTGATTTGATTGAGCCCAAAGAGGAATTTTTAGGCATGTTTTTGAGTATATAATGATTTTATGATGAATAAAAATTTCAAAACAAACATACCAATTTATTGTAATCCATTATATTTCCTTGTGTCTTTGTATTCTATAGTTTTTCTTCAAAAAAACCCTATTTATATCATGTCCATAGAGTTCCATAAATCATAGTACCATTTCTAGGATTTTATTTGAGTGTAATTCCTATTTCTAGTAGTTATCAAGTTATTCATGGGGTTTTGAGTGCAATAAACTTTACTTTTCCCAAAATTGGTCTATAAGAGGGTTTGGGAGGTGATCATTCTTAATTATGGTTCATGAAGTACAAACCTCAAAACCATAATTTATTTACATGGATATTTATTCAATAGAAACCTTTGACTTCATTTATAATCATGTGTTCCCAGGCAAAGAGTGTGTAAATATACATACATAAATAACTTTGCTTGTAGGGTTTAAATGCATTCAAGACATACTTATACTTTTAGTGATGGTTCATAAACCTTACCTCCTCAATCCACCTCAATGTTTCATGGAATCTAAGTTAATAGGGGTAATAAAATCATGGTAAGATCATTTGGTCAAACTCCTCATGTGGTGAAAGATATGAGCTCTTGATTAGGTGGGTCAAAATGTTATGTAGACTCAAATGTTTTAATTAGTTATTTAGAGTGAAATTTACCTTTTCATTATATTTATCTTCCTATAATATCTCATCTAGGAATTGTAACATCCCCTTAAAAATTATCATTATGTCATCATTTCTTCATAGGGTTTGAAAGTGCCTTGATGGTGGTGTGAACTTATAGGTATTAAGACTATATTTAGGCCTAAAAGGCCTAATATTGAGTTCAAAGGTTTTAGGCACCTATAATAGGATATGAGGACTGAAAAACACATTTTTCCCATTCATTTTCACCCCTATGACCTCATTTTGTTGTTTAAGCTTCATTTTATCTCCATAGTCTGTTAAGACTATACCTATAGGAATGACTACTTGCTTTCATGCGTGTAGAATTCATAGGTATAAAAGTCCCTTAAAATTCAATTTTTTAAGATTTTACATTGATAAAGTATATTCCCAAGGTTAAAAATCCCTCAGGTTCAAATAATTCTACCAGTCTTGCCTTTTGTACACTCATATACTACCAAAGGGTTTCTTGATAACTAAGCATGTGAAACCCTGATGGATAGGTTTTGTGATTTTTATTGTATCACATAATATTATCTCTCATTAAAATATTATTCTCTACCATTATAATCTCTCCTTACCTTCCAATACTTGTATGATGTCTTAAAAACACCTCTCAACCCACCTGAGTGTTATCAAAATAATGTACAGACCTATCATAACTCTCTTCTATTTACTAACTATTAAGAGTTTTGAATTTAAAATTGATTTTTGTTCAAATTTAAAAGCATATAAATACACAAACAATCATATTTCATTTTTTAAAAATCTCCTCCATGAAGCTTAAGTTCTTCATTGGCACTCAAACCTCATAAAAGCATCATTTGGTCTCTAATGATTGTCTACTTGACTACAAGAGATATGTACTAAAATAGTGAGTGATTATAGTGATAATGTGGCCTTCAGGATGGAATAATAATATTTATCACGTCATGTATATTAATTTTAACAAAAATTAAGTCTTGATTAGACCTATAGATACTTTAAAATCACAAATTTTCCCAAAACTATCTTCCAACGTTGACTATTTGTTGACTGTTGTGTAAACATGACTATGTTTTCATGTTATTTAGGTATAATAATTCCTTATATTATTTTATTAGGCCATATAAAATCTTCTTGAAGTGATACATATCCTCCACTAGTCACTTCTTGAACCTATGATAGTGATGATCATACCATATCTATTCAAAGACTCTCAAACCTTACAACCTACCAACACTAGTTGTAGATGATGATTAGAGGCATATAAGTGTTTGATATTTATTCACCATATTTTATGAATTTTATTACCTCCCAAGTGTTTTTCAACCTTCCTCTCACCTCCTTATTTTGTGTATTTGAAATTCAATGGTGTTTTTAGGTTTATACATAGTCATATTTTGTACACAAGCCTGTGTACTTTCTCTCATGACATGGTAGTGTCAATAGAGGAAAAATGATATAGTGAAGGTTTTAATACATAAATTATGATTTATATATATATAGGTCATATCACAATCCCCTTCCTGATTGAGTGTACCTTGAGTTACACCTTGAGAGTATATGGAAATATGAGATGAAAATAACCACCTAGTATGGTTGTAGGTGGGCATTTTATAGTTTAACCTTGACTGTAGCTTTGTTTGGAGAACCCATATTCATAATCTAACCTCATTCATATCTTCATTTTTCTTTATAATATTCATTTTACATGAGACTCTACCATATACTATTGTGCTTCACCCCCTTCACAAACTTTGGAAATAGGCTTGTGTTTTTTGAAAAGGCTATATGTATACATTTATAAGGTGAATGATTGTGTCATTGTGTAATTAAAGTTAATATCTTGATATAAGTATTGAAACCATTCCATGTAACTCTCAACCTTGGGAAGAATCTCATTTAACCTAAAGATATGGAAACACTTTCTTAGTAGTCTTGATGTGCTTTAAGATTGTACACTTTAAGAATATTCAAAATCCATACTATAGGTAATGATTTATATCAAAATATGCTCAAATATGAGTTTTATAATTATTCATGGCCCTCTTTGGTACTCTTTTCATGAGCATCACTTTTCAAATCTATCACTTCCATACTTATTATTATACTTTATTTAAAATACATCCTTCTCTATAATAGTCTTGACTGTGTAGAGGGATTTGGATCTTGTATAGACTGAGTATAAGTATTAGCCTTTTAAACACACTAATATACCTCCCAAAGTCACTCAAATATTCTCAATATATCTTGAAATTATCCAATAAGTTCAAATCTCTCTCAAACACCCAAGCTTCCCTCATGTTTGCATCCTTGATCTCATCTCATTCTAGCATGGCTATAAATGGAGGTTGACTATATGCTTGAATAGACTATGACAAGGACTGAGTGCTTAGAGAACTTAAAAAGGTGGTCACCAATCTGATTATGATGTTCCTCTTTTGAAAAAAGTTTAAACATTTCTTCATAGTCCTCAACAACTATGACAAGCCTTTGAAATTGACCTTAACTACACTATAGATGCTCATTAGCCTTGGTTGTAGATGGCATTTTAAGCTTTTAATATTTGTATGAAATGATGATCACTATTATTCTTTAATCTTATTGGTAATGAATCCATGATATTGAGATGATTCAGAGGTGATATGATGTGAATGGATGATGGGGAACCATGAAATTAAGAATGGATTGAAAAGATAGGCTTATGCAATGATGAAAGATAACGAGAAGACAATAAAATGAATTGAAGAATAATGGAAGTGAAAAAAATATGATAAGTGTATTTCAAGACCATAGTGAGGGTATTAAGTATGCATAGGCATACCTTCTACAATATATATCAATTTGGAGACATTTGAAGGAGGCATATGGAGCTAAAATAGAAACCTAGGAGTCTGTTAAAACCTTAAAATATACTAACTTTCCTTAAAATATGCTAAATAATGACTACATGAAGATTTTTAGAACACATTTATGGATTCCTTTCTATTAATTATTTTAGGAAACTTTTTAGAAACATTGATTGAAGAACACATGAATGAAGGAGACCCTTACAAGCAATATTCTAACAACTCTTGAAATTATTTCTCTCTTGAATTCTACAACCCTTATTTACTACTTTCAGACTATAAAATTGAATTATATGTCTTCTTAAGTTCCATATGACCCTCAAACATGTGAAAATAAACTAAATAATTCCATGAAAATATGTTTCATGCTTCTAAAAAACTCTACAAACTTGATTTTTCCTACCATGATGCCTAGATGAGGAGAAATTCAAGAAAATTAGTTGCCTACTTGGATGAAGGAGACATAGTGAGTGCCTTGAATTAAAAATGATGGTTAATTTAGGATATAGGACCAAATTTATAACCACTTTATATATCTATAATCTCTCTTAGGCCCCTTTCTCTTACCAAAATTGTAGATCTTGATTTTCTCTCTCATGGTCATACCACCTGCAAACCTGAAGGGTTCTCATATGTGTAAAATATATATATATATATGGATGGAAAGAAATTGTTTTTGTAATTTATTTAATCCTTTTGACTTAAATACTATTTATAACACCTATAGTAACTTATTCAATCTCATGATTCCTATTTTATAGAAATGGTCATACAAGTTTGTACTCCTTGTATGAAACTCATAAAAATAGCCTTTTTTTTGCATTACCTTACACTTAAATATTAAGAATACCAAATTATGGAAAGGAGAGATATAAAACAAGTCATGAAGGATAATATAACAAGTATTAAAACTTTTTACATCTTTATTAGGCCAAATTTGGCATGTGGGAGCTCATTAAATGCCTTTTCCATGCTTTAACTTACATGAAATGATATTTTCAAAGCATGAAACTTTATGAATAAGGTAATGACATGAATATTAATGTGTTAAAAGGCATTATTAATGATTTTATGGACCTTTTTACAATATATTTAAAATTTAAAGATAAAAAATATATCTTTTAGGCAAAAATACATAGTTTTACAAGGAGATTTATCACTAGAGAGGCTTATAATAGTACGATGAAAATTTATGAATTATATGGGTTGGTTTTTTGCCTTAAAATGCCATATTTACAAAAAATTTGTGATTCATAGGAGTTAACCAGCCTATTGGTCAAAATAACTCATTGAATTTCACATGACAATGATAATCTAAAACATGACAACATGGCTTGATGATTCTCTTGACTACCAAAAAGACTTGTGTACTTTAAAACACCTCTGTTGACTACAAAAAAAATAATACATAATAGGAAAAACATAAGGAACAACAACTAAAATAAGAAATAAGCACAACTAACCTAAGGAAATAATAAAAAAAGACAAAAAAAAAACAAGGTAGCAAACTACTGCTTGTGTTAATCACTTATTAAAACATGAAAAATAACCTAAAAAACTAATCTGAATCCAAAATATTTCTTCCAAGGTCAAATGGAAAAAATTATTTTCCACCATGGAACCTTGAGGTATGATTTTTACCTTTTGATAGTTTCTTGTTGTAGATTGGAGCATTTATATGTTTATATCTTTTTGAGGAAGTATTTGGGCCTTCCAGTTACATTCTTCGTTCCATGGATTTTAGATGTGAGTCTAATACCTAGTCATACTCCTCCCATATGCTTGTACATTGCAATAAAAATGCTAATTTTACTCATTCATGGGCTACCAATGATCTTCCATGTCTTGATTGTTGCTTTCATTTTTCTTCCCATGAAATGGTGATTTGTTAAAACTTTCATGATTGACCTCTTAAACTTATTTAGGAATGATAAAGGATAATAAATATTTAATTGGTTTGTCTTTAGGATCAATGACTTGATGTACTACTTTAACCAACATTTCTCTATTACTTACATCATCATGAGCTCACTCTTCTTGTGGATAAAAATTGAGAGGTTTAGAAACTAATTGGTCTTTAACATATTCAATAAGAAGTATGAGGCCTTGAAGAGATTGATATTCATTACAAATATTCATATATTATAGTGAAAATTCATCATCATTACCTTGATACTTATCTTCTTTGGCTGAGATGTACTTATCAATGGTAACTAATGCAAGTTCTTAAGGAAAATCTTAATTGATGACAACTACCATGTGATCATGGATTAATTAAGAAAAAATCTCTTATTGCTCATCTAAAACCTCTTATTCTTGTGTCTCATCTTGTACCTTAAGCTTATATTGAAACTCATCTTATTTGTACTTGTGAAAGACTAAGTCATGGTTATCCTTACCAATAAGTATCTCAATGGTGATGTCATTCTCTTATTTACTAAAGATACTCTCATATTCATTCATCTCAACTAAAATTTATTAATTTACCTTACAAAGGATAGGTTCCTTCTCAAAAACTGCCATGGTAGACCCCTAGAAATACTCAAGAAGATGAGAAAGGTGTAAAGGTGTTGCCACATATTCTTGATTTTGCTCATGGAGCTATCAACTTGGACAACCATCATCTCATCTCTCTATTGTATTTGTCCTTGAATATACTTCCATGAAGGGAAGGACTTGGGATCTTATGGAGGGAGAAGTGGAGGTTGAATGATTTTAGGCTTTCTCTTAACTTCAACATGTTGACTTATGCTTGACTACTTTCCTTTTTCACTTGACTATTGCATTTTTTTCCAAGTCATAAACTTTAGTTTAGGAGTTTATTATTTTTCACTTATTCCAGCGATGGGAATGAATGAAGGAACTTTCTACTAAGTTTGTGGTAATTTTGTAGCTATTATTGACTATTGAAGATGTTAGTTTTTAAGTTCAACTTGTTTGGCTAGGTGAACATCAAATTCCTGAACCAACTCATTAGAGATCTCCCCCTATTAATCAAAAGATGAATGATCTTGTATGATCTACTTGGAAACATGAAAATTAGAATCCTCAAAACACATTTATTCTAGCTTTTGAGGTCTCTCTTGGATAGTCTCTCAGATAGGAAAAGTTGGCGAGGACTGAATGAAATCTTGAGGGATTTGATATACAAATGTTTAATTTTTGTAAATAGAAAATGGTAGCTCAATGGGAACATGATACTGGTTGTGGTGACCTTAGTGTCTCTCATGGACTACCAACTTCTCTTAAATGTTTACAATTAGACCACCTATGTCAAGGATATCACCACTAAATTTTGAATGGCTTTGTCTTATGAAATATGCACACACTTCCTTAGCTTAATACAATAAAAGTCTCATGCTCTCAATCTCATGTTTGGGTACCTCTTATCCATAGATATTTTGAGTGTCTATGCTCACCATATTATTTATCATATCCAAACAAGGTTTGTTTTAAGCTTGATATGGATTGTATTTGAACATGATTGAGATAATAAGAATGTCATGAGATTTACATGATTGATTAGATTGATAAGAAATATTATAAGGAATTGAATGAGGTTTACAAGGATCATAGGTCTGATAATGACTTTCATATTGTTGATCAGGGTGAATATATGGATGATAGGGTTAATAATGGGATAGATATAAAGTATCTTGGAATTTGGGATAGATAATAGGGATACTTATAAGGAGGTATGTGACAGAATTATCCCCCATATATTACCATCATTCACCATAAGACACATGAAAATCATGAATTTATGAATAAAAGTTTCAATTTACTGCAAATATGAGGACCATACAAGTGCTTGAAATTAATTTTAAAGACAAGGATGGTTCAAATGGATGTTCTAATAGCTAAATCTATGTCTCACTAGGCATGCCAGAACTATTAGCAACCCAAGTTTCATGCTACTAAAGAAAATTTCTTAGATCTAATTCAAATCTAGACTAATATTGGATTGGTATATAGGATGTGGGGTACCTATACCTTAGATCAAACCTCTAGATTGTGTAACTATACACTTTGAATATATATATTTCAAATCAGTTACTAAAACCAACTTTTGATTTGGGATGAAAAGAGTTAGAAGGATTACTAAAAAATAAAATCTATGTTATTGATGGTGATACACCTATATTGCTGGTTCATCCACTCAAATTGAACACCAACTAACACTAATAAGAAATGTAAATCACTAGATATAATAACTCCAAGGGACTCCTATGCAACAATATTTCACATAAAGGTTCCATCAAATAATCAAAGCATGAGGTCAATGATGGAAAGACTAATTTAAGAAACTAACTAGTCAATATATCCACTATTAGCTCAGTTTATCAACATCAAACATTGTATATGACTTTCATAAGATGACATATTAGAAACTAGGTGAGATTAGGACCTACCATATAAACACACTAAACATGTATAAAGTAATATGAAAATAGACATTTTTATTATCTTAAGAGGTTTAAAAAGCTCAATCTTGGAAAAGTTTCATTATGCCCAAGAGAGGGATGCTAAAAATAGGCTTAAAAGCCTAAATATATAGAACATGAAAAGAGAAGAAGCTAAGAGGATGACATGGAGGAGATAAGAAGAAGTCAATTAATCAATAACCTGAGTACAATTGAGCTAGAACTAGTTACAAATATATCTTCTTGTTTCATGCTCTTCCATGATCCTTTTAGCATTAAAAAATAAGGAGGTGGGCCATATTCTATGCCATTATTTGGTTAGATAAATATTATTAACATAATATCAAGTTAATTGATGGCACTTAACCTACATGAAAACTATGGAACATTCATTTATTGTTAGTCAAAGATTAATTAACTCATAATTGGCACTTAAAATCAGTTAACTCATTCTTTAGCCCCCATTTACATTCATTGCCACTAAAGTCTATTTATGCATGTAAAATACACTTGATTATTAGTTAGCTCATGTAATTTCCACTTAAGACAATTATGAATATTTATAACTCCACATAAACTCATTTTATATCCCTTCAATGCTATTTTCAACTTTAATTGATTGACAAAATAGGTTCACTAGGCCAATTAGGCCTAGTAACCTAACTTCTCTACACTTGATGGCCATAATAACCTACTTAAAAATATTAAAACCTAAAAATATGGTTAATTTAATACATAAACTAATGCGTCATAGCATGAAATGAGTCCTCTTTGGAAAGCAACACTTGCAAATTAGTCAAACTAGTTGACTAGGTCAAACTATCTTCAATTCTATAGACTAACTGATTTGAATGATCTCATATAAGCATTTACATGCATGGTTTTAATCATGTGATGATTTTTTTATGAATAACAAGTTCCAAAAAACATCTCCATTTATTGAAATCCATTAAACTACTCTATACCTATGTATTCTACACTTTTTAATCAAAAACCCCCATTTTATACCATGTCCATATAGTTACATACATCACAGTACCATTTACAAGACCATATCTAAGTATAATTCATTTTTATAATAGTTTTAAGGTGATTCATGGGGTTTTGAGTGCAAGAAACTTCACTTTTACCAAAACTAGTTTGTAGGAGGGTTTGGGAAGGTTTTGGAGGTGAACCTTCTTAGTGATGGTTCATAAAGTATGGAACTCAAAAAAAAAACTTATTTCCATGTGTATTTAGTCCATATACCCTTAAAATTTATTGATAATCTTATATTCCAATTCAAAGAGTGTGCAAAGATATGTATGTAAAGAAGTTTGATTGTAGGGTTTTGAATACATTCTGGACATGCTTATACTTTTAGTCATGGTTCGTAAACATTATCTCCTCAATAAATATCAATCCTTCATTTCTTATAATTTCATATGGATCCTCAAGTCATGATAATATCATTTGGTCAAACTCCTCATGTGGTGAAAGATATGAGCTCCTAATCAGGTGGGTTCAAATGAGTGTCTAGACTAAAAGGTTTGAATTAGTTCTTAAGAGTGAAATTGACCTTTTCATTGTCTTTATCTACTTATAATATCTCATCTAGGAGCTATGACATCCCCTTAAACATTATCATTATGTCATCACTAGACTAGATTTAGGTCTAAAATTGCCAATACTGAGTTTCAAGGTTTGAGGAACCTATAATAGGATATAAGGGATGTAAATAAAATTATTTACCATTCATTTCACCCCTTGTGACCTCATTTTTTTGCCTAAGATTCACTTTATCTCCATAGTCTCTTAATATTGTGCCTTTAGGAATGATTGCCTACCTTTATGTGTATATAAGTAACAGATCTAAAAGTCCCTTTTAATACAAGTTTGATAGAGATTAAATTGATAAAACATATTCCCAAGTTTAATAAACCCTTAGGTTTAAACAATTCTACCAATTTTTCCTTTGATGCACTCATATGTTACCAATGGTTTCTTGACAACTAAGCTTTTGAAACCCTAATGGATGGGTTTTGTGTTTTTTATTATATAACCTAAACTTATCTCTCATTAAAATATGATTTTATACCATTATAATCTCTCCTTACCTTCCAGTAGTTGTATGATGTCTTTAAAACACCTCTCAACCCACTTGAGTGTCATCAAAATTGTGTACAGGCTTGTCATAACTCTCTTCTTGTTACTAACTCTTAAGAGTTTTAAATTGAAAACTGATTTTTGTTCAAACCTACAAGAATATAAAGACACAAAAAATCATATTTCACTATTTCGAATCTCCTCCATGAATCTCAAGCTCTCCATTAGCACTTAAACCTCTTAAAAGCATCATTTGGACTCCAATGACTATCTACTTGACTGCATGAGGTCTATGGTAAAACATTGAGTGCTTATAATGATCATGCGGCCTTAAATATGGAATAATAAGATTGATCAAGTCATGAATATTAATTATAAAAAAAATTAAGTCTTTTTAGACGTATATATTCCTTAAATTCACAAATTTCCACAAAGTTATCTTCCAATGTTAACTATGTATTGATTGTTGTGTAAACATGACTCTACTTTCATGTTATTTAGGTGTAATAATGATTGATAGGTTTTGATTAGGCCATATAAAATCTTATTTCAATTCTACATAGACTCCAATAGTCATTTATTAAACCTATTCTAGTGAGTATCATACCATATCTCTTCAAAGACTCTCAAAACTTACAACCTGCCACTATTGGTTGTAGATGTTGATTATAGGTATGGAAGTGTTTTACATCTATTCACCATAATTTATCACATTTATTATCTCCCAAGTGGTTTTAAACCTTACTCTCACATCCTTATTTTGTGTTTTTTATTTTCATGGGTGATTTTAATTTTATACATAATCTTAATCTATACACAAGCATGTCTAGTTCATCTCATGAGTTGTTAGTGGTAATAGAGGACAAATGAATTAGTGAAGTTCTAAAGAAATCAATTATGATTTGGATGTATAGGTGATCTCACAATCCTCTTCTTGATTTAGTGTACCTTCAATTTCACCTTGAAAGTATATGGATATATGAGATGAAAATGACCACCTAGTATGGACATAGGTGGGAATTTTATAGTTTGACCTTGACCATAGATTTTTTTGGAGAACTCCTCTTCATACTATAACCTCATTCATATATTAATCATTCTTGAGAATATTCATTTGGCTTCACCTACTACTATTTTTCTTCACCTCCTTCACAAACTTTTAAAATAGGCTTGTGTTTTTGAGAAGGCTATAGGTATACATTTATAAGGTGAATGATTATGCCATTGTGTACTTAAATTTCATAGCTTGATAGAAGTATTGGCACCATTCCATGTAACTCTCAATCTTGGGCAAAATCTCATTTAAACTAAATATATTACAACACTTTCTTGATAGTCTTGATGTGCTTCAAGATTATACACTTTAATAATATTCAAAAACCCTAATGTAGGTGGTGATTTATATGAAAATATGTTAAAATATAATATTGATCCTTATTCATGTCATGCCTTTGGTCCTAGTTTCATAAACATCACTTTGCATCTCTGTCACTTCCATACTTATTGTTATACTTTATTAAAAATACATCTTTATATATAATAGTTTTGATTGTGTAGATGGATTTGGATCCTGTATGAGCTATGTATAAGTCTTAGCCCTTGAAACACACTAACAGACCTCCAAAAGTCACTCCAATTCTCTCACAATCTCTTGAAATTATTAAATAAGTTTAACTCTCTCTCAAACACCCAAGCTTCCCTCATGTATACATCCTTGATCTCGTATCATTCTATCATGGTTGTAGATGGAGGTTAGTTTTATGAATTTGAAATTGACCTTAATGAAACTATATATGTTCATCATCCTTGGCTATAGATGGCCTTTTAAGCTATGTTTAGAATTATATTAGGATTTCATATAATATTTGTATGGCCATGATGCTTCCCACTATTCTTGATTGTTATTGGAAATGAATCCATGATATGGAGATGATTTGGAGGTGATACGATGTGAATAGAATATGGAAAACCATGAAACTAATAATGGAGTGAAAGTATAGTCTTATGCAATGATGGAAGATAGTGAAAAGATAGTGAGATGGAATGAATCATAATAGAGGTGAAAATAATATGAGAAGTGTATGTCAAGACCATATTAAGGGTCTTAATAATGCATAGTAACACCTTCTACAAGATATATCAATTTGGAGACCTTTGAAGGAGGTATATGGTGCTAAAATGGAAACCTAAGAGTCTATTAAAACCTTATCATATGTTAACTTTCCTTAACATATGCTAAACAATGACCCCATGAACATGTTAAGAATAAATTGATGGCTTCCTTTCTATGAATTCTTTGAGGAAACTTGTGAGAAACATTTAATGAAAAACACATGATTGAAGGAGACACTTTAAAATAATATTTCAACACCTCTTGAAAATTTTCTCTCTTGAACTATACAACCCTTCTTTACTACCTCCAGATAAAATAATTTAATTAGATGTCTTCTTCAGATCTATATGACCATCACATGTGTGAAAAATTTACTAAATAATGCCATTAAAATGTGTCTCATACTCCTCAAAAAATCTATAAACTTGTTTTTTCTAGACATGATACCCAGATGAGGAGAAATTCAAGAAAATTGGCTGCCTACTTGGATGAAGGAGACATAGTGAGTACCTTAACTTAAAAATAGTGGTTCATGTAGGAGAAAGGACCAAATTAATAACCAATTTCTATAGTTAAAATATCTCTTAGACCCCTTTATCTGACCAAAATTGTAGGCCTTGATTTTCTCTCTCATGGTCATACCACCTACAAACCTAAACGGATCTGACTATGTCCAAAGAAGCTAAATGGGTGGAGAGAATGAGTTTGGGGCTTATATTGGATTTTTTTTCCTTAAATATATATTAAAACACCTTTAGTAGCTTCTTGTTCAATCTCATGATGCCTACTGTATGGAAATGACTATAAATGTCTGTACTCCCTACATGAAACTCATTAAAATAGCCTTTGTTTTGCATTCTCTTCACACTTAAAGCCTTAAACCACAAATTTATGGAAAGGAGAGATATAAATAAAGTCATGAAGGATATTATAATAAGTATTAAAACTTTTGACATCTTTATGGGGCTAAATTTGGCATGTCTGAGCTTATTCGATGTTTTTTCCTTGCTTTAACTTGCATGAAATGATATTTTCAAAGCATGAAACTTTATGAATAAGGTAATTAAATTATTATGAATGTGTTTAAAGTAATTATGAATGATTTTTTGTCCCTTTTTAATCCATATTTAACATTTAAAAATAGAAAAACTCTCTTTTAGGTAAAAATACATAGTTTTACAAGGAGATTTATCACTGAAGAGACTTATAACAGTATTATGAAAGATTTTTGAATTGTATGGGTTAGTATTTGGCCTTGAAAATATAAATTGATATCATTTATTTCAAATCATAGGGGTTGACCACCCTAATATTCAAGATAACTCATTTAATTTCACATGACAATGGCAATCTAAAACATGACAACATGGTTGATGACTCTCTTGACTACCAAATAGACTTTTGTACTTTGAAACAACTCTCTTAACTGAATCAAAAACAATAAATAATAATAACAACACAAGGAAAAATAACTGAACTAATAATCAATAACAACTAACCTAAGGAAACAAGAAAATAAGACAAGACAATAGTAAGACAACAAACTACTACTTATGTTAATCACCTATTGAAACATGTAAAAAAACCTAAAAAAACTAACATAAAGTCAAAATATTTCATCTAGGGTCAAATGGAAAACTTTATTGTCCACCATGGAACCATGAATTATGATTACCACCTCTTGATAGTTTCTTCTTGTATATTGGAGCACTTACATGTTCATAGCTTCTTGGAGAAGGAGTTGGGACTTCTAGTTCCATTCTTATGTGGATGGATTATAGATGTGAGTCTAAGACTTTTTCATACTCCTCCCATATCCTTATACTTTGAAGTGATAATTCTAATTCTACCTCATTCATGGGATGCCAATGATCTTCCATATCTTGATTGATGCTTTCATTCTACTCTACATGAAATGGTCATTTATCAAAACATTCATGATTGAGATATTGAACCTATTTATGCATGATAAAGGATGATAAATATTCACTTATTTTTTCTTTAGGATAAATTACTCGAGTTACTAATTTAACAAACATTCTTCATTCCTTACATCATCACGAGCTTGTTCTTATTGGGGGAAAAACTTGATAGGATCAGTAGTTTATTGGTATTTAAAATATTAAATAAGAAGTGTGAGACCTTGAAGAGATTTATTTTCATTATAAATATTCATATATTGATACCAAAATTCATTTTCATTACCTTGAAACTTATCTTTTTTGGTTGCCCTGCACTTATCAATGGTAACAGTTGCAAGTTCTTCAAGAACATATTGATGGAGGATAGCTGCCATTTGACCAAAGAGTTCTTGAGAAATAACCTCTTGTTTCTCAACTAAAACCTCTTATTCTTATGTCTCATCTTGTACATTAATCTTAAATTTCAACTCATCTTCTTTGTACTTGTGAGAGATTAAGTCATGGATATCCTTACCAAAAAGTGTCTTAATGCTGATATTATTCTCTTGTTCACTCAAGACTCTCTCATATTCATTAATATCAACTAAAATTTAATCATTTACCTTACAAAGGAGAGGTTCCTCCTCAAAAAATTTCATGGTAGAACCCTAAAAATACTCAAGAATATGAGAAAGGTCCAATGGTGTTATCATGGATACGTGATTTTGCACGTGGAGTTGCTCAACTTGGAAAACCATTACCTATTCTATCTATTATATTTGTCATTATATAAAATTTCATGAAGAAAATTCCATGGGAACTTGAGGAGGGAGAAGTGGAGGTTTAATGATGTTAATATTGTTCTCCACTCTAACATCTTGACTTATGCTTGACTGCTCTTCTTTCTCCCTTGACTATTGCATTTGTTTCCAAGTCATAAACTTTAGTTTAAGAGTTTTTTATTTGTAGTTATTTCAGCCATGGGAATGAATGAGGGAAATTTATTTTAATATTATGTTGATTTTTTGGAAGCTATTTAATGTTGAATATGTTGGTTTTCAAGCCTAACTTATTTGGCTAGGTAAGCCTCAAAGTTTGAACCAACTCAATAGATATCTCTCCCTGCTGATTAGAAGATGAAGGATCTTGCATGATCTACTATGAAAAATGGAAATTAACCTCCTAAAAACACATTTATTCCATATTTTTATGTCTTTCTTGGATAGACTTCCAAGTAGGAAAATTTGGCAAGGTTTGAATAGAATCTTTAGGGTTGTGATATATGTGTTGGGAAAATTTGGCCTACATACCAAATTTTTTAGGTATGTTATAGAAGATGAGTATAATCTTAATTAAAGAGTGATCTATTGAAAGAAAGGGGTAGACAAAATTTAAGGATTAGATCAAGTTCTTTACAAAGCTTTTGAAACACTTTAAGCAAGCTTAAAGTGTGAACTTGGAAAATCTAAGTAAGTAGACCATCGTAGTAAGTCATGCAGGTATGAACATATCATTTGAGTTATGCATTTGATAAAAGTGTTTAGGAAGATTTTTAAGGTCAAGCAAATACATAGTGTTTTACTAAATTTGGGAAACTAGAGGTTTAATTTCCTAAATAGTAAAGGGGACTAGATTAAGGTGAAAATTAGTAAATAGATGTGCCTTAATTAACCTACTAATTTATTGAATCTAGAAGTGCTTAATTGATTTATAAAAATAGAAAACAAGGGGATAGAGAGTAAAACTTATTTGACTATAAGTTGAGATGGAGGAGATAGAGGTTTAGAATTATTGATTTGACTAGGTAGACTGTCATAAATAGGATCTAGAAGTTTGTTTTCTACCTAGACAGGAGCATTGGAAATAGGACACCTAGAGGTCCAGTGTTTTAGTCCAAGTTTTTGCACTATAGTCCTTAGTGTCTGAGCTTTTTAAGATTTTTGGGTTATATTTGTCTGCTCTAGGAGACCTTGTGCCTAAAATATCGATTCTTGGTTGTTCGTAAATATCTTTATTCAATTGATTTTATCTTCAAGGATTATAGTTATTTTTTATGCTTGATAGGTGATCTCAAATCTAACTAGAAAAAAAGGTTAGTGTGTAATATGCACTAAACATGTGATCACACCTCGTGTGTGGACATGGTGCCTACATACCAATACTCCAAACAGGGATCAAGGCCAATGTATTTTTCTTACTTTGAATGTGTATTATGTAATCTTATGTATGTAATGCATGTGTATGTAAATTTGGACAAACTTGGAATGACTAGTTATTCGTGAAAGAGATTGGATAGGATATAAATAATAGTGGTTGGATGTATGTAGAGATTAAGAAGATTTATTTGAGTTTGCTTTAGTATATTTCTAGTGTTTGCCTTTTGAATGATTACCAACCCTTCTAAATGACCTTTGAATGGGATTTTATAGGGAAACTAGTGATCTTCGGTTATATGAACTTGCATTAGGCTAACAAGGAAAAAGATAAGTATTCAAGAAAATTTGACAGTTTGAGGGTATTGTGTAATGGGACAAAAATACTAGAAAGTGGACACCCTAGGTCCTAGTGACGTACTCCAACCTATGGTGATATTGTCTAGGGGGAAAGGGACCTTAAGGGATAGATCTATGCTTAGGACAGGAGTCTAGGACAATAAGGGCTGAATCTAGAAGGCTTTGGATGATTGGGAAATAGTGAAAATATGCCTAAGTGGGTTGTGTAAGAGATTAGGAGAGACCTATCGTTTGGGTGTCACAAGTCATGCTCAAGTTGTAAAAATTACATTTTAGTATGACTACGTTTTCCCTCACTTTATTCTAAGTATGCATCAAAGTAAAATACTAGGATAAATGAAAAAAAAGAGAAGCGTACCTAAAATTACTTGTGAGGCTAAGCATAATAAGATATGTGATCCTGGGTTATGCATAGTGAGAGCACATTATATTGTGTAAATATGTAAAAAGGAAAGCAAAAGTAGATTTGTTCTTACTAGATACACTATATCTAAAATAAGAATATACAAAGCTAGGTAAAGAGAGAGGAAAGAAGATAAATGAATTAATACACCTCATCGATTACGCAAACCAATATAAAACCTATTATGCTACTAGGTTGTGTTTGGTAATGTTGGAAGTATGTTAAACCAAGATTTATATTGATGAATGAGATGAGTGTTTAATCCCCTAAATGTTGGCTCAAGAATGTAAAGGTAGGATCTTTGGCTCCATCATCACCAACTATGTGAAGTTTATAAATCATGCATGCATTAATCGATGTCTAGAATATGTTTCTAATACCTCTTAATAGATGGCTGAAAAATACAAAGCTTAGATAGACCTTTGGCTCCATCATTTCCCCATGATGTAAAGCTAAATGATAAAATACTAATATAGATGAAAGTCATATGATATGGTTCATGGAGCCCCTAAATATGTTGTGATGTGACAATGTTGGAGTGAATATCCAAATGTAAACTAGAAACTAGGATATTATTAGCCACTTTGAAAGATAGAGATTGGAATTGTATAGAAGCCCCTCCTAAAACTAGAATCAAGGCTTAGGAAGCTACTCAAGAACTCAAGTATGTGGGAAGTTAACTTTATATGAAATTTTACTTAAAAGTGATGCCAATGACCTAAAGATGGAGTAAGTCATGTAAATGCTAAGAATGTGTAATAAAATGTAATAAACAAAGAAATAGAGAAGGCCCATGTACCGTGCACATTACCCCTAATAACTGGTGTCTAGAACATATATTATGAACTAAAAGTTGTATCAACTACCATGTTTAAAATGGAAATGGAAACCCTCATTCCATGCATGATACCCCCTATATCTAGATTCTCTAAGCAAGATAAGTGCTAAAAATTATTGATTTTTGGACTAAATTGTACTAGAAAAACTATGACTAAACTCACCTCTCTGTCTCATTCTATAAAAACTAAATATACTATTGTTTGGACAATAACACAAAAAAATGGACACCTTAGGGTCCAACATTGTAGTCCCATTTTTGGCACTATTGTCCAGAGCCAAAACTAATGATTGGTCTAGATTCTTTGTTATTTGCTTGGTCTGTTTTCTTGTGTTGAGTTCTAGACTATGGACTATACTATTTTAAAACTACTTTTTTGACCATTAAGAGCTTTGATCTCTATGACAAAACCCCTATTTATTTGCCCCTCTTTTAAGGGCAGGAATGAATACCCTATAATGAATACCATCATAAGAAGAAACCCTACAAGTGTGTTAAGCTATGAAAACATTTGATATAACATTGATATACATTATCTCAAGAAATAGTAAAGTTGTAGAGAGAGATTGTTAGATCCATAGGGGTATGGCTAGATAGATATAAAATTGTAATAGCATGTGCATAAGAGTAAATTAAAATTATAAATGTTAGTTATTAGTGGCATGGAGGGATGGAGCATGATGTTCATCATGGCATCCAAGAAGTAATGTAGATGTATGATTGTAATCATGGTGTTACACACAAAGATAAGCAATCAAGCAACAAGCATATAAATCAAGAAGAAAGAAACATGTGAGTGTGGCTAAGGGGCCAAATAAAAATACAAAGCATGTTTAAATGCCACAAAAAAACACAATGGGAATAAGAAAATATTGGCATAAGGGCCACAAGAACATGTAAGGCACACATAAATGACATTAGCAAGTGTTCAAAGGAACACACATATAGACAGGAACAAAGGTCATTGTAAAATGCCCTAAAACACAAGCACAAAGTAAACAAGAAGTAGGAAATGCAAACACATCTAGATAATCAAAGTGAAGAGTGGAAGCATGAAAATTACTATAAATATAAACATGAATCTAACTATGGAAAGTAAGAAGCAAGAGTATAAAAGATATGTAATACAAGACTAATATATATGTTATGAAATACAAAAGTGTGATACATGCTAATGGATGTTAATGTGATATTTGTATAAGGAACATACTACAACAATATGTCTAGAGTGTATAGTGTAAGAATGGCATAACTTGGATGGTGGAGTCATGTAGAGTGTGACCCCAGTGGGTAGATGTATCGATATGTAGCTATAATGTAGAAGTAAGATGCCCCCTCAATGGGTGGAGTGAAGCAATCAAGGATTTAGATGCACTGCACACACTCAAAGAAGATTAAGTGCAGCTTGGTAATATAGATAAATATACAAACAATAGCATATAATAATCTAATATAAGTATATCATAATGGTTAGCAATATAAATCAAAGATGATGCATATAATTGACATGTTTTTGTATTTTTGAATTATTATATTATTTTTGTATTTTGAAATATTTGAGCTATATACAATCAAGCAGAGGAGACTATGTACAATTAGTTATAGAAGGAAATGATAATAATCAATGAGTCTCAAATGAGACTACCTATCATGGTGTCATGTATCAAAGAGTGGAATCATGCATGATCATGAAGCATGATGGAAATATTGAGACTATGGCTCTAAAACCTATATATGTTATAAATGCTCTAAAATCTTTGAAGTAGATACCAACTATGGGGACCATATATAATTATAAGAAGTGGATGCAATTGTAAGGCTCTTAAGGATCCATCTAGAAGTAGGATAAACTCACTAAACATGTGTTATATATGTAGATGCATGAGATCTCAAGGAAACTACTATCTAGAATCTTAAAGATGTGGAGATGTATGAACCCTCTATACTAGTGATGGATATTGTATCTATTTTTGATGTTTAATTGGAGAAAAAACTGGTGGTAGAACTAGAATTGGTAATGGAATTGAAACTGGTTCTAAAACTGGAAATGGCAACTCATATGAAACTCTAGTAACTATGATAACTTGATTAGCATGAATGAATTTCATGCATCAATGTACTATAGATTGAACTTCTCATTTTTTTTGTATTTAATGTCTATCAAGTAACATGTCAAAAACTCCCATGCTAGAAACTATAGTAAATGAGGTGGTCATGTGTGTAGGACCAACCTATAGAGGAATGAGGATCTCACCCAATGTAGTCTAACTATGTCCATTGAAACGACTCATAAATATATTTTTTGGATTAATATCCTACTCTGTATAACCCAAGTGTTGTAGTAGTGTCATAGTACACATGTTAATGTTAGATCTATTATCAATTAGAACATTATAAATTGGATGATGATGAATAAAATCTCTAATGAAGAGTGCAAGATAATATGTGTCATCCTCAATAATATCTTTCTCAAAAAAGGAGATAGAAGGCTAAACTGGAAAACTAAAATGAAAAGTACCAATCATGTGGTTCAATGGATGTGAATTGATTGATAATGCCTTGTATGTAACTAGTGGAGGATGTGATTGATATACATGATGTACCTATGATGTATCTTGTCTCTGACTTTCCATGCTATGGAAATGTATTTAAATTTTTTTTGAGTGACTTATCCTATGTTGATTTGGCTGAAGAAGGCTCAGTTAGAGTATCTAGATCAATTTGATTAACATCAATTAGGTCATTTATCTTATGATTGAGAGTAATGCATCTATTTGTATTATGGCATGGTGCCCTGTGATATTTTAAAAATGCATTTTAGTCATATCACCATGGAAGAGGCTTTGTTGGATTAATTTATCTGATAGGAAGAAGAGATATGATGTTACATTCTAATAATTACTATAGAACTCTAGTTGGAGGTACTAGTAGATTTGTAAAAGGTCACCAAAGAGGTGCTAATAAAGTGATTATCTATGAGGGATTTAAAGATGCATTAACTATCTACTAGGTTAGTCCTTTATTTTCATTGAATGTTACCTTATATGGTTCTTTGTTGTTACTCTTATTAGTTGTATCTAGTGCACTTATGTACTTAATTTCGCCCATTAAAATGAGTTTGATTTCTCTTTCTTTTAAAGTGTGACACAATTCAGTGAAAGAAGAAAAATGTTTAAACATGATTGTCTCATGTAAAATTGGCAGAAGTCTTTATTTGAAAATGTCCTATAACTCCTGATAAGCCATAGGGCTAGTCATCTTAGCCAATATGGTCTTGTATCTGAGAACATACTCAGTGAGAGGCTCATTTGATTTTTGTTTTTGTTGTGAAATTTGGGCATATGAAACCATATCATTGATTTGATACTAAAATGTACTAGGAACATGTTGGCAAGAGGATTGAATGAATTAATCAACTAATTCAATAGACTAGAATACCATTATAATGCATAATCCTTGATACTCCTCAGAAATAATTTAGTTAATATCTAGTCATATGGTACATAATCCAAACATACTACATGAAAGGATTTCAAATGTGTATTTGAATCACCCCTGCCATTGTAAAGAGTGAGCTTAGGTTGTACAAATCTAGGTGGCAAGGGTGTAGTATCTATATGTCATGCCAAAGGAATATGCAATAGAGTGAAGGAGTCCAATGCCTATGTAAATCTAGTGGTACCTTTCTCAAGATTTTTTACCTTGGATTCAATATATTGATCTATTACACAAGGGCCACCACATTAGGAGATAGGGATGTACTAGCTACAACTGGTGGCATAGAATAAGATTGGGCTGTTATAGGGGGCTACTGTGACATAGTTATCCTCATAGTGTCATGTGCAACTGGTGGCTCTATGGTTTGAGAAGACTCAACTTGTTTGGCCTTCTTTAGTTCCATGATATATTTCAAGAAGTTAGAATGATTGTTGGGTTGTTCCTTGATTCTCTCTCTAAAATTTTGTAAAATAAAATCTTTGTTGAGTATAACTCATTGTCAACAATGGGTGAAAAAGGATCAGTAGTCCAATGTGATAGAACATGAGAATTAGTATGTGTCTTATCATTATTATTCTCATATTGATCATTATTGGAATCATGTTCATTGAAGTTAGTGTAATATAGATGTGCATGATCTATAATAAGGACCTGAGTTGATTGCTTATCCATGTTATGGGAATGGGTTTCAAGAAACTAGTTGAATTTAGGAGGGTTGCCACTAAGTTTTGAACTCTGTCTCAAAGGAATAGATGCAAGGATTTTAGATGGCATAAAGAAAATAATTTGGAAAATAATAGAACAAATTACATAAAAATCATCTAAAAAATGAACTAGAATATGCATAAAAAGGATATCAAATGCTAAGTATGTAAGGTGATAGCTTAAGATGCAAAGTAGGGACTAGTATATGCAACTAGGGATTTTCTAGAAATATTATTTTCAAAATACTATGAACTTTTGAATTTGAAATGGATTTTTTCAGCTAAGTATGAAAGATAAAATTTGGGAAATTATGGGAAATTACTTGCTTTAATGGGACCTAGTAGATGCAACTAGGGTTTTGAGACAAATTAATTTTCTAGAATTACTATAAATTTTTGAAATTTAAAGTGAATTTATTATTTTAATATTCAATCAAAATTTATAAAAAATAAGTAGAATATTATTTGAAATTTACTAAGATTTAGTTGATGTAACTAGGGCTTGTGAAATGAGTTTTTTAAAAATTAATCTAATAATTTGAAAAATATGCTATAAATTTGTAGAATAGAGATTGAAAAATTTAGAAAAAATGTGAAAATATTTCTAAAATTAGCAATATATTTTTCCTAGTGGTTTGAAATTGTTTGTATGCAAATAGGACCTAGTATATGAAAACTAGGGTTTTAGTGAATTATTGAAAATATTTCAATTAATTTTTAGTTTTCTTATTTTTAAATTCAATAAAAATTAGAAAAATATTGAAAAAAATCATAAATAATTATCCCTAGGGTTTTTAGGGTTTTTGTGTAAAAATTCAAAGTCAGGTTCACCAAATGTTTTACTTAATTTGAGAAACTATAGGTTTAATTTCCTAAATAGTAAAGAGCTATAGGTTAAGGGGAAAATTAGTAAATAAATGTGCCTTAATTAACCTAATGATTTATTGAATCTAGAAGTATTTAATTGATTTCTAAAGATAGAAAACAAAGGGATAAAGATTAAAACTTAGTTAATTATGGGTTAAGATGGAGGAGATAGAGACTACAAATTGCTAATCTGGCTAGGCACACTATTAAAAATAGGATCCAAAAGTCTATTTTTTACTTGGATAGGAGCATTGGAAATGGGAGACTTAGAGTTCTAGTGATCTAGTCCATGTTTTAGTGCTATAGTCCTTAGTGTTTGAGCTTTCCAAGCTTTTTGGGTTCTATTCATCTGCTCTAGGAGACCTTATGCCTAAAATATCAAGTTTTGGTTGTTCATGAAGCTTTGTGTGTAATTGATTTTATCTTCAAGGATCCTAATTATTATTTATGCTTGATAGGTGATCTTAAATCAAATTGGGAAAAAAGGTTAGTGTGTAATATGCACTGAATGTGTGATCACACCCCATGTGTGGGCACACTGCCTACATACCAATACTCCAAAGAGGGATCAAGGATAATGTAGTTTTCATAATTTGAATGTGTATTATACAATATTATGTAAGTGTGTGCCAACTTGGGTAAGCTTGAGATGACTCGTGACTAGTGTAAGAGCTTGGATAGGCTAGAAATAACAATGATTGGATATATGTAGAGAATAGGAAGATCTACTTGAGTATGATTTAATATATTTCTAGATTATGCCTTTTGAATTATTTCCAAACATTATAAATGACCTTTTAATGGGATTTTATAGGGAAACTAGTGATCCTAGGTTAGATGAGCTCACATTATCCTAGCAGGGAAAAAGATAAGGATTCAAGAAAATCTGACAGTTTGAGGCTATTGTGGACTGGGACAATAGCACTGGAAAGTGGACATCCTAGGTCCCAATGCTTTAGTCCAACATATGGCACTATTATCCAATGGGAAAGGGACCTCATGAGATAGATCTATTCCTAGGAGAGGAGTCCAACATAGCAGGGGGTAAATCTAGAAGGCTTTAGATGACTAAAAAATAGTGAAAAGATGCCTAAGTTGGTTGTGTAAGCGAGTAGGATAGACTTATGGTTTGGGTATCACAATTAATGCTCAAGTTTAAAAATTCATTCTACTATGACTACACATAGACATGATTTTGTTCATACCAAGAATATCCTTTGTAAATTTGGTGTCTTGATGAGCCTTCTATCTCAAGATATGAGTCTTCAAAGTTGAAATACTAGAGCGTAACATGCATGGGGATGTCAAATTAATGGCCCAAAAAGTATCCATTTAATTTTAAAATATCCTAAGGATATTGAGGATTAATTTAGAACTATCAAATGTCATGATCATGGAAACCAAATTTAAGATCAATGGTGTGTAATCCATTATACAAGTGTAAATCAATAGTGAGCGAGAGGTCAACTAGTTAGAGGATCCTACGGACAAATGAAAAGGTGAAAAGTGTCAAAATCATGGTGGAATATTGAAAAAATTAATGGTACACATTCAACCATGATCAAAATATTCATGGTGGGAGCAAAGTCAAAGATTTAATATGCTCAAGATGCATGTGAGGCCACCATGTAGCGTAAACATGTTAATTAAATTAAGACTGATAGCAGGGTTTATGAAATGAATGCACAACTAAAAAGTGGCATGATCTAAATTCCCAAATGAATATCAATATTTAACATTAGATTTCAAACATATAAGACTCCCATGGGAATCAATGTATTAGATTTTATTGAGTTCTATGGAAGTATAGGATGTAAACACATGTTTGAGCTTGCAAAGACCAGGAATTTAAATAGAACAAGTACCCTAAGAGGATGCCATGAAGGTAGACATATTGGATGAATGCTTTTTCCATCCTAAGTAGGTATAATACATAAATTAAATATCAAACATGATCTAGATAAATAGAAGTAGACCCTGTAAGTCTAGCTAACGCTATTAAAGCTCTACAAAACCATTCAAAATATTTTATAATTAGGTTTTATGTCTTGTTTATGATCAAAATCCTTAACTTGTGGATCTTAATTTTCAGTCATGGCTATATAAAATTAATAAGGTGATTGGTTTTCATATTTAAAAGATTTATATTCATGATTTGGGAGTAATGGTAGATTTGTAATTGTGTAGGAAATGTTAGAAGGAACATTAGTGAATGAGCTCAAGTAAATTACCTAATAATGTAAAAAACATATCAAGATTGAGCATGGTGGAGATCTCATAGAAGATAATGGATAATTTAATATATTATCCTTTGGGAATTGTTCCTATTTAATGGATCATGAATCCACATCCTTGAATTGATTCCAAAGGATCAAAAGTGGTTGAGCTTCATTAAATGTTATCTTCTTGATTGATTCCCTCTCTCTCTTTCCATTTATATATATATATATATATATATATATATATATATATATATATATATATATATATATATATATATATATATATATATATATATATATATATCCCTTTCTCTTTCAAAAAAGGGGCTCTCTCTATGATTATTATTCTAGAATATTTTGGACTCTCAGATATTTTCTTAGAGTAGTGACTTTTACACTTTTGGGCTATGCCAAAATTGTACTCTAACACATGTTTGATGTAATAAAGATTGAATTCCTCCATTTTCAGATAAATTTAATTGTGTCTTATGAATTCATTGATGTGATTAAGTAGACCCATGAGTTATTTTGCTTCTATCTAAATTTCCTTACCTTCATGAAGTGTTTGATAGCTCTCATAGGTCATTCGAAGTGAATATATATAGTTTGTTGACTAGTTTGGAAGTGGAAAACTACCTTATATAATAGAATAAAAGATAGTTATTTCCTTTTAGTAAAATGCTTATGTGTAAGATGATCAAAGAGTGAATAAAGTGATGTTAATTAGTTTTAGAGTGTCTTATAGTGTGTATTATGCAAGTGCAAGTGTTTAAAACATTTGGTTGATCATCTCCTTTACATGTTTTCATGCATTATTATTTATTTCTCTCCATTTTTTGAGTCAGAGATTAGTGTAGGTGATAGATCCAAAATGATGTCATCCTTTTCTAGAGGCTCAACCTCACCATAGGACACCCATATATTGAGCTTGTTCCCATTTTATGGCTTAATTAGAGGGAGATTAAATAAATCCCCCATGGGTGCAAATTAAGACCACAATAATAGATTTATTCAATTTTCATAAAGAGAAAAGGGTAGCTTAATTGGAACATGATGCTAGTTGTGGTGACCCTTGTGTCTCTCATGGCCTACCATTAGTGTTTATAATTAGACCACCTATGTCAATGATATCACCATTAGATTTTGAATGTCTTTGTCTTATGAAAGATGCACACACTTACTTATCTTGTTGCAATAAAACTCTCATGATCTCAATCTCATGCTTGGGGACCTCCTATCCATAGCTCTTTTGGGTTTCTATACTCACCATTTATTTATCATAGCCAAATAAGGTTTGTTTGAAGCTTGATATGGGTTGTCTTTAAACTTGATTGAGCTGATTAATAATGTCATGATATTTTCATGACTGATTATATTGATAAGAAATCTATCAAGGAATTAAATGAGGTTCACAAGGATCATAGGTATGATAATAACTTTCATATTATTTATTAGGGTGAATATAGGGTTGATAGGGGTCATAATGGGGTAGATATGGATCATATTGGAATTGGGATGGATCATAGGGTTATTTATAAGGAGGTATGTGATAGAATTCTCCACCATATGCTACCATCATTCACCAAAAGACACATGAAAATAATGAATTTATGAAAAAAAATTCCCTTTACCTCAGAGATGAGGACCATATGAGTGCTTGAAACTAATTATAAAGACCAAGATATTGTAAATGGATGTTCCAATAGATGAATCTATGTCCCACTAGGTGCGCCAAGACTATTAACAACCCAAGTTTCACCCTACTAAAGTAGATTTCTTAGATATCCTTCAAACTGATACTAACATTGGATTGGTCTATAGGTTATGGTGTACTTGTATCTTATACCAAACCTATAGATTATGAGGCTAGATCCTCTAAATATATTTATTTTGGATCAGTTACTAAAACTTACTTTTGATTTGGGATGAAAAGAGTTAGATAAATCTTCTTAACATAATATCAAGTTATGTTATAATGCTTCCCCTACATGAAAAATATGGAACATGCATAGACTATTATTCAAGGATTAATAACTCATGATTGGCACTTAAAATTAGTTAACTCATTATTTATCCCTCCTTTGCATTGATTACCACTCGCATCCAATTTTGTATGGAAACTCCACTTGAAGATCAGTTAGATCATGTGATTTCCACTTAAGATAATTATGAAGCATGATAACTACACATAAACTCATTTGATAGCTATTTTATGTCATTTTCAACTTTAATTGATTGATAAAATAAGTCTACTAGGCTAATTAGGCCTATTAACCTAACTTCTATGCACTTAATATCCATAATAACCTACATGAAACTTTGAAAAAATGAAAATATGGTTAATTTAAGATATTAACCAATCCTCATAGCATGAAATGAGTCATCCTTGGCAAAAAACACCTGTAAATTAGTCAAACTAGTTGACTAAGTCAAACTATCTTCAATTTTATAGACTGGCTGATTTGAATGAGCTCACAGAGGCATTTTTAGGCATGCTTTTGAGCATCTAATGATTTGAGGATAAATAACAAATTATGAACAAGCATCTCCATTGATTGGAATCCATTAAACTACCTTGTATCTTTGAATTCTGCACTTTTTATTTTAAAAACCCAATTTTATACCATGAGTGTATAGTTTAATAAATCACAATACCATTTCCATGAACTTATCTAATTTTAATTCATTTTTATTGTGGTTATCAGGTGATTCAAGGGGTTTTGAGTGAAATAAACTTCACTTTTCCCAAAACTAGTCTATAGGAGGGTTTGGGAGGGTTTTAGAGGTTAACCTTCTTAACAATGGTTCATAGAGTATGGACATCCAAACTATAAATTATTTCTATTGGTATTTATTATATATACCCATTAAAATTTTTTGAGAATCTTGGGTTCCGATGCAAAGAGTGTGTAAAGATATGTACATAAAGAAGTTTGTTTATAGGGTTTTGAATGCATTATAGACATGCTTATACTTTTAGAAATGGTTCATAAACCTAATCTCCTAAATCAACCTCAATAATTCATGTATTATAATTTAATATATGTCCTCAAATCATGATAATATCATTTGTTTAAACCTCATGTGGTGAAATATATGAGCTCTTGATTAGGTGGGTCGAAATGAGTGTGTAGATTGAAAAATTCAAATTAGTTCTTGAGAGGTAAAATAACATTTTCATTATATTTATCTTCCTAAAATATATCTTCTAGGACCTATAATATCCCCTTAAACATTCTCATGGTCTCATCATTGCTTTATAGGGTTTGAAAGTGCCCTGATGGTGGTGTGGGCCTATAGCTCTTAAGACTAGATTTAGGCCTAAAAGGCCTAATATTATGTTTTAAAAACACATTTTTTACCTTTATTTTTCACCCTATGTGACCTTGTTTTGTTGCCTAGGCTTCATTTTATCGCTGTAGTCTCTTAAGACTGTGCATCTAGGAATGACTATATGCCTTTGTGTTTATATAATTTAGAGGTCTAATAGTCCATTACAATGAAATTTTTACGTATTTTACATTGATAAAACATATTAACAAAGTCAAAAAACTATTAGGTTTAAATGATTATACCAATCTTCCCTTCATGGACTCATATATTACCAAGGGTTTCTTGATAACTAAGTGTGTGAAACCTTGATGGTTGGGTTTTGTGTTTTTTATTGTATAATATAAGCTTATATCTAATTAAAATATTATTATATACCATTATCATCTCTATTTACATTCCAATAGTTTTATTATGTCTTGAAAACACTTCTCAACACACCTGATTGTCATCAAAATAGTGTACAGCCCAACTCTCTTCTCTTTACTAACTTTTAAGAGTTTTGAAATGAAAAATGATTATTGTTAAAAAATAAAAGAATATAAAGACACCAAAAATCATATTTCACTATTTAAAATCTCCTCCATAAAGCTTAAGCTTTCCATTGGCACTCAAACTTCTTAAAAGCATCATTTGGTCTCCAATAATTGTCTACTTGACTACAAGAGGTCTATGCTAAAATAGTGAGTGATTCTAGTGATCATGTGGAATTAAGGATGGAATAATAATCTTTATCAGGTCATGAATATAAATTTTAATAAAAATTAAGTCCTGATTGGTCCTATAGATACCTTAAAATCATAAATATCCCCAAAACTATCTTCCAATGTTGACTGTGTATTGTCTATTGTGTAAACATGATTGTGTTTTCATGTTATTTAGGTATAATAATTATTTATATAGTTTTAATAGTCCATAAAAAATATTTTTTCAATGCTACATAGCCTCCAATGGTCACTTCTTGAACCTATGCTAGTTATAATCATATCATATCTCTTTAAAGACTCTCAAACCTTACAACCTGCCAACACTGGTTGTAGATAACGATTAGATGTCTGGAAGTGTTTGATATCTATTAACCATAATTTATCACCTTGATTACCTCCCAAGTTGTTTGAAACCTTCCTCTCACCTCCTTATTTGGTGTATTTTTTCTTTAATGGTGCTTTTAGGCTTATACATAGTCTTCATCCATACACAAGCCTATGTACTTTATCTCATGAGTTGATATTGGAAATAGAGGACAAATGATTTAGTGAAGGTTTGAAGACATCAATTTTGATCTGGAGATATAGGTGATCTCATAATCCCCTTCTTGATTGAGTGTACCTTGAGTTTAACCTTGAGAGTATATGGATGTATGAGATGAAAATGACCACCTAGTATGGATGTAGGTGGGCATTTTATAGTTTGACCTTGGCTATAGATTTGTTAGGAGTACTCCTATTCATACTCTAACCTCATTCATATCTTCATTGTTCATGATAATATTCATTTCACATGAGACTCTATCATATATTATTGTGCTTCACCACCTTCACAAACATTGGAAATATGTTTGTGTTTTTTTAGAAAGTTGTTGGTATAAATTTACAAGGTGAATGACTATGTCATTGTGTAATTGAAGTTCATAGCTTAATATAAATATTTATACCATTCCTTGTATCAAATATTTGATGCTTTCATAGTCCATAATATTATTGAAATTTTTCTAGAAAAAATTGTGTATGAGTTTTTAATTATCAATGTTTTGGATCATCTTCCATGATCCTTCATCAGGATAAATTATGATAAGTGGAGATGCAGGACCTGGTAATTTAAAGGAAATGAGATGACCATTGCAAAATAAATTTATAAAAAACAAAAATTATAGCCATTATAAAAGGTTACTAAAAAAATAGTTTTTATAAAATTTTATCTAAAAACCAAATAAAGAAACCACATAGAATAAAGAAAAAATAAAAAATTAGAAACATCACAAATAAAATATAAAATATTTAAATTCACAAGCAAAGGAAATTAAATAGCATGTATTGTTTTTAAAAAAAAAAAAAAAACTATAATATAATAAGAAAAAAATAATGAAGAAACTAAAGAAAGAACAAGAAAAATATACACTCCAAGGATAGGCTAAAAAAATAAAAATGAGAAACAAGGATGGTAACCTAAATCATGAAAACCAATGGTTTCCAAGCATGACAAATTCCTAGACCCTCATCCCTATTTAGATTGTTAGGGTGTTTTAATATTTCAATAGCTTCCCTTAGCTTATGTTTGTGAAATTGGTCTTCTGTAATAATGACTATAACTTTCTCTATGTTTATAACATGTTTTGTTTTAGAAGAGTGTTCGACAAGAGCTTATTTATATTTCCTTTCAAGTCTAATGTCCACCAATGTTATTTAATCCTAGTTTGAATAGATCTACCAGTTTCTCCTATGTAAATAATTCCACATGAGTTGTCGATAATTTAGACCCCACTATGAAGGTTTGGGTCCATATGATCTTTAATTGACCCTAAAGTCCCACATAATTTATTAATAGGAAGGAAAGTGGATTTAAAGTTCTTTTGTTTAAAAATTTTAGTAAATTTATTGGAAATTCCTTCTACATATGGAAAATAAGCTATAGGTTGATCTATTAAGTGGCCATGATTATTGGATATTCTATTAATATTTTATTTAACTTTCTTGATAGATTTAGTTATCTATTTTTTAAGATGGAAAAAATTTAATGATCCCTGTAATGTTTCACAAATGCTAGGTCTATTGTTCACTTTACCAATTTAATTTGAATCTTAAAAAAATATTAATAGAAGATCTAATAATAATGGTCACTTAATATATCAACCTATATCTTCATTTCCATATGTAGAAGGCATTTCCAATAAATTGGCTAAAATTCGTAAATAGAAGAACATTAACTCCACTTTCCTTGCTATTAATAAATTATGTAGGAATTTGAGGTCAATTAAAGATCATATGGATCCAAACCTTTGTAGTGTGGTCTAAATTTATGATTACTCATGTGGAATTCCTTAGATAGGAGAAACTGGTAGATCTATTCAAACTAGAATTAAATAGCATTCAATAGACATTAGACTCTAAAGGAAAGATAAATCAGCCCTTACCGAACACTCTTTTAAAACAAAACATACTATAAACATAGAGCAAGCTAAAGTAATTGTTACAAAAGACCACTTTCACAAATTTAAGTTAAGGGAGGATATTTTCATATTAAAACACTGTAATAATATAAATAGGGATGAAGGTCTAAGAATTAGTCATGCTTGGAAACTGTTAGTTTTCACGATTTAGGTTATTGTCCTTGTTTCTCATTTTTATTATTTTTAGCTTGTACTTGGAGTGTATATTTTTCTTGTTCTTTATTTAGTTTCTTAATTCTTTTTGTCTTTTTATATTATAGTTTTTTTTAATTTTAAACAATACATTCTATTTAATTTCATGTGCTTGTGAATTTAAATATTTTCTATTTTATGTGTGACATTTCTAATTCTTATTTTATTTTTTATTTTTCCTTATTCTATGTGGTTTATTTATTTGGTTTTTAGATAAAATTTTATAATGTCTATTTTTTTATTTTATAAACTTTTTATAATGGCTTTAATTTTTGTTTTTTATAAATTCCTTTTGCAATGGTCATCTCATTTTATTTAAATTGGCTGGTCCTACTTCTCTACTTATCAGAATTCCACTTAATGAAGGATCATGGAAGATGATCTAAAACATTGAGAATTAAAAACTCATACACATTTTTTTCTAGAAAAGTTTCAATAACCATTCCATGTAACTCTAAACCTTGGATAAAATCTCATTAAACTTGAATATATGGTAACATTCTTGATAGTCTTGATGTGCTTCAATATCTCACACTTCAAGAATATTAAAAAACCCTGCTATAGGTGGAAATTTATATGAAAATATGTTCAAATTTGAGTTTGACCCTAATTCCTAGCCTCCCTTTCGTCCTAGTTTCATGAGCATCACTTTGAAACTTTTTTACCTCCATACTTATTATTCTAATTTGTTGAAAGTATATCCTTCTTTATAGTAGTCTTGACTATGTAGAGGGATTTGGATCTTGTATAGACTGAGTATAAGTCTTGGGCCTTGAAATACACTAACATACCTCCTAAAGTCACTCCAATGTTCTAACATAAATATGATAATTGTATGTCAAGACCATATTGAGGGTCTTAATAAGGCATAAGCATACCCTTTATAAGATATATTAATTTGGAGACCTTTGAAGGAGTTATATGGTGCTAAAATGGAAACCTAGGAGTCTACTAAAACCTTAATATATGCTAAACTGTGACTCCATGAACATGTTGAGAACACATTGATGAATTCATTGCTATGAACTATTTAAGGAAACATTTTATAAAACTTGAATGAATAACACATGAATTAAGGACACCTTGCAAACAATATTCCAACAACTCTTGAAATTCTAACTCTCTTGAATTTTACAACCCTTCTTTACTTCCTGTAGATTAAAGAATTGCATTATATGTCTTCTTGAGATCCATATAGATGTAAAACATGTGAAAAGGTACAAAATAATTCCATGTAAAGGTGTCTCATGTTCCTGATAAACTATGCAAACTTGATTTTTCCCTCCATGATGCCTATATGAGGAGAATTTCAAGAAAACCAATTGCCTTTTTGGATGAATCAAACATAATGAGTGCCTTGAATTAAAAAAGATGGCTCATGAAGAAGAGAGGACCAATTTAAGAACAAATTTATATAATTGTAATCTCTCTCAGACCCCATTCTCTAACCAAAATTATATTCCTTGATTTTCTCTCTGATAGCTATACCACCTACAAACTTGAAGGGCTCTCACTATGTGCAAAGAAGCTAGATGGAAGGAGAGAACCAATTTTGGGCTTATATTAAATCATTTTCTAGTAATATCTTATATAACACCTATAATAACTTCCTCTTCAATCTCATGATGCTTGTTATATGGAATGGATGTATAAGTCCATACTCCTTGCATGAAACTCATAAAAATAGACTTTATTTTGCATTCTCTTAAAAATTAAAGATTTAAAACACTAGTTTATGGAAAGGAGAGATATAAAATGAGCCATGAATTATATTAGAACAAGTATTAAAACTTTTGACATCTTTATGGGGACAAATTTGGCACGTGTGATCTCATTAGATGCCTTTTCCATGCTTTAACTTGTATGAAATTATATTTTCAAAGCATGAAACTTTATGACAAGGGTAATGACATGAATATGAATGTGTTCAAAGGAATTATGAATGATTTTGTGACCCTTTTAACTCCATATTTAATATTGAAAGATAAAAATATTTATTTCAGGCAAAAAATACATAGTTTTACAAGGTAATTTATCACTGAAGAGGCTTGCAATAGTACTATGCAAAGTTTTGAATTATATGGGTTGGTATTTGGCCTTGATATGCCAACTTGCCAAAAATTCATTCATCCAAATTCATGCTTGTTAGAACTAGATTGAAATCAGAATATAATTACATATTTCATGAAATGACAACTTTAAAATTAAATTCTTTCATATTTCTAAATCAACACATGGTATAATTCATTACTTTAGACAAATATATATTGTGATATTTGTGGTCTCCAACACCTCATTTCTTAATTTTTACAAACTTGGGAAAAATGAAAGAGAAACTTGAGACCTTTCTTGGAGGGCTTATTTTTAAACTAAAACACAAAATAACTAATCTAATGGAAGAAAAGAACTAAAAAACAAACAAACAAAAAGAAATAAAAACAAAAGGAAACTAATCTACCATTACCTAATGATATACTAAACCAACTCATAGTACTTTGATGGGGGTAAAAGGGGTATATGAGAAGTAGTTATTAAATTATTACTATTTACTAGTAGAGCTAGGTCATTTCATTACAAGCCTTTCAATCTAAATGCATTATTACCTAGTATTTTTGCAATTTGATATGGCCCAATTCAAAGGGGCATGAATTTGTCTTACTAGCCTATTTTATCATGGACTTTGTTCCATAACAAGACCAAGTTTAATATTTGGAACATTTTGATTTTAGCCCTTTTTTCAAACCAACTTTTGACTACATCATGGTGTTTACTAAAATTCTTGAGGACTTCATCTCTAGCATCTTCCATCTGGATGATATTAAATATTCTTGATTAAATTATGTCATCATCATCCATATATTTAAAACCAAAATCATAATTAGGAAGTTATAATTTAATGGGAAATATTAGTTTCTATCCATACACTAATAAACATGGAGATGACTTCAAAGTTTGTTTGTATCTAGTTTGGTCTACCTAGAGAGCATATTCAATAATGATTATCACTCCCTTATCCTTTTATTTGTTGACTTCTTTAGTGGATTCATCAATTTTTTATTTTTCAATTTATCAAAACCATTCCCTTGTGAATAATTATTTGAGGAAAACTTGAAAATAATATTTTTATCATAGGCCCATTTTTAGAATTCTATGAATTATAAAGTTAGACCATTTTCACACACCAAAGATAAGGGGATCCCAAATTTGGTTATGATGCCATCCTATAATAATTTAATGACATAAATTTACCTATATTTTTTAGTGTAAATTTATTTAATCCACTTAGTGCAATAGTCAGTAGCCATCAACATGAATTTTTGGCCCACTAAAGAGTTAGTATTGATGACTACAATGAAGTCCAATCATCATTGTTCAAATGACCTAGATTCAATAAATGGTTATAAATACATGGCTTCCCTTAATATTATGTTATCAAATACTTGACATTGATGACATGTTCAAAAGTGAAAATTTTCATCTTTAAACATGTTAGGATATTAATATACTACTATAAGTATTCTATGGGTAGTTGTTCTACCTAAAAGATATCCAACTCTAATTTTCTCATGGAAATTATTTAGTATATCTGCATCGTCCTTCCTAGAGATGCATCTCAAATAGATTGCTTCATATATTTTTTTATGAAACACTCCTCTTTTGATCATGAAGCTCAAAATTTTGAGGATGAATGCTCTTCTTTACTCTCTTTTCAATTTTAGGGGCCAATTACCATTCAATAGGTAATAGACAGTGTCTAAATACCACTCCTCACTTAATACCTAGTCTACTTCTACCTATAAAACATCAATTTGAGGGTTAATGTTGGTAATTAACTAGATTAAACCTTATAACCATACCATATTATCTTACGTGATCTCTATGTCATCTTTTTGGAGCTTGGTCATCCATTTTCATCATATTTCCCCCAACTCATTTTGGTTAAACATAAGCTTAATATTAGGGTAGGTACAATGGTTTGAGTCTTGTTTTAGAGGATGTAATATCTAAACTTATTCATGGCCTTTACCAAGGCATACACCTACTTGTCTAGGAGTGGGTTTCTTAGTTAAACATCTTCTAAGTTTGTAATCGTGAAAGCAACTAAATGTTATTTTCCATCTACCTTTTGCATTAATATGGAAATAATCATCTAGTCAAAAGTAAAAGAATAAAGGTATAAATATTTATCAACATCTGGGCTAACTAGCATGGGTGTCTGTACCATGGCTTCCTTGATGTCTTGGAAATATTTATTAGCCTTGGATGTAAACTAAATTTTCAGATCCTTTTTAACATGGTATTTAGAGGTTTGAAAATTTTGGTGAAACTTGAAATGAATTTATGTACAAAGTTAATTTTTCCAAAAAATGATTTTAATTATTTTTTACTATTAGGAAAATCAACCTTAAAAATAGAATTAATCCTATAAGGTTCAATAGACATACCATCCTTCATTATTACATATCCTAAGAGCTTACCTTTGGTTATGCAAAATATAATCTTCTTGGGGTTTAGAGATATACCAAAGGTTTTACATTTCTCTAGAATTTATTGAAGGTGAACCATGTGATCTTTCATGTTTGTAGAGAAAATGGTTAAGTCATCCATGCAAATAATGATGTACTTACTAATTATTCCTTAGAATGCATGATCTATGGAATTTTATAAGGTGTCCCCATTGTTGATGAGTCTAAAAGTCATCCTTCTATATGCGAATTCTCCCCACTTGGTCATGAAGGTAGTCTTCATCATGTCTTCTTTGTTGACTAGCACTTCATTGTAACTCATTAAACCATATAAGAAATACATCATTTGAGATCCACTATCCATTTAAACTACCTATTACAAAGAGGGTAATGGGTGATTATCCTTTTCAAAGGATCTATTAAAATTTCAAAAGTCTACATAGAGTCTAAATTCACCATTTTTATTTCTGACTAGGACCAAGTTAGCCACCCATGTAGAGTTTTTGATTTGGATTACTATCCTCACATCTAGTATTTTTTTTACTTCCTTATAGATGAAAGGATATAGAATAGGTTTCATGGGTCTTTTATTTTGTCATAAAGGTTTGTGTGCTTCCTTTAAAGGGATCATATGAATGATGACCTAGGTGACAAATACTTTTAGATATTTGTAAGACCATGCAAGGATGTTCTTGATTGTGGATAATATCTTAGTGGCCTTGGCCACTTCTTCCTTGGTGTAGACAAGATTGTTATTAATATTTTGTGAATTAATCAATGAAATTAGTTTAATTTGCTTATAATCCTTGCCACTTACTTTGGGTACCTTGGTATCACTTGTTGTCTTGCCTTGATCAAATATCCTCTCTAGAGAGACCATGCCTTTAGGAATTATATTCTTATTCAGTTGGTAAATTTGGCCTCCTTTGTAAAATATTCATATTATTCATCAATTATGTGTGATTCAAAGACTCTATAATTAGTCATGAAGTCTATGATTTACTTATCATCACCAAACACCTAGAATTGGTTGACATTGTCTAGGATAGAAGGGCATGATATCATTTTGATTGTAAACTTCTATAGTTTGAGGGCCTAAAGTGGAACTAGATTCACTACTACCAAAGTCAAGACATCTACTAGATAATTTTTATCCCTAAGTATAGAGGTGATGTTAATGCTTCAAAAATTTCAATTAAATCTCATGCTCTAAATTTATACTTCTTCAAATAAGAAATCTTGTATTGGTATTGACTATGTACATGCTTGATGACTAGTTATAAATCATTATGTACTAAAAATTTCCTTGCCTTATATTTGATGTAAAATTGAAGTCTTAATATTAGGTCCTTCTATTCTACAAGATTATTAGTGCATGGAAACTAAAGTCTATAAGATGTTAAATTTTGATTACCCATCATATTCTTTAGTACAATACCTACCCTTGATCCTTGATTGGCTCTCACACCATCAAAATACATTGTCCATAAACCTTCATCCTAGGTAATAAATTTATTTTCACATGAATCTATATATTATCAAGAGGATATAAACCTAAGTTGGTATACTAGAAGTTTACCCTCTCATTCTTTGTGTTGTACTCCATTATCATGAACTTCATCCTTGGCTCTTGTTTGATTCAGATTTGATTAAGCACACCCATCCAAGGTAACCACATATGTGAGTGACCCATGGACATATATCCTTTCAATTATTTTTCATGTCTCTACTTAATAACATCTTGTATGCTTCATGTATTTCTATGAATTGAATGCCAATGAATTTATAAAGATTAGATTCATGAGCTAATTACATATGAACATTCAATAGTTATCCTACCACCTTGACCTTTGATTTGTCTAACTAGACAACAACTCTATTAAACTTGATTGGAGTTAGTCCTATATTTTTGTAAATACCTATGGGCATTATATTATTAGATGCTCTATAATTGAATAAAAAATTATGCACATTCTTCCCAAAGATTCTAATAGTTAATAAAAAAGGAGGAACCTCAGCCTTACTTTTGTACATCATCACATTTGAATTCATAGATATTGTTTTACCTTTGTCTAATTTATTAATTAATAATTTATGTAGTAAATCATATTGCTTAGTAATTTGAATAAGCTCATGTAAAGTAATGTTGTCTTTTATTTTCTTCATATCTCCAACAATGTTATATCCACCTTTGGATCTAGTTGTATCCAACTATATAGTATGTAGAGTATCCTTTCCCTTTGGGGGAGGATGATCATTTATTATTCCTATGATATGGTAGTGTGTCAACTTTGTTGGGTAGTGTGGAAGTTTTTATAGTTTTCTTTTGAATTATATTCCTCAAGGCATACTTAATATTATTATATTTTTGGAAAGTGTATATCTTATCCATGTTGCTTTCATTAATTTTCTTCTTAGTTAATAAACTCATAAGTTTTGACCATGAGGGTCATTTCAATAGTGTTGGACCCACTATAAAGTGCTCTTTTATTTCCTATATTACTAGTATTATCTTGATTATTTGGGAAAAAGTTACAACTTTCCAACTCACCTCATAACATTTTGAAGGCATTAAAAATTTATATGCAGCCTAACTCTCCATGTTGAGCCATGTTATGGACCCTACATGAATAAATCAAGGCTAATTCATAGATATTTATGTCAAGCATCTTATTGGCTAGGGGTTCAATGTTGTTGTTGTTGTTGTTGTTATCATTATCATCATCATCATCATCATCATCATTATTATTATTATTATTATTATTATTATTATTATTATTATTATTATTAATATTAATATTATTATTATTATTATTATTATTATTATTATACTGGTTAAAAGGTTTTTTGTACTTTTAAAAAGTGTAATTTTTGTTTTAACCTTCCTAAATGTTTCCCATTTAACTTTACAAATTTAAAAAGTCACTACCCATCTTCCAAGCCATCTTTTGAATTGCTTGCAAGTATAACTTTAAAGAGTTATGACTAGTTAACTAGACTAAGTTTTAGTTAATGATTTGGGTGTTAGAGTTATTAATAGGGACCAGAGCTTGGTTATTGTTTTGGGGATGAGCCCCAATATTAGACTATTTAAAGAATCCTATTTTTTAGTTGGGATATAAATGGATTAAATGTAATTGATTGAGGATAGGTATATAATTCAAGGATAACATATTTACATTTTTATTGAGGACTAGATTTAGAGAAGGTAATAATGGGTTGATGTTTGGGATAGTAAAGGTAGGATGCCCCTATGGATGAATCTATTCATCAATGTGTTTAACCTTTGCATATGCATATGGTAGCATATTAAAGTTCATATCCCTGTATAAGAAGACAATTCTAATTAGATCTAAGATGCTCTTGTAAATTTCAAGTGCTAGGTCATCTACAAGCTGATAGGAAGCTATGGTGAGGATATACATATTTTCAAATTTAGTATTAATATCTCTTATGGGATCATTTGGGTCTCACTTTAGGATGGTGAACTATTGGTAGATGATCATAGGACTAATTACCCTTCCAAATTATGTGATAAAAGTATCATTGAATGCATTCCATTTGGTGATGGAATCCTTTGGCAAATTAAGGAACTAGTCATAGGCTACCTCCCTGAAGGTAAATGGGAAGAGTTTGTAGGATATGTCTTCATGGATGAGTTTTATAATCCTAAGGAATGCCTTAAAATACTTGATATTCTCTTTGATAGTTATACCCCTAGATATATAAAATAAAGGGAAGCACTTTTTAGGGTTCCTAAGCAAATCATGCATAAGTCCAGGCACATTCATGGAAGATCATTCTAACCATGCCATGACTAGCTAGATGTAAAATAGAGTATGTGGATATTGGCTTATTAGAGAGGTAAGGTGGGATTTGGATCTCTTACATCTCCCTTTATCAACTATAGGTTTGTGATGGGTTTCTAAATAACCAAGGGGAACTCTAGTGTTAGAATGAGTTTTAGTTCAGATCCTAGGCAACTCTAGGATGCTAAGAAAAAGATCTATGTTAGAAAATCACAATACTATAAAGGTTCATCAAATATTGTAAAATAAGGTAAAGGTTGGCCAGGTTAACATAAAGGAACCCCAAATAAAGGTCCAAAATTAAGCAAAGTGGTCTCATTTTACCTTTGTTGATCTGAATTATTCAAATCTTTCTTACACAAATTTTTATTAGAAACTTGGTTTATCCTATAAATATTAATGTTAGACAAGATATTTCAAGCAATCTTTAGTGTATTAAGTTTACCAAAGTGTCTCAAAGTGAGATTTTGTAAATAATAGATTAACACTACGTGAACATAATCAATTTTGACATATAAATCATTAGCTCAGTGATCTTTCACAAAATAATCTACTTAGACATTGATCTTTACAATTATTTGTCACAAACCAAAAATTCTTAGTTCAAATCATGTATAACTTTGAAAATAAAGATGAAATAGAGCCTAATTTACTCAAAGAATTTAGTGACATGGCTATCTTTAATGTATTTAGATGAAATTTAAATAGATTAGAGGGGTAATGTTAGAATATCTTTGGATGTGAGCCAATGTTCAAAGTATTTATTAGAATAAACACTTTTCATGGGGATTTTTCAAAGTTTTCAAAGATCTTACAAAGGATGAAAATAAATCTCTAATTTTATCTTAATATTTGTGTATTTAAATAAATTATCTTATATTACAAATGAAATACACTAAAATTTTACTCAAAACAAACAAAGCCTTCTTTATAGAAGCAAATTTTCTCCTGTTGATGTATATTTGTGTCAAGGATATAATGAAAACAATAGAATAATATTTCTTAATTTATAGTGTAGGTACTAGAATACCTTAGGATTGATTAGTTTTTCTAGAATGATTATGTTGCCACCACCTTTAGCCTATAAGCAAACCCTATTATAGGGACAATATGAACTTAGTATTGACACAATATATCTACAATTTATTTGTATTTTTATGATGTAAAATTGCCCCTATACTTTGCCAATTTATGCCCAAAATTTAACCAATAAGTGAATATTTATAGTGGGAATTAATCTAAAGTGATTCATGTTAAAACAATTTTAAAATGGGAATTAGGGTAGATCATAAAAGAAAGTTTTAATTGCAATAAGAAATACCAATAGACCTCCTTTAGTTATTTCTGACAACAGTGCAAATAAAACTATAATCTATGAGATCCTAGTGCTAGACTTAGAATATCATAAGTTCAATAAAGATTATAAGATAAATATAATGTATATATCTAAAAAGTATGCTTTAAAATGAATACCTACAACAAATTTATTTTAGCACATTCATTTTTAGAATATAAGGAAACACAACATACACAGACAAACTTTGTTAGCATAGTAGAAATAAAAAATAGCAAGATGCATTTAATCACTACTATCAGATTTTACCATTGAAAAAATGAAATCATATGTTATTAGCTAGGCTTTGATAAATAATAACATATGAAAATAATGAGTAAATTACAAAAATTCTTCTTTCTCTTTGTATTAATATCACAAAATTCTATTCTAAATATATAATAAAGGGGGAAACCCCCTATATATAGGCCTTCAAATTCCTAAGATAGTTACAAAAGAACTGGATATGTGACACTTGTCAATGGAAAATGTCCCTAATGTCCTAAAACTAAAGAATATTCCCTCTTCAAATAGGGGAGTATTTATAATGCATTCAAGGGAATTAGGGCATGATATTAATCAAGAGAAATTCTAGTAGATGGCTATCTCATTCTTGAAGTATTGGGTTGGTATCATGTTGGTGTGGTCAATTATGAAGTTCCTAGTGTATAAGAATATGGATGTGAATATACAATAGTTTAAGGAGTGATAGTACTATCTAAAGAAGTAGATACCCCAAGAGGGGTTGAGGAGGTAGAGGTTCCTAAAGTGAGAGTTTTTGGCTTGTTTACTGCTTATTTCTCAGCTTCTATTTGCCCTCTCCATGCTTCAAAGCATATCTTGTAGTCATTATCAATCAATTTTAGATTGATAATATGTTACTTTAGTAGTTATATTATAAGCCCTACCATAGCATCATGATTATTTAGGAGAGTTCCTATAGCTTCATTAATTACCACAACATTTTCTATCCTTTGATTGGTAGATGCTACCAAATCTACCATCTCTTGCCCACAAGTTACTCATTTGGCCATGGCCTTCTTTCTAAAGTTTACAACAAAGCTTTATAGCTAGACCCTACATTCATCCTTGTTAAAAATGTAACCATCCTTGTTGGTAAGGTGCATTATCTCATCCTCCTTTAGTAGAGCTTTGACTTTGTCACCCTGTTGGGTGAGAGACTGGCCTAATGATATCATTTCATCAATCCAATAATTAAATGCTTTCCTTTTACCAATTATATACTACTGAGCAATGTTCAAGTCCTCCAAGGGGATCAGATTCAAGTCCTTAAAGTTCCTCATCCTAATCAACTTCATCAAGTTGATTATTCTGATATTATATGTCCCATATATAGATTTTGCCTTGAGGATCTATTATGAATTTCATCTCCCTTTTCCTTTTATTGAGCCAAAGTGTTCAAATTATCAAACATTTCTTCCACAACCCATTCTACCTTGGTTATTGTCTCCTCCAATAATCTAGATATGTGTTTCTAATCCAAGATAGTTGATCTTTATTAAAATTATTCTATCAATTCAAAAATTACATCACCATATACCTTTAGATCTGAGAGGGGGTCCTCTTCATACTATTATTACTAACCAAGCCTATATATCTTCTTCTTAGTTAACTCAAATAAGGTCTCTTATGACTCATATATAATTGTTTGGTTTAGATGGGTGACTTTCATCTTGGTCAACCAATTCATTACTCCAACCTTATTTTAGAATTCTAATGTGACATATGGAAGGTCCACTATGACCAAATCTTGGCTTTTGAATGTAGTTAACTGCATCTATTTTACCCATGATTTGTCTAAAGAACCACTCAAGGGCTATGTAGATGGAAGTAATTATTGATCATGTGTTAATCCTTGAAAATTAAACATATAGGAAGAAAATATAGATGTGACTAATAAAAATGAAGAGCTAGAGGATAAAGTGGGAAGTGTCATTAGAGAAGATGAAGAAGAAATAGTGATAGCTAAAGCACTAGTTATGAATAGGGGATAACAACAATGGGCCTCTTCTTAGGTAGTTATGTATCAAGCCTAAGCATAGGCCTAGGTATAATTAGAGGGAATCTAACCATTACTAAAATAATGAAATTGGAGGATATAATGAAAGGGTTGATAGTGGGTAATGCATGGTCATAGGTCTAGTAAGGGGAAAATAATGAAATAGGTTCACATGATCTGGTGTCAAAGGCTCATAGAATATTCCCAAGGGTTGGTTATATAATAATGAAGGAGGTAATCAAACACACTCCTATCTTATTATATTTGGTTCCTCTTTGGAAGGAAGTATGGGAGACAACCCTGATGCTGAAGATACTAGTGTTAGAGTGGGTGTAACAATTACCTCCACTAAAGGCCTCACCTGTATTGAATTAATGCTTTGTTCCTAGGTTATAATATTAGATGATATTCCTAAAATAAAATATTTCTCAATTTTCTTTCATGTATTAGCTCCTCCCTTATCCAAAATAAGAGAGATTGCCTGTAATATTCTCTAATTAAGCTAGGGGTCTTCTTTAGTACTATTAGCATGGACTATAGATGTAAATGTTCCATATTAAGAACCTTCAGCTTCAAAAACCTCATAAAAACCTAAATCATCTATCCTCCCTTTTACCTATGGGATAATAATGGCCTTGAGTCTTTACTACACCTCTATGTCATTTACCACATTGATGTACAACTTGTCTTCAACTTCAAGCTTGTGATAGTAGGTGATGCTTAGAGTTTACATGTGATTGATGTAGCATTTTAATGTTAAGTATTCAAGGTTCCATTCCTTATTGGTATTATTTTATAAGATAAAGTGGGTATTTTCTTGGTTGAAATAATAACTAAGTTCTAGTTTTTAATTTTAAACTAGCCAATGTTGGATAACTGAAGATGACTTAGTCCTCTTTTCTTATTCTTGCATAATCCTTATACCCATATGAGTAATTGGAAGGTAATGTCTTGTTCATCCAGCTTGTCTAGCACTATGGTAGGTAACTTGAAAGGGGTTATCTTGATTTTGACTACCCTTATCACTATGCAGTATAGATAGGACTAGTAGGCTCCCAAGGTGTTTAATGTTGTCCTAATTTATTTTTATAGCTTAATAATGAGCTTATCATAGATGTCCCTATCTAAAATTGGGTAGAAGTGTTCAAAACTCACCTTCATTTCCTACTTGTTTTTTTTAAATTATTAGCTTTGAGAAGACATGAGGCATAGTCCACTTTAGATTGGGATCCCAATTATTAAATTAGGGGAACTTATGGGTAGTGAAAATTGTTTCCACTAGGTAAGACATCATATAAAAATTATCCCCTTGGTTGGCCATGACTTTATTAATCTACACTACCAAGTTATAGGATATGATTTATCCTAGAGGGGAGTCTTAACATCATCTGTGATCATGGATGGAAGTGGAACCCACTTCTCATCTACATGGCCTATATCCTTAAACACATGCATCTTATTCATCATATCCATCCCCATACTTACCCCCTTACTAAATTAGGTGATGGGTATCTAGTTGATTTTGGATTTGCATTTGAACCTCCCCTTGTTTTCTTCTCAGTCCCTCAAAATTTTCTTGATGTTATGTGTTTTAAGACACTAGGTGATAGTTTTCTAATTGTAAACAATATCTATTCTAGAAAAATCATAATAATCCTAAAATTATATCTCAATTATGAAAGTAATGTCATTACCTGAGTTAAAATACTTAATCATATTATCAACATAATTAGACTGGAGAAACATTTGGTAGATTAAGTCTACATAGGGGAGTACCTTTGGATTAGATGCAAGTTTATGCAATCCCATAGATTTGAGTGCTAAGATAGCCAACCTATCTTCTACATCATTATATCCTTCCTCATCATCACTATCTCTATCTATAGTCCATTATACATGGTAGAATAAATCATTGGAATGATTGTCTTTAGTGGCCAATGTAACATAATTGGAATTAGTGTCTTGCAAGATGATGTTCATTCAATATGAATAGAATAATGGAACTTTCTTTGGCTTGGTAGCTTCAAATGTTCCATCTTCAACCATGGTTTCTAAATTTTTTTGTTAATGAAATCATAGATTGATCTAATGGAAAAATAATACATATGAGTTTTATCAAATAACATATAATACTTTGGAGCTTTTTAGCATATCACAACTGAAAGTGAATGTAATGACTTGAGACAAGCTTTAAACTTTGTATTTTTTATAATTTTGAACTGAAAGATATGAGTCATAAATGGCAAGTATATTTAACTTACTTTGACTTAAAGCTTGAGTGGCTCTTAGATTTTGTTCTAACAACTTCAAAAATTGACTTTAAGGATTCATCTAATCACTACTCTTAGTTTTTCCATGTGTCCTTTCATTATAGGTTTGACTTTTCCCTTAAGTGACTTGGCTTAATAACTAACAAAATGAGCCCCATCAACACTTAATTCTCATCATCAACTAGTGCTTTATGGATATTTATGCACCACCTAGGTATCATAATTGACATGTGCTCAACACTTAGGGAATTTTCATGTACTTCAAACATTTAATTTTAATATTGGGTTGTTTAGATATATTTCATGATATTATACCAAGTGTCACCCTTTGGTTGGATCTCTCTTCCTTTTGATGTTTCATGACTTGAGCCCTTTTATTTTGGGTTGATGTGGCCTTGTACCTTTATTTTCTTGCTAAGTGGTAAGATTTCATTGGATCGTACTATCACATGTCTTTGTTATATGAAACTTTTGATGGACACAAATACTGACACACTTTTCCACATGTCATCTTTTGATTAGATCACTTTTTTTATGTTTCATAGTTTCCTTTGATCATATTATTACCATGAGGTAATGGGTCCATGTATCACCATCCCATTAGTTCCAAATAATAGGTGGCTTCCATGTAGTATCCATCTATCCAAGATTGAGTTACTAAATGATAAGTGTCATCTTGTCATGCACTTGTAGTATTGTTGAAACTAAACTTTAAACCTTAGTTTTTGGGTATAAAGGGAACAATAGTTTATCAAGTTGCATGATGTGATTGGATCACTAGGTTACAATACTCTTGAAATACATCAAGGTCTTAAAAGGTTGTGACTAGGTACCATGTGTCATGCCCTAATTGGGTCACTCTTATTCATAGGTTAAAATTCAGTGATTGAATGACAAGTGGCACATTCTTATTGAGTCACTTGGTCATGAGACTTGAGAATATAGTGTGATCATAGGAACATCATGACTAGGTGCCAAGAGACATGTTGAAATTGGATCATCAGGTTGTATGACTCTTGAAAACCATCAGGGTCTTGGAAGGATATGAATGGGTGCCAAATGGTAGACTCCCATTCGATCATGGGGTCACAAACCTTTTGTAACCTTCCTTTGAACTTAAAACACCATAAATTAGTGTCAAGTGGAATGCTTTAATTGGTTTGTTGGGTCACAACTATTTTCAAAGTCTAAAATTTACTTGACTAAGTCCCAAACTTTGCAAAACCAAGTGACCAATGCATGCAATATTATCATGTGTCAATTGAGATCAAATTGGCATAGATTTTCTACATAAATAAAATAATGTGAAAGATATCAAACTATGTGATAAATAAAAAGGGGAAAGTCTAAATTTGTAAACCTTGAGTATAGAATATGACTTGGAACCTAACTTAAAACTTAAAAAATAAAGGTATGTCATAATATTGAATATGGTTTTCAGCATAGCCAAAGTAATTCCATGATTCAAAAACATTAATTAAGTAATTTTGATTTCATCTTAGGGACCATACCTTGGTTTTTAAAAATTTAACCACTTGAAAGATCACTTTTAAACAAATTAGATCATTAGAGAAATAATGAACTAGAGATTAATAAAACATTTTAAAAGGTACCCATCAATATTTGTCATGGACTAACATTATTTTTTAAACTTTTAAAGTCACACAAAAGTGTTTTTATCATGTGGAATCAATGGTAAGGTATGTCCTAGGGTAAATGACCCAAAATTTCATAGGGTCACCTTTATTAATAAAAAATGCATGTTGATCTCAATAATGTTGAATATAGCTTATATTTTATCTAAATTTATATCAATCCTTTAAGGAAGACTAGGAATCCAAAGATTTTTCTATAAGTAACATTGAAAAAATAGTATTAAATATTAAATATAACTTTGAAGGAGTATTTCAGATAATCTAGACTTATGTCCCTAAATTGGACAAGATATAATCTTCAAAAATGAATAGTTTTGAGATATAAGTTGCACATGAAGATTATGGTAATAATTTGGATCTATTCTCAATTTATTATATTGGAGAGAATTTTAAATTATAAATTTTTTAATAATGTAGGTGTATTATTGATATTTGTTTTTTAGTTGGACTATAGATAAGTCCAAATTATCTGAAATAGTCCCTTTTGTATTTTATGAGTCAATCAAATATGATATAAAGGTCATTAAGTTGATTTTCATGATATTTGAATTTGGAAATAAGATCATCCACATAAATTTCAACTATTTTATGAAGGAGGTCATGATAAATATGGGTTATTAAAAATTGATAAGTATCTCAATACTTTTTTAGGTTGAAGGGAATTTTAACGTAACAATAACTTCTCCATTCAGTTGTGAAAGTAGTTTTATGTAGAACTTTGGGAGAAATATGAATCTGATTATATCAAAAAAAACTATCCATGAGAGATAATATTCTATAGCCATATGTAGAATCAATAATAGCATTGATTTATGGTAAAGTAAATTTTTTTTTGGGACATGCTAAGTTAATATTACAAAAATCTATACATATGTGAATGGAAATAGTAACTTTATTGTTAACAAGAACAATGTTGGAAACCTATTCTGATTAGTGTATAGGTTTGATGAACTTATAAGCTATAATCTTGATGATTTCTTCGTGACATAGGTAAGAAATCTTAGGAGGTAATTTGAATTTATTTTGACACATGAGTTTTGCATCAGGGTAGGTAATGATTTTATGGACCAAAATACTAGGATAAATATTGGGAATGTCTTTATATGACCAATACAAGGCTTCATAGTATTTTTCTAAGAAAAGACTATAGTTATAATTTTACTCAAGATGTTATTTGGAGATAAGAATTATTAGAGAATTAACCTTAATTTGGTTCCTTCCTATAGGTTTATATGATTATTTTAAAGTCTTAGTTGTGTGTGCATTTATTATATTTATAAATACATTTAATTCTACCCTTTGAGGTGTCACTCAACTCTTTAGTCCACTTTTTGAATTTGGAGTTAATTTCATGTAACTGATCTCTTCCCACATGCCACACACATCATTTCCACTTGTAAGAGAATTAAGGATGCATGGAACACATGATAAAGCTTGCACTTGTAACTCCTTTTCTCTCTTATCTCTTTATAATGATCTATCATATCCATTTCTTATTGACTTATGACTAATTTACTCTCACAATTCTTGTTTTTCTAGTCTTGCTTTAACATTCTTATTACTCTCTTGGCCTAAGGCCATTTTTCTCCTACCTTATTCATGTTATTATATTTGAAGTAATTCTTGTTGCAAGCTTCTAATAGATTATGGGTTTTTTTCTCCATATGATAGTTCCTCACTTGTCATATTTGCCTCAACTTTGTGGTTTATGCTCATTTCAAATAATATTATTCCTTTATTTTTATTTTTTATTCAATGTTTAATTTTATTCTTGGTAAATATTCTAATATTACATCAAAGCATTTCTTGTTTTAACATTGATGATGAGTGTTGTGTAGGTCTTTCTTGGAGGAATCTGAAAAAAAATTATAACTCCATTTTTTGACCTCTAACTTTTTTGTGCAAGTCTTTCTTGGAGGAATCTTTGATTTGTTTTCAATTTTTTCTATATTTGTTAGTCCTTTAACCTTTTTTTCACATATTTCTCAAGGATTTTTTTTTTAAAAATTGCTCAAGGATTTTTTTTTAAAAAAATTGCTCAAGGACTTTTTTGGCAATCTTGATAGAAATTAAAAAAATCAAGTATTTATCTATGATATTATTTACACTCTTTTGTTTTATTTTTTTAAAAAGTATATAAATATGGATTGTATATTCATTTTTCATTTTTAATCCCCATCACATTAAAAACCCATCTAAAATAGAGATTATATATTTTTATTGATGAATTTAATCTTTAAAATATTTAAAAGTTTTGTTAATATGCCTTATAAAAATTTGTTGTTGAAATTTTAGAAAAACCCATATCACCATTTTTGAGAAATCTTAAAAAATATCCCTACTATTTTTTTAAAATTATGGGTTTTTAATTTATTTAGCTTGTTATACCAAGTGTCTTGATATTATATTTCATGTGATACTTCATGATTAATATTAACTTGCATCATAGCATTTTTTAAAATCATAAATAAAATACAAATCAAAAGGTACATATTCCCTTTAATAATTTAATTTCACATATAAAACAAAAGACTTGTTTTTTAAAATTACTAATTTGTTTTTTTATCTTTTATAAGTGTCCTTTTTCAAATTCAAAAAGGGAATATTTTATTATTCTCATGCAGAAATTGGTTCATGATTTTTTTATGAGAATCTAAAGATTTTCATTCATATATTCACTTTAGTTTATAAATTAAAATATTTTTCAAAATCAATTGCCAAAGTGGATTTCAAGTCATATTCCAAGATTTTATATACTAATTTAAAATTTGGAAAGTTTTTCAAATATATAAAGCACTTTTAATTTTAATCCATTTAAGGTTGTATTTTATTTTATGATCTCTTAAATTCATTAAATCAAATTTATCAACCCTCAGTGGTTTTTCAAGTTTGGTGCTTTAGTGTGGACTTACTTTTATATGTTAAGTGATCAAAGATGAACAAATTTATATATTTAAATCTTATTTTTTTTAAGATTAATATTTTTAAATAATTTTTTGAACACTAGATATTACTAGTAATGGATGTTTTTTCAAACACAACTAATTTTATTTTGTGTGCTTTCATGGCCTTTTAATTGACCATTTTGTTCATTTTAAGGAAAAATATTTTCTTTCAAAATAAAGAAATTATTGCACTCAAGAAATAACTTGCATGTCAAAATGAAATTTTAGATGATTTATAAATCTCTTTTATTGAGAAAATTCAAACTAGACAATATTCTTTGGATGCTCTCAATGATTTATTTAAATTAATTTTCTCAAAATTGCATTCATAATCTTATTTCAAGATTTTAAGACTTTTTTACGATTTAATTGATCTAAAAAAAAATCAATTTAAATATTCATTTTTTAGATGATTTTTTGAAATTTGTTGTAGATCAATTATTTTTTTTCTCATTGATTTTTTTCAATGCTAGCGTAATTTGTGTCATTTATCCTCATGCCTCTAAAATTGGCCATTTTTAAGCACACTATGCAAATTATTTACTTTAAAAATAATGAAATAGTTACTATTAGAAACAAATAACATGTAAAAATGATACTATTACTATTTTTAGTCATTCCATTAATGCACTTCATAATCATTGTCATAACAAAATGAATACTATTCAATCTTCTATTGATGCTTTAAATACTAAATTTGCATTTTTTGCACATGGCAGTAACTTTATTGTTGATGAATCTCATTGTGCATATAAAACACCTAAAACATATTTAAACACTTATTTTACCAAAATTAGTTTAAAAATCATGTAAAATATGGGTTATTTGAATGGTACACTTAGTAAGTTTGAAGATAGTATTATTGAACCTCTTTTACCTACTTCTAATGCAAATTGTAAAGTCCTGGTTTTTATGAATAAACTACCCATACAAATTAATAATATTATTTTCATCCTCATAAAATGATTAATAATATAAATTATTTTAATTATACTTCTTCCAATGGTCATGCTTTGGTTAAAACTTCTAAAACTTTTGCACATTGTGGAAAACACATGCATCATATATCTAAATATTAGTTATTACGCCCATGCAAATCTTGTGGAAAATCCATGAATGACACTTTTCATTAATTTAAAATGAATAAATCCTCTACCTATAAATGTAAAAATATTTGGATTCCTTAAAAATATGGATCTTCTAGATATTTTGTTATGTCTTCTTGCAATTAATTTTTTATGCATTCCTTGACTTTTGTTGTAAAGGAAATATAATTTTGACTAGCTTATTTTAATGTAATTTTATGAACTTTATTATGGAATTTTTTATTGATATTTTAGCATCTTAGACAAATTTTAACCCCTATAGTTCAAATTTTTCTCATCAGACCCTTCAAACTTGCAAGATTTTCCTAAACCTTGTCATGATCCTCTTATGGTCTCTTAAGCCTTCTAACATTATTCAAACTCTCATTATATTTACCATGGATTGCATGAAGAGATAATCATAGGATATTTGTATTGGGTCTTTGGTTGATATACTAAGTTATCATGGTTGAACTTGGGTTATTGGAAAGGTGTCAAGTGTTTTTGAAGCCTAATGAATGATCTATGCCTTATTTGATAAAGTTAAAGTTTCTTAGCAAAAATCAAGGTATTTTGGGGAGGTTAAGGTTTCTAATTTTAATTTGAATTTATACTTGTTTTAGACACTTATCAAATATATACCTTTGTAGCATGATGTAGGAGGTATTCAAGCCATTTTGAGGCTTGGCATGAGGTATAGGGTGCATTCAAGGTCATTACCCATGGTCTATTTGTCAAACATGTTTAAACTCCAATTAGCCCTCTAGTCAGCAAATGCCCTTTCAAATATGTCATATGGTTAACCTTGTATTGAGCCTTTAAAAAGGGGATATTTTGCATGTCGCATTGAAATAAAGGTTTATTAAGTGCATATTTCAAGGCTAATGTTTTTTTGGAGTTTTAAGAGTCAACATGAAAGCCACTGACATGGAAAACATGTTGGAATAAATTTACCCAAAGGGTAGTTTCTTACATGACAACCTTAGATATGTGAAGAGTAAATGTAAAATTGTATTAAATGACCATGACACATTCATTAAACTCACTTAGTGCCATTAGAGTTGAATTCAAGCATGTACATGTCATTTTAGGTGAGGAAATGCATTCAAAATTCTCTTAGGTTCTCACACAGTCTATAGGTAGTTCAAATACCACCTTCTTTTGCCCACAACCATAAAAACAACATTCATCAGATAAAATACTCTTTAGGAGTGTCAAGGGAGTGAGTTTAATTGTTTAAAATGCCATTTTCTTGAAGGAATAGGGGATAATCTTTATGAACTAACATTAAGAACCCTTGTCACTCTTAAAACCTCCTTAAACCCTACCACTAATTAAATGGGTGTATAATTGAGATAAGTGGCCCCAAATTTATTTAATCTTCCATGGGAACACCTAAGTCATGTGATACACTCCATGAAGGACCTCTTCACATAGTTAGGTTGTATAATCACTTATATGGATGAGTGGAATGATAGTTTTGTAATGGTTTCTAGTAGGAATGTAGAGTATTTTTTGAGTGTGTGAATGATTTAAGACCATTGAGCCTAATTTCAAATAAATTTTAGATGGTTATATGTCTAGGATTATAGGGTATGTATCTACACACATGGGAGTAAGATTTTCATTCACCTTGATGTGATTTTCATCATATAAGTGGTCTTGAATAAGACCCAAAAGCCTCCTTTTCACATTCTAATACACCTCAAGCCTACATACAAGTCCATGTGACATTTAAATAGCAAATTCAAAATATTTTTGGTCTTAATAGCTTAACATATAGGTCTGATGAAAACTTTCAAGGATATGTAGGTGGTTTTTGAGAAAAAACTTGTTAGGATAGTCAACATGAAGTTGAACCCACATTATAAGGTTATTTGAAGAAGGTGAGAAGGGGATGTTGAATCACATATAATTAATTAATAAACATGATGTATTATAGGATCAAAATTTGTGATGACCAACCTCACTCTAAGAGGAGACAAACTCAATCAAGATCCCCATGTGTACACATAGGGTTATGTTTGTAAGTTGAAGAAACACTAACTCAATAATGAGTTGGAGGAGTTACAGAGGTGTGAGAAGGCAATAATAAATCCATCATGATAAAAAATTAAATATATTATTGAGGTATCATGAAAGGAAAAATAGGCATCAAGTGTTAGGATTGTGGAGCTAAAAGCTTCACTGATGCAAATAGGAGAGGAGGTTGCTGAAGGTTGCTGAGTTGCAGAGAAGTTGGGGTCGGTCTGATCAGCCGACGTCGACAGGATAGCATTGAGAAGCAACCGACGTCGATCATATATCGGCTGACATCGGTCACCTCCAGGCAGACAGGGACCAACGTCAGTCGCCTGTGTGGTTCGACTGTGAGCTATTTACAGGCAGTTAGCTAACGAACCAAGTGTTTGCATGAAGAGATCTATTTTTAGACTGAGAGCTGCGGATCTAATTATTGTAATTAGATGTCTAATTATTGTTTGGATGAGATCTATATAATAGACTCATGGTTGTATTGGAAAAGTGTGCTAAGGAGTAAGAGAGCATAATTATAAGCTCCTTCTGTGTGTGAGGTAGAGCAATGGTGCGTTCCTCCTAGTGCCTCAGTACCAGGTGTGTTGGTGCTAGATTGGAGAGCCAGTTGGGTTCTTCAGGAGTGTAGGATCTTGGTCACAATTGCATGGCCTATATAGGAGATCTACATGGTAAGTAAGATCATTGATCTGCAGGTGTATGTGTGTGCAAGGTCAAGGTTCACAGGTGAGTAGAACCGTTGTTTGATTTGCAGGTGTGCAAGGTCATATAGACAGCAACACAACAGGGAGCAGTATCAGGTAGGATCTACTTGGAGTACAGGTGTGTACTCGGATAGAGCAAGAGGAAGGCAAGGGAGTTCCTTCCATAAGTATGGTCTGTTGAATTGCAGGTTGTTGCAGATTCATGGGAGATCTACTTGAAGTACCTTGAGTACTTGTGGAGCACGTGGAGTGCTTATGGAGTGCGTGGAGCACTTGTGTTGTGCGTGGAGCACGGGAGGTGAACACCAACTCTATATTTGAGTTGGGTGTTGGGACCTGTGAGAGGGAGAGCTTTGGGGAGAAGAATTACTGTTCACTTGAGGTGTGGGAAACCTCTGTAAGGTGGTGGAGAAGAAGTGGCATCTTCTTTATTGTATTCTTTTCTATATAAAGTGTTAATACAAGTTGTGTATTGTCTCTCATATGCTGTGTTATTCTGAATTCTAGTTACTTGTTGATTCTGGTTATTTCCGCATATTAAGTTGCTTGAAGTTTGGTAATCAATTGTATGCTTTTGGTGTTTCGCAATCCTGACAAGTGGTATCAGAGCATGTTTGTTGTTTTAGATTCCTGACAAGTGGTATCAGAGCTAAGGTTGCAGGAAGCAGGTTGTGTTTTGGTTACAGGGCACTCTCAGGGGTTTCTGATAGAGTGGGAGTAGAGCAACGGCAGATCAAAGTAAGCTAAGAATGGAGGAGTTGAAAAGCACAGACGGTTACTCATAGTTTGATGGAAAGAAAGAGCAGGTAAAAGAACATTGTTGGTTGGTAACAGATCAACATGAAGAAACTGAAGATAAAGATGTAGCAGGTGTTGTTGCACAGGATGTGTTTGCAGGTTTCTTGGATAAAGTTGAATCTTGGATAAAAGATTCGGTTGCCTCTTTCCATGCAGCCCCAAGTAGAGGAGCTGGTAAGCCTTGCCAAAGAATTGGCAAAGGGGAAGTGAAGCTGAAATTGTAGGCGGCCAACAGATAGGTGTTGATGAAGGTCAAGCAGGTCCTAGGTTTGGAGATATGGCTAATTTCTTCAGAAAGATTGGGTGATGAGAGATGCACAAAAACTCTCACAGTGGTAGCACTTGAATTAGCTGGTGGTAATAAAACAGGTATACTTTATCTACTTGTTTATATTACTGATTCTTCTTCTATTGCGGAGACGTGGCTTTGTAGGCTTGGTCACATGAGTAGGAAGGAGATGCATGTTCTTAAGTGGAAGATAGATATATTTGACAGGCTTAAGAACTAGAAAGCCTTGGTGTTCTTGGAGGAGATGGCGGACAGAGTTCAGTGGATGAGGCTGGATACATCTGAGCAGAGTAGTTTGGACATGTGTTTTGATCCAAAGGAGCTCACGGGTAAAAAGTCATCACTCACAGGCAAACACAGACACCGGCGTCAGTCAGGAGAAACTGGCATCGAACAGACAGGTGCCGATGTCGGTCATGTGCAGACCGAAGCTGGCGATGTCAGGCAGGGTAAGACCGACGTTGGTCATGGGACCGACATCGGCAGAATGTAAGACCGATGTCGGTCAGGAGGATCGACGTCGATAGCAGGGACACCAGCGTTGGCAGGCTGGTAGTCAGGTACAGATGCATGGAACTAACATCGGTCAGATGCAGACTGTGGGGTGACTGAGGTCAGTCACTGTAATGAATTTTGGGTGGATAGCAAGCTGTCAAGGAGTCTCAAACACCCATACGGAGGACTGAAGGCATAAGTAGGCCCTTAAATTTGTGTTCCTCTTCTTCATACTTGTTGCTAATTGTAGAGTAGGAAGGATCCAGGAAACAGGTGTGAGCTAGGCAGGATTATGATGCAGAACCAGATGGGAGTTTTGGTAGGTTTGCCAGCTGGATGAAAGCACAGAGATGAATGGATTCCTTAGTAGAAGAATAGAGAGAATGGATATGTGAGACGGAAGACCAGGTCATATGGTCTTGAGGAGCTGCAGGATAGTGGTACAGGTTTTGACAGGTGGAGGACGAAGCATGGATTCAGTTAGTGTTAGGTAACTACTATGGTTTGACTTACCAGGAGGATGATGGTCATGACATCATTCTGTTGCTGTATGTGGATAGTATGCTAGCTAGCAGGGGTGTACATACAGGGTGTTGCTGAGCTAAGGGTAAGATTAGTTTAGTGTCATGTCATGAGGAGTTTGGAGCAGCGAAATTCTTTGACATGGGAGGCATGGAGATCACAGGTTGATTTTGTCTCCAGTGGGAGCTGATGTGAATCAGGTGTTGGCAAGGTTTGGGATGCAGAATCGGAGCACACTAAGGGCTGGATAGGTACAGTGTCTGAAATCACATGAGGTCTAGTATAGACCTGAGTATTCCATGTAGTGGGAGTTGTCAGAGTTAGGAGCCAATTCGGGGAAGTGGGTTCTCAGGTTTCTAAGAGGGACTGGAAGCAGGTGTTGCTATGCAGGGTCAGGACTTCACTACAGGTGTTGTAGGTTCAGATGTGGCAGGGTACTCAGATGACAGGTGGTACACCACGGGATGTGTGGTGGGTTGTCTTCAGGTGGGAGCTTGAAGAGGGATACAAACCAAGAAATAGATTAGACAGAGTACAGGTACAGGTACAGTGCAACTATTTATCTCCAAGTGGGAGATTGTTAGGATTGTGGAGCTAAAAGCTTCACTGATGCAAATAAGAGAGGAGGTTGCTGAAGGTTGCTGAGTTGCAGAGAAGTTGGGGTCGGTCTGATCAGCTGATGTCGGTAGGATAGCATTGAGAAGCAATCGACGTCAGTCATATATCGGCCGACGTCGGTCACCTCCAGGCAGACAGGGACCAATGTCGGTTGCCTGTGTGGTTCGACTGTGAGTTATTTATAGGCAGTTAGCTAACGAACCAAGTGTTTGCATGAAGAGATCTATTTTTAGACTGAGAGCTGTGGATCTAATTATTGTAATTAGATGTCTAATTATTGTTTGGATGAGATCTATATAATAGACTCATGGTTGTATTGGAAAAGTGTGCTAGGGAGTAAGAGAGCATAATTATAAGCTCCTTTTGTGTGTGAGGTAGAGCAATGGTGCGTTCCTCCTAGTGCCTCATACCAGGTGTGTTGGTGCTGGATTGGAGAGCCAGCTGGGTTCTTCAGGAGTGTAGGATCTTGGTCACAGTTGCATGGCCTATATAGGAGATCTACATGGTAAGTAAGATCGTTGATCTGTAGGTGTATGTGTGTGCAAGGTCGAGGTTCACAGGTGAGCAGAACCGTTGTTTGATTTGTAGGTTTGCAAGGTCATATAGACAGCAACACAATAGGGAACAGTATCAGGAAGGATCTACTTGGAGTATAGGTGTGTACTCAGATAGAGCAAGAGGAAGGCAAGGGAGTTCCTTCCATAAGTATGGTCTGTTGAATTTTAGGTTGTTACAGATTCATGGGAGATCTGCTTGAAGTACCTTGAGTACTTGTGGAGCACGTGGAGTGCTTATGGAGTGCGTGGAGCACTTGTGTTGTGCGTGGAGCACGGGAGGTGAACACCAACTCTGTATTTGAGTTGGGTGTTGGGACCTGTGAGAGGGAGAGCTTTGGGGAGAAGAATTACTGTTCACATGAGGTGTGGGAAACCTCTGTAAGGTGGTGGAGAAGAAGTGGCATCTTCTTTATTGTAGTCTTTTCTGTATAAAGTGTTAATACAAGTTGTGTATTGTCTCTCATATGCTGTGTTATTCTGAATTCTAGTTACTTGTTGATTCTGGTTATTTCCACATATTAAGTTGCTTGAAGTTTGGTAATCAATTGTATGCTTCCGGTGTTTTGCAATCCTAACAAGTGGTATCAGAGCATGTTTGTTGTTCTAGATTCTTGACATCAAGACAAGTCAAACATGCCTATTTAAGAGACCTAACTACCTTATGGAGTCTAAAAGATATTTTGTAGTGCTGTAAGAGTTGTGATTTCCAAGAGATCCATCAATATTTATCCCTCATAAAAATGTTTATACAATATAACTTGAATAAATTTCCAAACACACTTTATTTAAGTCATTAGAGGCACTATAAGAAAGCAAACATGCACTCAACCATACATAGGCAACTTAGTAAGGCTTAAGACAATCTAGTGGGAAAATTGGGAGTTTAAAGAGACAAGAAGAGTTATAAACAAGAAAACCTCATAAAGGAATAATCCCACTCAGATAAATAAAGATGAAAAATTATATTTCATTATTCAAGTTTTGATCATTATAATAATGGGCTTATAAGCACTCAGTGGATTGTAAACAAGGTGAGGACTAAGTGGTTGATTGGACCATTATTGATGAACTATAAGACATGGAGAAGATTGTATGGAGGGATTGGATGTAATTAAAAAATTATGATAAATATTATCAAACTGTGAGAGGACCTAATTGAAGAAGATCCTCACCTCTCATCTTTTATGTATAATCAAAGCACATGGAATACCTACAGGTAGGTAGGCAAGGAAAGGGAGATGTGTTGAACCCTACATAAAAGTGGATATTGAGGAATAAAATGGGATATATAACTAATAAATTTTATTAGTTTTCAAATTTAAATGGTTTATTCCTTTTGGATTAAGAAGAGCCTAATGGCCTAATTAGGCCTGAATTGACATGTACAGACCTATAACTAGAACCTGAGTATTTTTACATGTTTAAGGGGAAATTATGAGGTTTTAAGAGATTAAAAAGGTATATAAATATATGTAAGGTAATATTAATCATGTATGTTATCAAAAAATTATCAGATTTCTATAAAAAAATTAAGTTCATAATTACAACCCAAGTAAGTCTAAGAACATCCATAGGCAAGGTCCTTGGTAAGGAATGAAAGTGAAAATAATCATACATAGAAGTGAGGTGGAGTGAAAATAGATTATATAAACTATTTTATAAATTTTATAAATGAATTCATATGGTATATTGATCCTTTGAGACAAAACAAGGACCGGGTGGCCTAGTCAGGCCTAGTTAAACCTAAACAAGTAATTACAAGCAAGATCATAAGTAGAAGAGTGGAAGTGTGAGAAAATGTGTAGGAAACTGAAGTGTAAAGGTGAGTAAAATTTATTTTGACTATTTCCATAATATTTATGATCATTCAGTGAATGCTTGGGTCCCTTGAGATAAATAATAAAGATCTTGATGGCATAATTAGGCCTATTAGGCCTAAACAGGTAGCTAGACTTATACATAGAAGTTTAAGAGATTGCACATTTGGGAATTATTTAATATTTTTAAATACCAAAACATGTATTATTAAAGTTTCATAAAATAATTATGGAGGTTTGGACTCAAAAAAGTTATAAAAAAGCCAAGAATTGGACCCCTAGGGTCAAACTAACTTAATGACTCAAGAACCTTAGGTAGAGGTGTGAGGGGTCTACAGGAACTTGGAGAGATGGAAAAAGAAGTAAATTAATGAAAAAATGTTTATATGGTTGTAATATACCCTTAGGATTAATTAAAAGTTATACCAATTGCATTTTTCTCCTATACATCTTGTTTATCTTTAACAACTTCCTATAATGCAAGTTTTTCAACCTGAGAAGCACTTTCTCCATGCTAGAATTGTACAAAGAAAATGCATGGGGATCTTAGTATCTAGGGAATGTAGAAGGGGGTTGTATAATTCATTTTATTTGTATTATTTTTTAGTTTAATCCCTTATGGCTATGAAAAATTGTTAAGAGGTCAAGCATGTCTAAAGCTACCTAAACTAGTCTAAATGACCCAATGAAGGAAATATTGAGAAATGTGCATCCAAATGCATTAAATTAGTATTTAAGACACTTTAAAATAATATTTCACTTTGATGAGGTCCCATACATGACATTGGTTGTATGAAAACTTGTAGGGATTTATCAAAAACTATATTTTTTAGGGTTTTAGGAACAAAATAGAATTTTGAGCATGTTGAACAGTTTTAGGTCATTAATGAGGCTGATATGAAGTGCATTTCATATATTTAGATTAAAAAATGATTTCATATCCTCCTATAAATGCTTTTTCATATATGAGTAAAAGGGCCAATTTAGAAGGACCAATGAGAGGTTACCTAGTCACCTAAATGAGTTAGAATTGTAGGTGTGAAATGCTTGGAAGGCACATATCATGATGTAACATGATTATTAATAACTAATAAATACTCATTATCCCATAAATAAGGTCATATTTAGGTCTCATTCCCATCCAAGTAGTAGATCTAATTAACTAGGACTAATTTCTAGTTGGTTCACTTGGTCAATAAGGGAAATCTCATGATATGGATGCAAGAGAGTGAGAAGTAGGTGTCAAACATGAATATCAGTTCAAGGGGATCATGGTGACCTTAGTAAACATCATCCACACCTTCTATGATAAATTTAATGTGACAAGAAGATGGATAAGCCTCAAATGGTAGTTTCACATCATGGTGAACCTTGAAGTCCTCTTCACTAACTCATGAAAAACCTCAACCATCAAGGAGATAATGTTGACCAAGAAGGCCAATTGTCATCCCTAAGAAATAAAGGAGACAATTTTCAAAGAATTTAATGATCCACTAAGGCATTCACATTTAATGAGGTATCTCCTATGCCACTCTTTTAGGGACCATGATGGATGGAGTGATTCATCTTGGAGAGTTACTAAGAATATTTATGTTGATGTCATTTAATGTGCACTAATTTGCAATGAGGTAACCTATAATGTTTGAGGATATTAATGGAGGTAAACTCCACTTTAGGGAATGGGTTATAGGTATGTAGTTTTTAAAAAACCAAGTGATGGAATATTAGGTAGGGCATGCAAGTTGTTAACCATAATTATGAATGATTGAATGGTCTCTAAAATAAAATTAAAAGATAGGTGAGTTGGTGGTTGGATGGACACTAACCTAGAGTGGGTATATATTATAAATAAACTAAAAATTATAGGTAAGGTTAGAGCATAAAAGAGGGACTCTATGGATTTAGTATTACCTCTCAATCTAGATTCTTAGTTGATAAGTGCTTTTAGAACCAATGTATATTACTAGTTATTATTGTACACACAAACAAACATGGTCAAACAGTCTAGGATAGTTTGATATAGGAAACCCATAGGCTTGAACCAAATTTTTCTCCTTTTATAGTATCTATTGCACACCCTTACTTAGTATATTATGACTTAAACCAAGGAGGTATATAAGATATTTTTTTATCATACATAAAAGACTATATCATTGAAAAACACCTCTACAAACATAGAAATATGAGATAGTCAACTTACTCAAAATCAATCAATATAATTCCTAATTATTTAATAGATTTTTCACATCTAAAACTATCATATTAATAATAATATAAATAATTCCTCATAGTTTTTTCACACTAAGAATTACTAAATCATACAACCAAAAAATATTAAATCTAATTACATAGAATATGGAGAGAAAATAAACTAACACGAGTGACAATCAAAATTGATTCTGATTATGTATTGAATTTTATACCCCCCTAAAAATGATGGTTACATATGTTTAAATATAATTTGGAAGGGTTCACCTCATACTCCAAATATAGGTAAAATTATGATTATATGTCATAGCTAGAACCTCAGTTCTAACTATAGTTTCAAAAATCTATGTGATGTATACATATAGTTAACTTACATTTATCATGAATTAAATTTAACCTTTACAATATGATGCAACATGTTCATGCTTACAAATAATTTATGCAAATTTAAAATTAACTTATGATCATAATAAAACTATGAATACAAAATTGATACCACTGTACTGAATTGATATGCATAAAACTAGCCATTTCAACTAATATTGAGTGGACATTTGAATGGATGTGTTAATGTTTATGGGATTCATTATTGTATATGTTTTACTAAATTGGATTTTATAGAATTAATCTTATTATTCTTCACCTCAAACTAAAGATAAAATTTATGAACCCCATCATGCTACTACCTTATTATGTCTAAGTTGAGTAACGAGGATCTGTACACCCTATTAACTTGCCCTAAGAGTTTTGTATATTCAGCCTTCATATTTTAGAAGTTGATCTTAAAAATTTCAAATTTTGTTACCTTATTTCTTACAAAACTTAGATTTAATGTCCTCAAGTGTTAATCCCTTTAAAATTTTCTTAACAATCTTAGATGCTTCTTGAATGAGTTGATCAAAATTGATTTTGGTAATCAACTTTCCTATTAAATCTCTTTCCTTAGATAATTTCAATTCATCTAAGATCTAAAAGATGAGAGTTTCGTGTTGTTGATATTTGGGAATCACTACCCCAACTATTTTAACACACTCTCTAGTTTTGTGAGTTATAATAACCACCAAATTAAGGGCATTTGATGTCTCAAATGGTGTGATTAAGTCTAAATGGTTTTATGACTTATTAATAGTGTAAAAAATGAACAATTTCAATTTATTTTCAATTTTATTTAAATAATTAATGTGTTTGAGCTATGTGAGGGCCAATTATACCCTAATTTCCTTAATAACCTCTAGATAAATTTAACATTTTGTTGCATCTTCCTAAACTTCAGTCCCAATTCTTGCTGGAATGTGGATTATTTATTGTTATTCTTTAATTTGCTCTATTTCTTTTTACATCTCTTACCTTGTCATCTAAATCCCATCATGTAATGATATCATATCATACTTGTGGGTTTATGGAATAGAATTTAAATATTATATGCATGGTAACTTCCCCAGCTATCTACTCCTTTTAAACAAGGCATATGCCTCTTACCTTTCCTCAAGAGTGATCTCCCTCCTAGTTTCATCCTCTAATTTCCTCTTGCTCACCCTCTAAATACTCCTTGAGGACTTATAAAATAATAATGTTATTGATGGTAGTTACATAATTTTGAAATTAGGCTTTTAAGAAGCCTTTGATCTAAGATCAATTACCCATGGTGGGATAACTAGTTGGGTTAGGTTTATTGATTGCATATCATTAGTTATAACCTCCACATATAGATATTTTATTTATTTATTTGTAGGTCCTTTGAGGACTATGTTAGTAAGGGAGGGTGATATAATTTTAGACTAATCCACACCTCCATGTTTCAGGAGTGGATGGATTGTATAAACTTGTTTACCCATTTTGGTTTTCCTTGAAGATGTGATAGTAGTATATTGGGAAGAACTTGTGGAAGGAATTGACAAATTGATCTGTGTGGAATAAACTTGGAGATAGGAGATGGCCAATGATGTTTCAATTTTTTAAAGGCCATTTTATTTTTCATGGTTTAGACATTATCAATCTCAAAGGGAATATCAGTAGTGGTGGCAATAATGAACATGGTTGGCAATGTGGGGGAATCTAAAACAATGGTAGTAGAAGAAAACTCCTCTACTTTTGGAGTGAGAAAAGGTATTTTCAAGATAGTAGTGGATGAAATTAAAATATTATGGGTGGTGGTGACATCCTCCAATTTTGGAGTGAGCAAAGGGGTTTTCAAAATATCATTAATAGGAACTAAATCAAAAATGGGAACACATGAAGAAACTTGGGAAGAAGGGAATAAAGTCTGAGCCTTCTTAACTTATTTATCATCTTTGTTTGGTGACTTACATTTTTTGACTATAAGGCTTAGAGCCTTTACTCTTTTTAATTATTCCTCTTCATCTATTTCTTACTTTGCCTCTATTTACTATTGGGGATCTGAAGGTATGATTTGTGGTTGGTCAACTATTGGATTATCTATGAGGGGAGGAGTCCTTGGCTTCCTCTTATAACAAATTATAGTCTTCAATGGTGGTTAGGAAGCTCATTTAATGGAGGCAGTATCTACTCTGTAGCTACCTCTCGCACACTAGATTCCTATAATTATGGTATTATTGTAGGTGTTTATAATGGCATTGTAGCTAGGTGTTCCTAGTCCTTTGCATCAAAGGAGTCCAAGTTAATTATATCCCCTTGAGCTCCCTTGCATTTAGTCCCACTCAAACTAGGATCTTTCTTAATATCCCTCAATAGTATAAGAAGTACTTGGGAAGACCCCTCTTGTATATTTATTTTATGGGGTATATTTCCCTAAAAATTAGAAGTATCCCATCTTCCAGGGGTTGGTATCCTAGTATTCATTTCCTAAACAAAAATTAAAGGCTCTTGTTGAATAATCCTCAAATGATTGTCTTTAAGGCCTATAATTTTCACTCTTTCTAAGACTTAGGCATCATCCTTATCATTTAGGAATAGAAAATCATAGTCACAGGGAACATGTTGGTATGGAATGCCAAATCCTTGGATATGATTTTATATTAGACCATGGGGCTCCCGATATCTATGTGGAAAGGTAGTCAATTCATAATTCTTCCTCCTATTTCCTACATCCCCAAAATGTCTCTTCATTATATAACGCATTCTGCCAATGATCATGTGATATCCATAAAATGTGCTTTTATTCTATTTTATCAAATCCTCTTCCACACTCCACCAATGTTGATATGCAATTTATTGATCTACAAGAATATCTAGTACATATTGGGTGAGGTGTAGGGGATGGATCTTATGATCAATGACCATGATCACCGTATAGTCTAAATATAACTAGTAGTCACACCAAAGAGCTTGTGTATCTTCTATACTATTTGAAATTTTAGGTAGTGGGGCCTCATGAATTTCTTACCATACTTGAGGATACACATCCTTGGTAATTTAGTTCATGTGCTTAGTATATGCATATATATGCATGAATTGGTAGTAATCACAAATGCAATTCTTTATATAATCTATGGCTAAGATCCAAATCTCCCCTAAGTCCCTATACACTATGCCCATTATGATGTCAAAAAGGTATGACATCATATAAAAATAGATGGTAGAATTTGGCCTTTTGTCTTTATGTATAAAATACTACCTTAACTTAAAGCTGATGATATCTCCCAATGAAAAATATACTTCACTAGTCATTATCATATATAGTAATGGTACCCAATCTAGGTTGATAAAATGGATACTTGGCATGCCATATAGTTTTTTCAATAAGGCCATCCAAATATAGACCCCCATTCTTAATTTGATGATGGGGCTTGAAGACTTCAACTTTAGGACCATAGTATCCCCAAGAAGAAGCCATGAGCTCATAAATTTCTCAATTTAATTATTCATGTTCCATGTTACCACCTTATGTTTATCAAATATTGCATCTAGAATTGGTAGAGATAATTACCTTTGGAAGTCATCACTAGTGATGTAGGCCACAACTATTTGGTGATCCATGTGGTGTAAGAAGGCATCTTATGTAATCTTGCTAGTAAATAACAAGCCCCATAGTAGGTCAATGTAGGGCATAACCTCAATCTTGGCCATTTTGAATTATATTCTTTCTCTCTTAAGAGAGATTAAGTTTGTAACAAATTGGCTTTGTGTGGGTGATAGATTTATTTCATGTGAAAATGCATCAATAGTATTAATTGCATTGCATAATTCTAATTAATTAGCATACCTATTGTCAAATATAATTGTGTCAAACACCATGTCTTTAAACTCTATAGAATCCTTGATGGAGAATGGTGATGGTATAAATACTCATATGAAACTCTTAGATGATGAATCCATTGTAATTGTTTGGTGTGCTAAAAGTCTATTTCTATGTATTGTGAAAACTCCTTTCCATTTGTTGCTTGTTTTCAATGGATTTGCAGGTAGTTAGGGATTTGTTCATAGAGTAACAATTGAGTTTAAATTCTCTTGTGAGTAATGAATATGTCAATAGTTGTACATCATGTATAAATTTCATTCAATTCTAGTTTGTGTACTTTTAATGTTTGACATTCATATTTTTTTTAACCTACATATTTCAAATCTTGTCAATATTTCTGGTGGGTTATATTATTTGTCAAGTGTTGGGAAGTATTTTTACTTTATTGGCTTTGTCTAGTGGTTTTTTGATAGTCAAGAGTCAATATTTAGGTTTTATGTTGGGACTAAGCCAATAATTATTGCAAACCAAAGGTTTAAAATATAGAGCTCAAAAAGGATGCCCAAAGAATAAATCCCTTGGAATAATGTTCAAATAAAATGTCTGATCAAAAGATTCTAATAAAATCTCTAAATGAAACCTCTAAAGTGAATAAATTTGACAATGACTATTTTGGACAAATTGTCTAATGAAAAGTCCTAAACCAAATGTTTGATATATAAATTCTAAATATGGAGTTTTAATAAAAATTAAGTCCTTTAGAATAATCATTAAAACAAAATGTCTAAAAAAATGTCTGACATGGAAATTCCAAACAAAATGTCCAATCAAAAACTTTGATGAATAATGTTTTGAACAAAACTACCAAATAAAATAAAACTCAAACATAAGTAGTGAATAGAATCCAACAAAAAAATATGAAACAAATATTCTACACAAATCTTTCAAACAAAATATTCGATGTAAAAACTTCAAACAAAATTTCTGGTGAGCAAGTCCCAAACAAAACCCCTAAATAAAAGAAAATCTAAACATAAATAGTTCCAAATAAAACTAAGTCCCAAAACTTACATAATAAAAAACTCTTGAAATGTATTAATAAGTTAATCAAAATGTCTAATTCCATTTTTTGTACTTCTAAGTGTAAAGATTAAGGAGCAATTAAATATATCTTATACAACTATGTAGAGGAAAGCTTAACAATTAATGCCAAATAAAAAATAAAGTGGGTTCCCGTTTCTTTAAGAAGAAAATGGGAATGTTGGGTACAACAAATGGTGACTTATAGGGGGAATATTTTTGAGTATTTGAGAACTTAGAACTTTGGCTAGTAATTTCAAATCAGAAATGAACTATGTCATAGAAAAACATTAGAATCACATATATGAAAGAGACTCCCAACTACATCATATAACATACTTATATTCTAATCCATGGATCTATGTGTGCTAAAGTGATGTTAATTTAACCCTTGTTGTGAACTTATTCTCAAAGGTTTTGAGAAACTATAGGTTTTGGTCTGGTTCTTTTAAACCTTATTAAATTATGGAAGCTTAGGGATTGCTCTACTACCAACTAGGTATCCATATCCTTGATAGAGATACCTTGGGTTCCTTATATTCTCTTCTCTTCCTTTATTTTTTTGATCATGATACATGTTAAATTAAACTTATTTCATCATGTGAGCTTTTGAACTCCTTTATTTTTTATTTTGGCTTTATTGATTGTTCTTTTGAACATATTAGTTCTTTTTCCTCTATTTTTATTTCAATAGAAGTAGGAGAGCCAAAACCATTGTGAGCTAGTGTAGTTATAAAACAAATCATTTACCAGAACATCCCTACCAACTACATCTGCACCAGTGATTATCACCTCCAAAAATTATTAATATGAAAAGTGTGTTTGGTCTAATGGAGTGATAAAATTTTCTAAATTCATATGAATTATTCAAGAGCAACTTTCACATGCCTAGTAAAAATATTCAATTGTGACACAACCCTGAATGACTATGATTACATACCCAAATATTGAATATTGAACACAAAAGTATAACTATTTTGTGAATAGACCCCAATTTTTTAATCCCTTTTCCAATTTCTTTTTCCCATATATACTAGTTTAAATATACAATATGGACAAAACTAGTAATATGTTAGCTTGGTCATGTCAGAATAAACCAATTTAGATTATCATAGGAAACAAAAAAATGCTTAACCCAAAAAGATGGAAAACTAAACTAAGAAAGTTAGAAACTAAACTAGAAAGTTGGGAATTAACCTAGAAATAGGAAACTAACCTAATACTACCTCTTCCACATTTTCTTTATCAATCGGGGGCATATTTAGACAATACAACCATGAATTATTGCTTTAAAAACTATCTATTGATTTGATATATGAGTTCATTGCCTTGAAGGTCCCTTAGATAGATTGCATTATTGATTAGGATATTTGAAATTTGATATGGTTCAATCCATAGTGGGGTAAATTTATCATGCTGGCCTTTCTTTTCATGGGATTTATCCCATAAAATCACTAAATTGGAGATCCTAAATTCTTTGAATTTTTCTCTTTTGTCAAACCATATCTTGACTATGTCTTGGTGTTTACTAAAATTTTTTAGGGCCTTAGTCCTTGAATTTTCCATTTCTATTATATCTAGTAATCAAGATTCAACTTTGTCATTTAGTTCCATATATGCCTACATAAATTGATAAGTCATCAACTTCAAGATTATTAGAAATATTGGCCTACATCCATAAACCATTAGATAAGGTAAAGCCTTGAGGGAGTGTTTATATCTCATTTGGCATGCCCAAAGGGAATACTAAAGTAGATTATACCAGTCCCTAGGCTTATCCCCATCTAATTTACTAATTACATCTATCATGTTTTTATTGGTTAATTCTAACAATCCATTTCCCTAAGGATAGTGGTTATAGGATGACCTAATGGTGATCTGATTGTCATGAGCCAATTTAATAAATTCAATTGATATAAATGCTAACCCATTATCACAAACTAGAGAAATCAGAGTACCAAATCTAGTTGAGATGTGTTATTTCAAGAAATTAATCACATCTTGTACTCTAGAATTTTATGTAGCCAATGCCTTAGTCCATAGGGTGCAGTAGTCTATAGCAGTGAGTACAAACTTATGATCTACTAAAGAGTTTGGGTTAATGACACCATTGAATTCCAACCCCCACTAGGAAAATGGCATTCCCTCAACAACAGGTTATAAGAGCATTGTTGTATGTAATTCTCTATTTTCTAAATCTTGACATTCATGACATATCCTAACATGGGCATGGGTAATCTTGAAAACTATTGGCCAATAATACATTCTTAAGATTTTGTGAGTTGTGGTGTTCCTAAATAGATGACCACTACCTATCTTTTGGTGCATGTTTTCAGAAACCTCTTGATCCTATTTTGTAGATACACATATAAGGTAGATGCCTTCATAATTTATCCTATAAATAATTCATTTATTAATCATTTAGTGAATATTTTTGAGCCTCAAATCTCTTTTTTTTTTTCAATTGAGTTCTAGGGGACAAGTGCCTATAAGAAGATATTGAATTATGTCAGTATACAATTCTCCTCTAGATACTTGAGCTTCACGAACCTCTTCAATATTAATACATGGGTCAATCTCAATCATGAGTTGGATGATGCCTTGATTATGGATGATTTTAGTAGGCTTTATTTCTATATAAAATTCTTGCATCTTTGTCATTCATTTGCATCTGCATCCTCCCAATTTATTATGTGACAAGGTAATATTGATAATAGGGTTAGGTATGATATCAATAGTTTTATTCCTCAATATGTAGTAGTGGAATATCTTCACCACTTTCATAAGGGCATAGATCTATTTATCAATCATGGAGTACCTAAGTTTTGTATCCTTCAAATTTATACTCATGAATGAAATAAATGTTCAATCTCATATTTCTTCTATGTTATGATAACATCAAATGTATATTCTAAATCAAATGAATATAAGTAAAAATCCTATATAAAATCAAGACTAATCAGTTTTGGATCCTGAGATATAACATCTTTGATGTCTTGAAAAGACTTTTAGGCCTCAGCTATCCATTCTATTTTAGCATCCTATTTGAGCATTGCATTCAGGGATCTCACAGTTTCTAAAAATCTTGAGATGAATTTACTAACAAAATTAATTTTCCCAAATAAATAATTGATCTCATTCTTGTTGTTTGGTGAAACAATCTTTGAAATTTCATAGATTCTATCTTGATCAATGATGATCCCTTCTTTTTTAATAGTATACCCCAAAAGATTACCCTCAATAACTCCAAATATGCTCTTATTACAGTTTAGTGGGATGCCAAACCTTTGGCATCTTTCAAAGATTGATTGTAGATGGAATACATGATCATTATTATTCTTGGATAAAATAGTAAGATCATCCATATATATGAATATACATTTAACTGTTAATCTTTAAAATGCATGATCCATTTCTCATGAAATGTGGTTGTTGCATTTATTAGGCTAAAAGGCATCCTCCTATATGCATAGATACCCCACTTTGTAGTAAATGTAGTTTTCATTCTATCTTTTGATTGTATTAGCAGTTGGTTATAACCTAAAAATCCATCTAAGAAGGACACCATTTTAGAGCCACTAACTATCTGTATAACCTCATCTAGAGAGGGTAATGGATAGTTGTCCTTCTTAGAAGCTTTATTTTATTTTTTGAAATCAACTAATAATATAATTTATCCACTCTTATTTCTGATTGGAACTAAATTGGACACCCAAGTAGAATGTCTGATTAGGAATACTATATTTACACTTAACAACTTTTCCACTTCTCTTGGAATGAGAGGTTCCAAGATAGGATTCACTGGTCTTTTTCTATCTAATGGCTTGTGGTTTGGTTTTAATGAAATTGTATGGGTGATAACCTTTGGGTCATAAACATTCAAATCCTCATATATCCATGATATCACAAATTTGTATTGGGTGAGTAAATCCTTCACCCATTGTATAAGGCCAATATTGACATAGCGTGGGCTACTCTTATCCCCAAAACTTTATCCCTTTTAAAGTCAAAATCATTAACCATAGGTTGCCTTTACTATTAATCTTAGGGATTTATATCAAATGTTTTACCTAAGGAGACCAAACCACTTGGGAGATTATTTTCTTTGAGCTGAAGGATACCTTCCTCATCTGCCTCCTCTTGGCATAGATAACTAACTTCCTTATCATCAATGAATTGGGACTCAAATTGTCTTGAATTGGTTAGAAACTAAACGATCTATTGGTCATCATAAAATACTTGGAAATTATCTATATTTTTAAGAATATAAGTACAAGGTACTATCTCAATGGAGAATCTCTTTACCTTGGATTTTTAGAGAGGCTCCAAATTAGTAGCTAAAGCAAATAGTGAATCCATATCTTGATTTTTCTCCCTAAGAACTAACATTATATTGAAAGCCTCAAATCTATCAATAAAATCCCATAATCTATGTTTATATATTTTTAGATATGACAACATACATGAGTATTTGTTTCTATCCTAATTAACTACCTGTTTTGAATCTCTATATACTAGCAACTGATTTACATTATTTTTGAGTGCAATGTACAATCCAAAAATCAATACTTCATATTCAACCATATTATTGGTGCAAGAGAGTTGTAACCTATATGATACCAATAAATTATTCCATTGTAGATAAATCAATTTAATTTCTACACCTAATCCTTATTTGGATCTGGTGCCATAAAAGTGGAGAGTCCACAGTTGATTGGGGCTATAGGATTTTTATTTTATATTTTATTTTGTGTAGTAAAAGTATAAATACCAAGTCAAGGTAACTCATAATTTACCTCTTCATTATTTACATTATACTCTGTGATTGTATACTTCATTTTTGGTTCTCCATCAATCTAAATTTGGTTTGGAAGGCCTCTCCATGGTAGCCAAATGTGAGATAAATTTATTAACAAATATCCATTTAGTGTCTTAGAGCATTCCCTACTTAGTAACAATCCATACCCTTCAATTATATCTAATATTAAGATGTTGATAGTCATATTTACTCATGGCTAATATGCTACTTGAATACACACATTAGTGAGCTCTCTAATTACTAGTACCACTTTTTTATCCAACTATGAGATTATTCTCTTTGATGAGATTGGAGTTAGGCCAAGAATTTGATAAATGCAATTAGGTATCATAGTTAATGAAGCTCTAGAATCGACTAAGAAATTATGAATATTCTTACCAAATGCCTTGATATTTAGCAAAAAGGGTGGAACCTCTAGCTTGATTTTTTATATGATATTAATGTTAGAAGCCTTTATTTTCTCTCTAAGAGATTTTATCTTTTCCATAGGGGTCTCAAACAACATAGTAGTGCTTGAAGGCACAGAGTCCTGGTGGAATTATGGTGGATTTTGCATTAAATTTTGTCTTACCATTTCTCTTTGAAAGATCTCAAAATCTATACAAAATTCAACATAGTCATGTTCACCATGTTGAGATGTGTTGTGAATTTTGCATGAGTTGGGCAAGGTTGTCTCTACTATATTGATTTATAAAGGCTTAATGGACTAGTTTGTATTATTTTCAAGCCTATTGAATGGTTTATTATACCTTTGGAACCCAAAATTATGATTATTATTTGGGCCATTAGTGTTTCTTATCTTTCTTTTCATGCCTAAGAAGTCATTGCTTAACTTCTAAATCATCTTTTGTATAAAATCCAATTGTTCTTTTATAGAGTTAGTGCCCTATATAATAAAAGTAGAGGATGTAACTAGATGTTGATTATGATAGTAACCGTGACCTTTTGCATGATTATTTAATAATATATAATTTGCTTATGTCATCTACGTTAGAGGGGGTAACATCTATAGTTGATTCTAATTGAATGCATGGACATTCTGCTTCACATGTGAAACTAGATTCAAATTTGGGAGGCCATTATTAACACTAGGTGTGTCATGCACCTAAGGATTAAGTTGTCTATAACTTTTGATGGAATTTTCATATGCTTATGCTAAAGTGTTGATAAAAATATCCCTTCATAAGAGGACTATAGTAACTGGGTCAAGAGCATTATTTTACATTTCTAATGCCAACACTTCATTTGTTTATATGTCAAGCTTAAAAAAGTGTAAATATTATACAATATTTTATTGAAGGCCCATATTGGCTCATCAGGCTCCCTCTTCATACTAGTAAAGTGTTGGTATATCAGACTAGGGATGATGAGTTTCCCAAACTATGCAAGAAAGGTAATTTGACACACATTCTATAAAGTGATGGATTTTTCTTGTAGATTAAGGTACCAATAATAAGTAACATCCATTAGTGTGAAAGGAAAAATTCTACATGTAACATATTCAGTAATAAAATTCATCAATATCAATGCATATTTGAAATACTTGATGTGTTCTTCTATCATTATTCCTCCTAAAGGAGAGAAAGATGACATATATTTTTCAGGATCCTCGATACATCATGCATATCACCTAGGATGGTAATATCATATCCAACCAAAAAAGGTGGTTGAGTTATAGGATGATTAAAATGTGGAATATTTCTTACTCCAGAAGGTGTTTTGGGTTTGTTATTGATAGAGGTAGTTTGTACAAATCTAGGCCATTTATTATTTGAAAAGGGTGAGACTAGAAGACTAACCTGAGCACTAGATCTAGTCACTCTCTTGGGTTACTCTAGTACAACTCAATGTATAAACTAACCTCTTTTATTAGATAATCTCAAATCCCTCCTTCTAGTGTTATAAAAAATGTTGATGTTGTTTTTATGCACACTAATTTGTAATGAGGTAACCTCTAACATTTTAGGATGTTAATAAAGGTAAAATCCACTCCAAAGTATGAGTTATAGGTATGTAGTTTTTTAACAACTAGGTGATGGAATAATAGGTAGGCCATGGAGATTTTTATTAAGGATTATGAATGAATTAATTGTCTCTAAAAGAAAATTAAAATATAATCAAGTTGGTTAAGTAGTCTAGGATAGTTTGATATAGGAAACTCAGAGGTTTGAGCCAAAGGTTGTCCATATTAGTATTTATGACATAGGATATTATGACTCAATCTAGAGAGGATCTAAGATAGTTATTATTTTTACACATAAGACTATATCATTGAAAAAAACCTTTACACACTTAGAAATATGAGACATTCAACTTACTCAAAAATGAAAAATATAATTGATAATTATTCAATAGCTTTTACACATCTAAAACTAGTATATTAATCAAAATAGAAAAAACTAATCATATTTTTTTCACTCTAAGAATTAATTAATAATAAAACCAAAAAATAATAAACCTAATTACATAGAATATGGAGAGAAAATAAACAAACACATGATTGACAATCAAAATTGATTCTGCTTTTGTATTGAATTTTTTGACCCCCTAAAAATTAGGGTTACATATATTTAAATAGACTTGGGCAGGGGTCATCTCATCCTCCAAGTATAAGAAAAATTATTATTACATGTTGTAGTTAGAGACTCAATTCTAACTTTAGTTTCAAAACTGTATGTGATGTATACATATAGCTAACTTACATTTATCGAGAATTAAAGTTAACCTTTACAATACAATGCAACATGTGCATGCTTAAAAATAATTTATGAAACTTTTACATTAATTTATAATCATAATAAAATTATTAATACAATATTGACACCACTATATTGAATTGATATGCACAAAATTGGCCCTTTTAATTAAAGTTGAGTGGATATTTGCATGGAATTAACTTTTATGGGAGTCATTATTGTAGATGTTTGTGTTGAACTAGATGTTAAAGTCTCAATATTATTCTTCTTCACCTCTAAATAAAGATAGAATTTGTGACCCATATGATATTCAAGTTTAGTAATGAGGGCCTATGCACCTTATTAACTTGCTCTAACAATTTTACATGTTCAACCTTTGTATTTTGGAAGTTGATCTTGAAAATTTCAACTTCTATTACCTTATTTATTTTAAAAATCAAATAAAATTCAATGTCCTCAAGTGAAAAACCTTATAAAAATTTCTTAAAATTCTCAGATGATTCTTGAATGAGTTGATCAAAATTGATTCTACTAATTAGTTTGCCTATTACATCTCTTGCCTTGGATAATTTCAATTCATCCAAGATCTATAAGATGAAAGTTTCATCCTCTTGATAGTTGGGAATCACTACCCCAACTATTTTAACCCACTCTCTAGCTTCCTAAGTTATAATGACCACCAAATTAAGGGTGTTGATGCCTCTGACACCTATCATTAAGTCTAGATGGTTGTATTCCTTCTTAGTAATGTATAAAATCAATAGTTTCAAATTATTTTCATCTTTATTCAAAGAGTTAAATAATCAATGTGTCTCAAATATGTGTGGGGATAATTCTACCCTTGTTGCCTTAATAACCTCTAGATCAATGTAACATTTTTATGTATCTTCCTTAACTCCAATCTCAAATCCTACTAGAATGTGGACTATTTATTGTTGTTCTTTGATTTGTTGTAATTCTTTTTCCATATTTTGCCTTGTCATATCATTTCCCTCATGTAGTTCTATCATAGAATCCTTGTGGGTTTCTACAAGAGACTTGAAATCTTATATGTATGGGGACTGACCTAGTTGTCTATTCTTTCTTTTAGACAAGGCATAAATCTCCTACCTTTCCTCAGGAATGATATCCCTCCCAACTTCATCTTCTATTTTAATCTTTTTCACCCTTTGAATGATCCCTAAGGACTTATCAAATAAGTATTTTATTGAAGGAATTTTTGTAATTTTGAAATTAGGATTTTGACAAGCCTTCAATTTAAGATCAACTATCTATGGTGGGATAACTAGTTGGGTTGGGTCTATTGATTATGTATCCTTAGCTATAGCCTCCACATCTAGATCTTATGTATATTGATCTATATATCCTTTAAGGATTGTGTTAGGAAGTTAGGGCCAAATAATTTTAGACTGATCCACACCTCCATATTAGGTGAATGAATGTACTGTATAGACTTGTTTACCCCTTTGGCCCTTCTTTGAAGATGTGATAGTAGTATATTAGGAAGAACTTGTGGAAGGCATTTTCAAATTGATATATGTGGAAGAAACATGGAGATGAGAGATATCCAATGTTTTTACAATTTTATTAGAGGCCTTTTTATTTTTCATGGTTTGGACTTTAGTAGTCCCAAAGGGAATATTAGTAGTTATGGCAAAATGGACATGGCTGATACTATGGGTGAAACTAAAACAATGGTGTTAGAAGAAACCATATATACTTTCAAAGTGATCAAATTTATTTACAAAAAAATAATGGATGAAATTAAAATATTAGGGGTAGAGGTGACATCCTCCACTTTTGGAGTGAGTAAAGGGGTTTTCAAATTAGCACTAATAGAAACTAAACCAAAAATGGGAACAAACAAGGAAACTTGGGAAGAAGGATCTTAAGGTTGAGCCTTCTTACCTGATTTGTCATATTTACTTAGTGACTTCCCTTTGTTGACTATAAGGCTTAGTGATTTTTCTCTTTCTAATTATTCCTCTTCATCTATTTCTTGCTTTGTCTCTATTTGCTATTGTAGAATTAAAGGTATGACCTATGGTTGGTCAACTATTGGATTCTCTATGAGGGGAGGAGACCTTGGCTTCCTATTATAACAAATTATAGTATTCAATGGTGGGTAGGAGGTTTTATAAATTGAGGCAATATCTATCTGAGTAGCTACCTCTTACACTATATTCCTATAATTATGGTGGAGTTGTAGGTGTTTGCAATGACACTACAACTGGGTGAACTTTGTCCTCTACATTAGAGGATTCCAAGTCAATTAGATCCCCTTAAGATCCCCTATGCTTAGTCTCACTTAGCTCAAGATCTTTTATAACATCCCCTAATAATATAAGAAGTCCTTGGGTATGCCCCTATAATATCTTTGTTTGTTATTGGGGTATATTTCACTAGAATTTAGAAGTAGCCCATCCTCTCAGGGGTAGAAACATAGTATGCATTTCCTAAATTGAAATTGAATGTTTTTGCTGAATAATTCTTAAATGTTACTCTTTAAGGCTTGAATTTTTTTCCCTTTCTAAGACTTGGGCATCATCCTTAACATTTAGGAACAAAAAATTATGATCTTAGGGAACATGTTGGTATGGAATACCAAATCCCTAGATAAACTTTTATCTCCAATTATGGGGATCCCAATCTCTATGTGTCAAGGTAGATAATTGATAATGTTTCTTCTTATTTCCTACATCACCTATATACTTCTTCATTATATAACACATTCTACCAATGATCATGTGAGATCCATAAAAGGTTATTTTTATTTTGTTTTATCAAACCCTCTTCCACACTCCACCAATTTTGATATCTAACTTATTTCTCTTCAAGCTTATCTAGTATATACTTGGGGAGGTAAAAGGGGTGGACCTTATGACTAGTTACCATGATCATTGTATAGTTTGGATATAACCAATACTCACCCCAATGAACCAGTATATCTACTATGTTCTTTGAAATTTTGGGTAGTGGGGCCTCATGAATTACCTACCATACTTGAGGATAAACATCCTCAGAAACTTGGGTCATGTGATTAGTATATACATATATAAATTAATTAGTAGTAATCTCAAATTTTATTATTTATATAGTTTGTGGTTTGGATCCAAAACTCACCTAAGTCCTTATACACTATGCCCATTATATTGTCAACAAGGTATGACATCATATAAAAATAGACAAAAAAACTAGGACTTTTGCCTTTATGTAGAACTTACTCCCTTAGTTTGAAGTTGATGATCTTTCCCAAGGTAAAATTTATGTCACTAGTCATTATCATATCTAGTAATGGCACCCAATCTAGGTTGGGAAAATTAATACTTGGCATGCCATATGGTTTATTCAATAAGTCCATCCTAATATGGAAACCCATTCTAAATTTATTGATGGGGGTGGGAGACTTTCCCTTTAGGACCATAGTCTCCCTAGGAAGAAGCCATGAGCTCATAACTTTCTCAATTAAATTCTTCTTGTTCCATGTTACCACCCTATGTTTATCAAATATTACATTTGGAATTGGTAGAGATAAGTACGTTTGGAAGTCATCACTAGTGATGTAGTCTATGACCATCTAGTGATCCATGTGGTGTAATAAGGCATCTTGTGTAATCTTTCCCACAAATAATAATTCCTAAAATAGGTCAATGTAGGGAATAACCTTGGGCTTGGCCATCTTGAAGTACAGTCTTTATCTCTTAAGAGAGAGTAAGTCTATAACCAATTGACATTATGTAGGTGATAGATTTCCTTCATGTGAAAACTCATTGACAACATTGATTACATCCCATAATTTTGAGTAATTAGCATATATATTACTAAATATTATTACTTCAAACACCATTTCTATAAAATATATAGAATCCTTAATGGAGAATGTTGATGGTGGTAGTGTTCCTCTAAAACTCTTAGATGATGAAGCCATTATAATTATTTAGTGTGCTCAAATTATATTTTTGGTTACTTGCTTGCAATGGATTTTTAGGTAGCTAGGGCTTTGTTCATAGAGTAATAATTGATTTTGAATTATCTTGTAAGTAATGATTATTTCGATAGCTACATGTCATGCATATATAAGTTTACATTTAAATCTAATTCATGTACTTTAATATCTAATGTTCATATGTTTGATTTACCTACCTAGTTCAAAAATCATTATTTTAGTTGGTGGGTTACATTCTTTGAAAAGTGTCAGGGAGTAGTTTTGCTTTATTGGCTAAGTCTAACAAGCTTTCAGTAATTAGGATTTGGGAGTCAGGATTCATTTTCAGACTGAGCCAATAATTCTTGCAAACCAAAGGCTCCAAACATAAAGCCCAAACAAAATGATCAAATACCAAATCCTTAGAAATAATGTTCAAACAAAACTTACCATCAAAAGATCCAAAGAAAACCTTTGAATGAAACCTTTGAAGCACATAAAGCTGATGATGATTATTTTGGAAAAATTACTTGATGAAAATTTCCAAATAAAAGTTCTGATATAGAAATTTTGAATAAGGACTTTTGAATAAAAACCAAGTCCATAAAAGTTGTTCGAATGAAATATCTAAATAAAATATTTGACATAGAAACTTTGAACAAAATTACCAATCAAAAACTCTAATGAAGATTGTTCACAATAAAACTAATGAATAAAATAAAACCTAAACATAAATCACAAAAAAAAAATTGATGAACAAATACCAAATGAATATTTTGAATAAAATGTTCGATGAGAAACTCCAAAGAAAATGTCTAATGAACAAGTCCTAAGAAAAACCCACAAATAAAAAAGAAATTTGAACCTAAATAGTTTCGAATAAAACTAAGTCCCAAAAATTTCATAATAAAAAAGTCCAAAAATGCATTAATAAGTTATTCAAAATGTATAATGGCATTGTTTGTATTTCTAAGTGTAAATATTAAGGAACAATCAAATAGAACTTGCATAACTATGTAGAGGAAAACTTTAAAATAAAGTCCAAATAAAAAAGAAAGTGGGTCCCCATTTCTTTAAGAAGAAAAGGGGAATGTTATGTACAACAAATTTCACTCCTCTTTCCTTATTGTAACTACCTCATAATGTATGGCAAGTGTACTTAACCATCTCCAACATACCTCTTCTCTTCACTTCTCTCTTACTCTATAAAATTTGCCTCTTTTAGCTTGGAATGTAATATTTGGTGGATTATGGATAAGCCCTACCCTAATAAACACTTATTTTATACCTTTTAAATGAATAATAATCTGATTCACCCACATTTATGCTTATTATTAGTGTATACTTATGATAATGCATGAGTGATATTGGTAGCATTGTGACTCCCTTTCATTTTGTCCCATCACTATTACATATTTGTAGGTCATATAAAGTGTCATGTTTGGTTATGTAATGAATCAGAGATGAATACATGCCATTAGTGTTGATTTAATTCACCTTTTGACTATCTATCCTAGTTCATGCATATCCCAATACCTCTATGTTGAAACATTAATGTGAAGGGAACTTCAATTAAATTTGAGTGGTCTAATCAGTCTTGATTCATTCTATAAGTGCATTGTAAACAAGTGGAGGACTTGGTTATTTTGGTTCATCACCTCATTAGGTTAGGTTTATTTAATATTTCTCTCTCAATTTTCACCCTAACAAGTTATTATCAAAGGTGATGAGCCTAAAAATATATATCAAGGGAGAGAGCCCTATAAACCTAGAGGTTTAGTCCATCCATAGGTCACCCATAGCCTTTAGACTAATCCCATGTTAGCCCAAGCTTTGATAATTTTGAATAATCCTCTCTTAAGGGTGTTGTTTGGTGAGTTAATAGTTATAAAATGCCTAGTGGGATTGGGTTACAGAATATTGGGGCACATCCCATTGTCAAGAAGATGCTAGCGTTGAAGAATCAAATTTTTAGTCAAGATCTCATGCCAAGGGCCATCATAAGGTCTTCATCTGAGGGTAAGAAATTTTTTTTGTTAGTAAATTTTATTATTTAGTTATTTGATGATGTTTAATGGCTAGTTATGAAGGAAAATTATACTCTACACCTCTTTATCAACCTTATTAAGACCTATACCAGCCTTACCATGAGATTTACCAGTATTGTAATGAGCCCTATCAATATTATGATGGTTCATACCATCCCTATGGTATCCCCTATTAGCATCCTTGGTAGCTTTCCTATCAAGACTACTATCCCTCCTTCCCTTGCCAACTACCCTTTCAAGCTACACATAATTTATCTGATGAGTTGGAGGAGTTAAAGAGCATGAATATAATCATTTCTAATCAGTTATTTGCCTTGAAGGAGGACCAATATCAACACACCCAATTCTTTGATATTTCATTTCCTACTTCCCCATGTTAATATATTTGGACTTATACTCCCATGTCAAACCCAAACTACGAAGAAAGGAGGGTTTTAAAAGTTAGTAAAAGGATATTTCAATGTCTTGAAGACCACTCACCTCTTCTTTAATCTAAAGTTGTTCATGAATGTGTAGTTATGTAAAGAGAGAAACATGTTGTGTGTGTCAAGCCTAGGAAGTTCCCAAGCTTTTACACTGCCTCTTCACTCCCCAAACTCACTCAAGAACAACCCATGGAACCTTACATTCCTAATCCACTAGTTGGCCATTCCTACCCTCCCATCATCTCCCTATTTGAATGAGGACCTATGATTTATAGAGAAGATGAGGGTCATCTAGATGAAGATGAGTGTATAGAGTCTAATTTAAGAAATATTGAAAGTTTTTAAAGTTCTTCATTTATCCTTCATACTATAGTCATTCATGAGAATAAATATACACCTAATTTTTAAGATAACCCAGTTGCATTCAAGGTAGGATTTAAATATCCAACTATGAGAAGGAATTTGATGAGTAACATTGATAAGGTGATAGTATTTTAAGATATTAACCATGTTGCATCTAAAAGTGGCTTGTAAAAACATATTTAACATGATACTTCAAGAAGATATGATGATGGGATCACTCTTAGTACTCCTAATCAGCCCAAGAGATCAGACTCTAAGAATAAAGAAAAGCTTGATGATGTGGAGTAGTCAAAATGGTATGACCCCAAGGAGGATGAGACAAAATAAGATTTTATTTTAAAATATAGTCATGAAAATAGTCCTTATGAACCCCTCATGATGGAAGCTAAGAACACTTGAAGTGATTTAGAGGGTCAAGTTGTAGTAGAAAATAAGCCTTTTCATGACCTTATTAGAAAGTTAAGAACACTTAATCAGCATGTTGATCCATAAGAAAATGTAGACACTCAAAAATTACCATGTTTTTGATGTCAAAACACCCTTAGACCCTTACCTAACCCACTTTTTAACTTTCTAACTTAATCATTTTAAACCACCTCTTTTTAACAACTTTTCAACCATTTTACTATAAACCCTCGAACACTAATGGTTAGCCAAAGCACTAACAGTTTTTATCCAAACCAATGATGGTTATCCAAACTATTGATGGTTAACCAAACCATCAATGTTTGTTAGCCAAAATGATGATGGTTAGCCAAACCACTGATGGTTGGGTCCCCCTACCTATATCAAGCACTTTCCAAATTGAGTGTGAGATTAACTTCATACTAAATTTGTCAACTTTCTATTTGGTGATACAAATTACCTTTGTAGTGCCCAAATTAGCATCTTTATCCCTTACCTATTTAGCAACTTCTTCCACCTCCAATTGATAACTTATTCTTATAAAAGGAGAGATACAAGAAGGAGAATGGATTTATAAATTCCATAACTACATTCTATCATAATATCTTTTAAGGTATTCAATAACAAAAACACAAAACTCTACTCAAATCATTATTATAGGCTATAGTACCATTATCCTGGCAGAATCCTCTAGGTCCTTTCTACCCTTTCTCCATTACCCTTGATAATAGGTATGTCTCTCTTTGTTTTTAGTTTTGTTTAATACTTTTATTACCCTGATAAAATTCTATTTGCATTTTTTTCTTACCATCCAAAACCCATATCAAACCTCTACTAACCTAAAATCCTTACCCAAACATTTGTTTGATCTTTTACCCAACTTACATTTCATTTTTTGTGTTTCTCAAAATTTGATAGGTAACCACCGATGGTCAAAAAGACCACCGATGGTTAGACAAACCACCAAAGGGTAGCCAAACCAATGATTCTTATCCAAACTACAATTTATAACCAAACCCTTAACCATACCTAAACTAGAACTCTATTTTTTGTGTCCTTATTACCCTAAAAACTAAAAATAGAAACCAAAATTGACCTAAACATTTCCTTTAATAATATAGAATTTTCCCTAATGATATTTTATTAGATCACTCACATTTCATTTGAAAATATTTACTTCTTTAGATTACTTCATGTTATTCAAATTTTCCTTCTATTTTTATCCAAACCTTTTATCAAAAAGGGGGATTGACAATCATCTTAGTGAGCTATTACTTTCTTAGATCTATCATATGCTAAGCAATCCCCCCATCTTATTATCTAATTAACAAGTTTGTTTTAGTTTTTTTATACTATAGGTCTTCCTCCCCAACCAAAGAGGATATATCACTGCATCTGGATATCAACACGTGCATACTTTCTACCAAGTACCCTTACATAGCCATTTATTTTAGGTTTACTTCTAATTTCACAAACTAATAAATGAGGAGAAAATTTGAGTAAAATATCCTGGCATGCCTAGTAGGACCCACCACCTTTATTTTCTGAGTTAGCATTGTATGTTTTTCTCTCTATATATATTGTTTGCTTATCCAAGGAAATCTAAATTTTCCATTTTATGCTTAAAATAAACCTTACATCCATTATTTTCTTATAATTTTAGTTCACCTAGTAACTTAAAAAGCTAATTAATCTATCATAGATTCACTTTCTTATCGCACATCAAACCTATACCACTTTCATAATTAACACACCATAACATACTTGAAACAAGGACTGATCAAGATTTCATCATCTAGTGGTAACATTACCCCCTCCTAGCTATCCCACTTGGATTTCACCACCAAGGGGAGAACAAACTCAACTCTCTAGTTGAGTACAAACTCTGGACTCAATATATCTTGGCTAAGTACCTGACACCCTTATCATTATGGGATTGTGAAGTGAAGGGGTAGGCCCCAACACCAAGCCATGTAATGAATTTCAACACAAATTCTCTTGAGTTCCTAAACATTACCTAAAACCATATTTTACTTGCTAATATAGTACCTAATTTTCAAGAAAAATTATCCCTCACACACTTTTAACTAAGGCATAATCCAACACAAGATAAAAGTTATCCTAGAAGCTAAGACACTAAGCGTATGCATTACTTTCTAGAATTTTTTCTTATTTTTTATTTATTTGAGTTGTGAGGAATCAACCTTATACCATCAAACTTCCATTATTTTGACCTCATTTACCTTCATCTCCATTACTTTGTTCAAATGGAGAGCCCAAATAACCTTTTCTAGAGATCTTAGCTTGGCTAGAATCTTAAAACACAACCCTTTTGAATCTAAGAGTTACCTATCATCTCAAGATAGCTATGCTCCTTACCTTACCTATAATCAACCCAAATCTACCCATCAACCATCAAAATTCAACCATAATCAACCCCCAAACCATCAACTACCACCTAAACTACTTATAATGTTAATGGACCAAATAAGCAAAGTATAGTTATCTATTTCCAGCACCCATAACCAATCAATCCTTACCTATAACCAATAAAATTTCAACATCAAAAAATAAATAAATTATCAACAACACTTTAACCATTATCTTACCTAACCAATAACCTATCAACATCTACCACATCCATCACCCCAACCTTGTCAAAACCTGGGCCATCTACCCTACCCATCATATCAAATACCTTAACCCACCTTATTAGCATAACCAACTCTATCAAACTTAACCAAAATAACTAACCAATCAACCTATAAATGTATCAATCAACAACCATCAACTAACCTTGTCAGCCTCACCCAACTTATCAAATCTAACCACTAAACTAACCTTATCTCTCTTAACCAACCTACCAATATATCAACTTATAAATCTAACCAAGCAACTAGACTATAAACAAAACCTACTTAACCTATCAAAACCATTATACCCCTCAAACCAAAAAACCCTATCAGATCAACCAATTAATTCAAAAACTCAAGATCCATTGGTGCACCCTCTTCCTAGATGGTACACACTAGTGGGGGAATCGTACACCTCAATCCTTGATAAATTCTTGGAGGATTTTATCATTAACCTTCCTCTAATCAAACCCATCAATAATTCTCTTCCAAAACTAATTTTCTTTGTAGAGATTGATTTTTTTGCCTATCATCTCACCAACATACATGAAGCAGATAGATGTGTCTCTTTAAGAGGCTCATCCAAAACCTTATCAACCATAAGGAGGTTTCAAAATAAATTCTTCACATTCCCTCTAACCTAGCCTTAAATATCATCAAATAATTAATCATTGAACCTATTCCTTCACTCATTATTGAGGGAACCATGGTCCAACCCTCAACCAAACCACTTGTTACCAAAGTAGAACCTTGTCAACTTTCCTTAAAAACCACATTCAAGGAACTAACCAACAAACTTATTCCACACACCCATGTGGAGCCAACCAACCAAACTATTCCACACACCCATGTGGAGCGAACCAACCAACCTATTCCATGCACCCATGTGGAACCAACAACTACCCTATTCCATGCACTCATATGGAGCCAACCAACCAACCTATTCCACTCACCCATGTGGAACCAACCAACTAACCATTTCTACTTACCCATGTGGAGCCAACCAACCAACCATTTCCACTTACCCATGTGGAGCCAACCAAAAAAAAATCCACTCACCCATGTGAAACCAACCAAGCTACCTTTTCCACCTACCACTTTTATGGAGCCTATCAATCCAACCATTATTAACCAAACCAATCCTACCATCAACCAAACTAAACCAACCATTGACGTAACTTTACCTGTAACCATTCACCCAACCCTACCTCACCAACCAAACTAAGAAATCAAACTAATAGACCAACTCAACCACTTATCTTACCTCTCTCAACTAGTCAAACCAATCTCTACCCAACTCAATCAACCATAATCAACATACCTTTTTGCTCAACTATAACCAAGCTACCTAACCACCCAAACCAAAATCAGCCTATGAAACCTACCCCACCCACAAAAAATTAACCCAATAACTTTTTCCTTGCCTTGGTGTACTAGAGAAAATCCCACCAGAACTACCACCTATGAACTTTAACTATTAACCATTAACAACTAATAACTAACAACCCTTGGGGAGGTGGGTGAAATCATCTTCACCCTCCTAACACCTTAAAACTAACCATCATCTCACCTTGAGATCATTTCCACTCTTCTGACCATCCATGGAAAAAAAAACTAGGGAAGCTTCCCCTCTATAAGGCTCTAACCATTTATTGACCCAAAAAAATACCTTAACAATTACCCCAATGAACTCTTAGCACTTTCACCTCAAATGCATCTACTTGACCTATTCAACCAATCAAAACCTATCAACACCATACAACAAATGAACCTTACCCAGCCTCTCTAAATCAATCTAATCAACCTAATTCACCTTATAACCTACCTATCAATTTATGTAATTAACCTAACCTAACCTACCCAGCTAAACAATCTTCCCTGACCTCACCCATAATTAGTTGAACCATACCTATCACCTATCAAACCAATAACCATCAAACCAACCTTTCAAACTTCAGCCAACCTATTCAACCAACCCACCTTATTAGTCCTACCTAAGCAATTAAATCCAATCAACCAAAGCCAAACCAAACCATAAACTTATTAACCAACCTTGAAATTTTTTTAGAGTCACCTTCTCCACCAAACTACCTAAACATTGGAGATTACCCTTCTCCCACCATTTATACTTTCTCAAGATCATACCCCACCTTGGATATCTAAGAACTCACAAACCAACCACCTTACCTTAACCATGAAACCATTAGAGATTACCCTTGTCCATTTACCTATCACCTAACAAACCTTGCCTTTTTTTCAACCCATACCTTTCCCCATCTACCCTAGTTTTACAAAGTAACTAGGGGACATCCTCTCTTGATTGACATTAACCATCCATGCAAGCATGGATTTAGGGCATATCAAACTTAGAACTCTTATATGCTTTTGATCTCATGTTTATTCATTGGTTAAACCAAGTTCCTTATCATTTTATGTGTCTAATTTAAGGTTGTCCCTTGTTTTCAATCACATTCATCTCCTTCTCTTTAAGAATAACTTATTAAAAATAGGATCATGTGATTATCCATAATAGAATTTGCCTAATCCTAAACATGGATACCACATCTCTACCCATGGCATGGTCCTCATGGATACTTTATGTCTCTAATAAAATGGAATCCCATGGTCATCACTTAAAACTACCTCTTCCACCCATCCTCATCCTTATTGTGCCATGGATTTGCCTCCATAAAGGAAAACCTTAGGCCTATATAGATTGCCCATGTCTACAAAAATATATAAGCATTTGGGATACCAAAATATCATTTAGGTTAATATATTTAGTATAAAAATTACTCCCTTGAAGGATAGTTTCTCAAAATAATCAAAAGTGCTTGAACTTAAAATAGACTTCTCCTTTGAAGGAAAACTATCAAATATGAACAAACTAAAACTTAAACCACTCCCTTAAAGATTGGCTAAGATAACTTTATTAAAATCAATGATTTAAAGCTTTTTACATTGATCAGCTTCACTACCCTATCAAACCAAGAAACAATTGACCCTAAAAATAAAATAAAGGGCTATCCCAAGAAAACTACAATCAATTTTCATCAGTATACTTCCTACATCAATCAGTCTACACCTAGCATATGACATGGACTTGTCTACCATGGTTCCTAGGTGACTTACAGAAGGGGAAATCCATCCCCACAAGAAGGTTTCCATACCTATCACCCACTACCTACCATCCATTTCCCCTTTTGTCATTTAAAAATCAAGGGATTTGAGCTTATATGACACCATGTGATCAAGTTACCTTTTTTAACCATCGAACTAACAACAAAGCAAAAGTGTAATAGGGTTTTATGTTCATAAACCCACCCATCTTGCCATCATGGTCTTTTTTAATCATAGTGTTTATCTACCCCCTTATACTTTCATGAGCACTTGGGATAACATGTCTTCTCCCTTTGGATTAATTGAAACCCAATCATCACCTAATCAATCGAACAACCCAAACCAAATTCAACCCATCAAACCTATAAAACCAACCTTATTTACCTCATCCAAATAAACCAATAACCACCACCCAAACTAGAAACTACCAATCACATTCACCCAATCCATCCATTCAAGATAACATATCTAACCATCTAGCCAATAAGTTACCTTGACCTTTTACCTTGGGGAGTCACCTTCCTAAAATTTTGAGATTACCTTTCTCTGTAATCCTAGCAACCCAAAACCAAACCAAACCTATCCTTTGGAGGTTAATTTTATTTAATCAGCTCATCTTCCTCCAATCAAACCCATCAAAAACTAAGTTCAAAGCACTACATCTAGCCTAAAGTTTAATTTGGATCCACCCTCTATGGGACTATGTAGGCAATGCCCTCTTGTCTAGTACATCAAGAGTCATCTTAATCATCCCTTACCCAATTACCTTAACCTAATGAGATGTGTCTTCCTCCTTTTGAGAAATTAAAACCACCCACTTACCCTAACCACCAAACCATTAGGTATTACCTTCCCCTACAAACCTTCCACTTGACCAAGCCAATCCTGCCCTTTTGGAGATTACCCATCTACTACATTTGCCAACCCTTTGACCATCATCATACATAACCAATAACCCATCAGCACCAAATTAATAATTATCTTTGCCAATATCAACTTCAACATATCCAATCTCATCAACCATTAGGTCACCCACCTTCAACATCATGCCAACCAACCTAATATATCAACCCAACCAACCTTATTCAACCACCCTTAACAAATTAAACCCTTACCTACCAATAAAACTTTTTAAACCTAACCTGCCATATTAAAACACCTGTCTACCCAAACCTTATTAACTAACCTTACCCACCTATAAATCAACCTTATCCAATCACCCTAGCCTATCAAATCCAACATTACCCATCTTATCAACTTTTTTAACCCTTTCAATCCAAACCAAACCAACCAGTACACCCAAGTGGGGAAATCCATTTGAGCACCCTTTAGCCTATTTGGTAGTCACCCTCTCCCTATAAATTTGGAGATTACCCTTCTCTACCCATTTCTTTAGGAGACACCTTCTCCCCCCACCATTAGAGACCATCTCTTCTCTGCACCCAACCATGAATAATTGGAGATTACCCTATTTTACCCAACCATTTAGCCACATCCACCTCAACATTGGCCCTTTTTGACCCAAACTATTGTATATTTTTTGATGACCTTGCCTTGGTCCTTTTAACTACATCGACCAATTTTTTCATGTTGAACATTTGAATTTGCACCACCTCATGCACAACCAGCTAGATCATTTGTGTTTTTAATTGGGAACACTTCTTACCCTATATACCTAAGTAAATTATAACCCTATATAGGATAATTGATAAAGCTAACCCAATTAGTTATGACCAATGTTGGGGATCAGTTACTTTGACATTTATCCTAGAACCTAACCTTATTGTTACCAACATGGCAATCTTAGTCTTTACATGATCTTAGTTGTCACACTTATTTACATTTTATGGACATGTTTTGTCTTAGATTCCAAACTTTGCCTTTTTATCACCCACTTTGTGAGATATAATCTACCATTTAGCAAACCCCAACCTAATTCAACCTTCAACTCATTAGTTCCTAATTTGAGGAGGAATACCTCCTCCCATACTTAGGGCAATCATACCTTTTGGAGATGACCTTTCTCCATAAACCTTCACCCAAAATAAACCATGTGATTCTTGAATTTAGAGGAACCCAGTTGAGTATCACTACCTTACCCTCAGAGCACACATATTCTCTACAACCCAACCATGAACCATTCAAAAAATAAATTTTTCCTAAATTTTTCTTTGGATATTACTTCCATAAAACTATGTAGGTATTTTCCTCTTTCCTAGTGCATCTAGAGTGAGCTCAACCATCACCCTTCACCTTTAACCCTACCCAATAACCTACTCTATTTTTTTTTGTATCTTATTGACCCAAAGCTGCATAACAAAAAGGGGATAAATGTAGACACTCAAAAAATACCTTATTTTTTATGTCAAAACACCCTTGGACCCTTAACTAACCCACTTTTTAACTTGCTAACTTAACCATTTTAACCCACCTATTTTTAACCACTTTTTAACCATTTTCCTCTAAAACCTTAACTACCAATACTTAGCCAAAACACTGATGATTAGCCAAACCACTGATGGTTATTATTGAAACTACTGATAGTTATCCAAACCATTGCCGGTTAGCTAAACCATTGATGGTTGTTAGCCAAACTACTGATAGTTAGCCAAACCATTGATGGTTAGCAAAACCACTGATAGTTAGGTCCCCCAGCCTATATCAAGTAATTTCTAGATTGAGTCTGAGATTAACTTCATACTCAATTTTTCAACTTCCCATTTAGAAATACAAATCAACTTTGTGGCACCCAACTTATCATCTTTATCCCTTACCTACTTTGTAACTTCTTCCACCTCTAATTGACAACTTCTTCCTATAAAAGGAGAGCTGTAAGAAGGAGAATGGATCTAGAAATTTCATAACTACATGATATCAAAATATCTTTGAAGTTATTCAATAAAAATAACACAAAAATATACCCAAATCATTCCTATAGGCTAGAGTACCATTACACTATAAAAATTCTTCCATGTCTTTTCTACCCTTTCTCTATTACCCTTGATAATAGGTATGTCTCTCTTTAATTTCAATTCTATTTTCTACTTTTAATTCCATAATCATATTTTGTTTTCATTATGTTATTACTATCTAAAACTTGTATCAAACCGATACTAACCTAAAACCGTTACCCAAACATGTGTTTGATCTTTTACCCAACTTGAATTTCATTTTCTATGTTTCTCAAAATTTGACAAGTGACCATTGATGGTTAGCTAGACCACTAACGGTTAGCCAAACCACTAATTTACCTTAACCACTACAAGTTACTATATATAACCAAACCAATAACCAAAATCTTAACCAAAATTAAACCAAAACTCTATTTCTTATGTCTTTGTTACCCTATAGACCAGAAACAACAACCATACCTAATCTAAACATTTCCTTTAATAATCTGGCATTTTCCCTAATGTTATTTTATTAGATCACTCACATTTCATTTAGAATTATTTACTTCTTTATATTACTTTCATGTTATGAAACTTTTCCTTATTTTATTTTTATCGAAACCTTTTATCAAAAAGGGGGATTTATATCCATCATAGTGAGTTGTTGCTTTCTTAGATCTAGTGTATGCTAGGCAATTCCCCCATCTTATTGTCTATTCAACAAGTTTATTTTAGTGATTTCTCAATATATGATATTCCTCCCCAGTCAAATAGGATCTCTCACTTCATCTAGTTATCAATGAATGTGTATTTTATACTAGGTACCTGTTACACACCCTTTTAATTTAGTTTTACTTCTACTTTCAAAAACTAAGAAATGAGGAGAAAATTTGAGTAAAACAAGAAATGCTAAGAGTGACAATAATGTTCATCTTTCTTTCAATAATCATGAAGAAATCAACTTTTGGGAAGACCTGGAGACCTTTTATTTAGGTCTAGATAATAAATATCCATCTCATCAAGAAAATGTTAACATTATCAACTAGGCCAATGAACATGGTGAAGAGCTCAAGAAGGACCCCAAAGAGAAAACTATGGCATCTAGCCCTATTGAGTATTCAAGAGTAGATAAAAATTATTGATCACATGAGTCAATTATAATAGGACATAATCAAGGAGACTAAATATTTTAATACACAAGTACTTCAAGAATAATACAAGGTTCCTAGTTGGAAAATAGCTCTTGAGGTTTAGTCTCAAGAGATTCAATTTTAAAGGCCACCAAGGTATCATGACTATGATACTTGTTATCACTTAAATTTTAAGTCCTTAAGGAGATGTCTCATCTTCCTCATATAAGTGGCATAATGAAAACATTTTACTTTTTGTGGGTACTCAATTTAATGAGATGAATCGCTAGTAGGGCTAGTTCCCTTGATGCACTCTTTGAAACACTCCAATTATCAAATTTGCATGAAAAGGGTTAATAGGAAAAACTTGAAAACCTTAAATGTGATTCACCAATATTTAATTTCCTCCCATTTACTTAAATTATACTTCTTATATAAAATCAAAGATTTTTTCACACAAAACTCATAACATAAGGTAGATTGTTACATCAATGTTTCATATGTTAGGTTCAAGATGTATATTGATGTTTAGGAGGGATTATGAATTATAATTTGGATAATGGAATCATATAACACTTATACACTAAAGAGAACACTAACAAATACATGTAACAATTACTCTTCTACACACTTGGTGAACAATTAAGGATAACATGTTAGAAAAGATCATCTTCTACTAGACAAGACCACTAAAATTGAAACAAAACTCAATTATATATAATGTAATTAGGTAAATTTTTATTACTTCAAGAGTCATTCAAATACAAAATTTTCTAGGGTTTCACCATTAACTAATGGATGCTACTCAAAAGAGCCAAAAAGGTCACTATTTATAGTATTTAGGAGAGAGGTAAGACAAATAAAGTCCAAAGGTCACTTAAACACATTTAAAGTTGATAAAATAGGTTAATTATGCATGATAAACATATTTTAAATGAACTATTCAATGTTATGACGTCCAAGTGTCCATAAAAGTCATGAAACTTATGAAAAGTGGCATGAAACTCCTTATCTTGGCTCAAAAAATTACTTGTATGATTTGGACCTATTTGAACGTCCAAAAATTGACTATGGATAGGTATAATGATTATGATGAGAGGGAAGGATTTAAAACATTCCACTCCATGAATTTTTTGTAGTCTTACTCATCTAGAATTGTTGGAAGTAAGCCATCACTGTCTACAGTCTAAAAAACTCCTCTTTCAGTCACCCCTCACATTTGGCCTCAAAATTGGATTCAATTTTACATAAAAATACATGGGAGAGATTTGATGAAACGTTTAAATACTCTCCATGGCCTTATATTTCTTAGGTATACCATAAAAAGGCTCACACTTGAAGCTTTCACCCTTCTTACCATTATGTTCACTATGTTAGTTTTGCTTGGCTGAGATGAGAGCTATTGTTTGAATAATTAAAAGTTTTTAAAAATAATTATATGTCCATAAGGAGTTATTTTAATTACATATCTTTCTCCCAAACTTTATTGCATATTTAGATATTTGATAGAACCTACAAAACACATAAAATAGTCAAAAGTATCCTTTTTTGTACCCTATCTATACAATTCCGTATAACTCAAAATTCTAGGGAGGATCCTACAAGAGTCACTTAAAATTTATAATCACTTTCATTGTCAAACTATGTAAATTAGATATCTCTCTGATCTTGTTTACTCTATCAGGTCTCTCTAAGGGTTTAGTAAGGGTTTTAGATAGTTTCTTATTTAATCTTCATTCATAAAGCTTTGACATTAGAACTACCAAAAAATTCCATAAAAATGATTTTAAGAGATATTAATAACCCCTCATAACTCCTTTGGGTTCCTTTCAAATTCTTAGATGAGATATGAGCACTTGAAATCACCCTATCGAGCTTATTTCCATATTTCTTTCATGCTTGGATTGTCTCTAAGCTAAAAGTAGATTTTTTAAAAAAATTATTTGCATACCAAAAGGTCATACATGTCTAAATCCATCTAATTAAAATTCTCCAACTTTTTATAACACTCACTAAGATCTAGAAGTGAAGTTGGGCCCCCAGTTAGTTCTAGGTCACTTCAAGGCTTAATAGGACTAACATGTACCCTATTAGTTTTGGATATTTGGATTGATCTCTCATGGCTAGGCTGGTGTATCATGATTTTTAATACTTCATTAAATATTACAAAACCATCACATAACTTTTCAATCTCATATATTAATTTCTTACTCTAAATCACCAACTAGGCTTAATAGGAGCTTATTTAGTTGGACTACGTGCAAGGGTGTTTTGATCATTTTGAGAAGTTTGAGCTTGAAATAGTGATTATTATAACCTATTACCTTTCATACACATAAATATGTGTTTATTGATGTTCCCAATTCTTTCAATCAATTTTATCACCATCCTTGGCTTCATTTACTTGTTTTTCCAAACCTTGATTTTTCTTGACTAGCTGACCTCTGAGACAAAATAGTGAGGTATGTACCTACTCCCAAAGGAAAAATGGAGATTATATGAGTTTTATTATGTCCTAATTAAAATTTTTAACAACTTTTAAAATCTATATTCAACTAATTATGCACCTAACCAACTCAAAATGCCTGAAAAAAGCCTCCAAAAAAGACTATTTCCTACATTTTTTCCTTCCACCTAAGAAAGATCACTTAAGGCATAAAACCAATTATATTAGATTTTATAAATATGTTACCCACATAAAATTAATGATAAATAATCTTTTAATTCACCCAAAAACACTCATCTCCTTTAGATTCTTCATTTTTGCCCATTGAGGAACATGGGTTTCCTAGTACAACTGTATGGATTGCTACCTTTGGCTAGGAGAAAGAGTGGGTGCTATTATTTAAGGGGATACTAGATATTTTTGAAAAACTATAATAAAATATCATGAACTATTTTCAATATAATATCAAACCGTCTTCCACCTCCCATGCATACTCACCTCTTACCTTTATCGTGACTGCAAACTCAATTGTAGGTGTGTACAGGATCTTAAGAGATTTGTTTAAGATTATTTCAAATTATTCATATATTATTAATTTCATAATGATATTAATGGAGGTTTTAACCTAATTTTTTAATCATTAAAATCCCTCCTATATTGTTTACAATCACCTTGAACTCATAAGAATGAGTTCTTCCCTATTGACTATAAAAACTTACCTTAATGACTCCTATAGGTGAGCATTTACTTATTTGAACCTTGGAAATAATGTTTAGAGGAATTATTTTAATCCCTTCAGGTAAAAAATTATATTTTTTTACTTTAAATCAACTTTAAATTCATAAAACACCACTTAGACACCACCTTCCAGCCCACTGTCTATCTTACTAGTTATAGGTGCATATTTTCCCTAAGAAGAGACACCTATAGGTGTCCATGAAACTTGAAACACCATACTCCAACATCATGATAATTATACTCATGAATATTATCACACTATTAAACCAATGGAATCATCTTATCCATGAATAAATTCTTTTTTTCAACCTTAGGATATCAAAATTCACTCAAACCTCCAAACCTATAGATGTTATTGTGAATTTTTAGTGTTTTTAAGGCAACTTTGAGGCCTTCAATTTCTAACTTGAACTAAATTTATGGTATTTATATTTGTAATACTTCCTTTACATGATATAATATACCAAATTTATTTATTTATATTCTTTATAACTATTTTCAAACATGTTATAGGATACCTACAAAACACCCGTAGACCTTTGCTTTCACTTTTGGGGGAAACCTTCACAGAATTTAGTCTCTTCTTTATATAAGGTGATATTAAACTTTCCCAAGCCATATATAAATTTAAAATTTTCATATTAGGATCCTTTCAATATTTTATTTGTTTAGGATTAGTTTCACCACTTTTCTAACATTTCAAAATGGCTCCTTAACCCCCTGCTAAGCCACATGTAGGTGTAGATGTTCAATGTATATAGGTAGTGGGTAGAATATGGACAATATGAATTTATTTAGACCTATTATGAGTTATATATACATATAAAAACCTAAAATTCATTCTTCATGTTTCATAATTATTTCAATCATCACTAAGATCTTCACCCTAATATGATGTCATCATGATTGGTTGTATGTGTACTTTGAATGGTATGGAGGAAGTATGTGAAATGTATGAGCATTGGTATCATGACCTTGAAATTATAAAAAAATTCATGATATTACAAATAAATAATATGATAAATGATGATATCAAATAATTGAGGCAAGACTTACACCTTGTTTTAATGTTGGAAAACCTCTATGAAATCACCTGTACACACTCCAATGGCAGATTGTGTGTATATTATATTTGACTATCACAGTTCCCTTTTACACTATTTGTAGTATATATAATATTTATTTTTGCTTATAAACACATATTAATATATGTATACCTCCAATACATCTCCATGAACACACTAAACATGCTATACACACATGATCAACATGACTACAAGCGAGATTGGGTAAAGGGTTGCCTGTGAGGTGTTCATGACTACATATTTGATCTAAGCATGATATTATGAGACTAAAAATTAATATAGGATGATAAATATGGAATTTATACATTGGAAACATCACATTAAATTCCTATGAGACCTCTTTTGAGAACCAAACATTCTACAAACAAGGAAAACTGACTAAGACTATACATGGTGGCACCTTCCTACAACATGAGATTATTTGCTCATAAAAACACCATGAAACATAAAATTAAACATGGAAATAATATTACAATATATCCCAAATTCTTTGGAGTCAATTTCACCAATTTGTTTATATGAACTTACCAAAAATGAAGTAAAACATATAGGGTGCATGAAATAACAAGCAAAATAAAATAGTCAACTTCATGAGGATGGTTTATAAGTAAAAAAACACCACTAATTATACTATTTTTATGTAAATTAAGTTATATATGTTTAATATCACCTCCCAAAACTATTTGACTTGAAACCTCTTCAGCTATCCATACTAAGCACAAACATGATGGTCACTTCTGTATGTCTAGAAAGGCAAAGAAGGAGTAGAATGGTTTTGTCTTAAAAATGGAACTTATAGATAATTTATAGTGTTAATATTATTTTTATTAATATTAAGATACATTTTATCACCTTCTCTAATGTGTCATCTTCCTCCATGTGTCATATAAATGCCAAACTTCCCCTTTTTAGTTGATTACCTGATCTTCAATTAGATAGCCTAAAAGATTCTAATTGAACTAAAATTATTGAAAAAAAACTGACCTATTGGACATTTTAAATGAAAATAATATGACTACACACCTTTTTAATAGTTCCACTTGCATTTATGACCCCAAAAATCCCAATAAATGATGCAAATGATAAATAAACGTATTAGACCATGACTAAGGATAAAAATACATTTAATAACATCAAATGAACTATAATATAGACTATTAAAAAGTATTTTACCCCTAAAAATATAAAATACCATGTTTTTTACCAATAGGGGTCCAAATTTGACCTAAAAGCCAAATTTGGTAAACAAAATGGTGACTCATAGGGATATTATGCCTACTGTACTAAAGACCAGTAGCCTTATAAATCCATGGGCTAGGGATTCAATTAAATATTGAGGAAAACTAGAAATTAATTTCCTAAAATAGACACACAATTATCATAACACACAAAACAAACACAAAGCAAAGTAAGACACCAACAAGACTTACACATGTGTACAAACACTTAGGGAAAACAAAAAAAATAGCTATGTACAAGGAGAGAAGAGAAAATTAGTTGAAATGTTTGAAATATATCCCATTTACCAGGATATGAAGCTCCTCTCCATCCAACTTTTAAAGTTGGAAAGCATTGTGTTTCCTATATTGAGTGATGACATAAGGGTCACTCCACAAAGCATCAAACTTTATGTGTTTTCTAGGATTAGTGCTATCTTCATCCCACTTTATAATAATGTCCCCCTATTGGAATATTTTTGGAATGGATGTATTATTAAATAATCTCTTTTTTCGATCTTGATGAGCCCTCATAGTTTGCATAAATTAATCTCTTATTTCTTCAAGCTTCATCAACTCACACAATATGACCTTCATGCTGTCCTTTTCCATAAAATCTAGCTAGTAAGTGAGATCCAAAGATGTTAACTCAATTTAAATAGGTAGTATATCTTAACTCCCATAAACAAGTGTATATGGTGAATTTTCAATGGCTCTTTTTGGGGTGATTCTATCAGCCCAAAGAGTTGTCGTCAACTTAGAATGCCAAACTCTTTGCTTTTCCTCCATTGTCCTCTTTATTATCCTAATTAGATTATTATTAGTGGACTTAGATAGTCCATTCCCTTGTGAATAATAGTTAGAGTAATTACTAAGATAAATACCATGTTTCAAAGCCCACTCATTTGTCTTCATTTCAAGGTAAGCCAATGCATTATCTAAAATTATTGTTAAAGGAGCCTCAAACCTTGTCACTATGCCTTCATAGAAGTCTCAAACTAAACTTTCAATTGATTCCTTGAGAGCTACAACTTCCACCCATATTTTAAAGTAGTATATAGTAGTCAACACCCACTTGTGGCCAACACTAGAAGGTGGTTTGTTTAGGCCTATGAAATCTATACCCCATTGTATAAATGTTTTGTCTACTTGTATTGAATGAAGAGGAAAGGATGTAAGATTTTAATTACCATAAAAAATATCACATTTTTGACATTTCCTTACCCAATCATAGGTGTCTTTAAATAAACTAGGCTAAAAATATCCAACTCTCATAAGCTTAGCAACTATGTTTCTTAGATCAAAGAGACCACCAACTGGTCCATCATGAAATTGAAGTAATATTTTCTCAACCTGATCTATCAACTCATCTCAAAATCACACATAATAAGTCCTTCCTAAACAACACTTGATCAACAAGTACATAAGGAATATATTGTAATCTCAAGTACCTTCTTTTAGCTCTATCTAGACCTTATAGATGCTCACCAGTTTGAAGAAAATAGATCATTTTTTGTGTCCAAATCCTTACTGATGAAGATGTAGATATCTAGGATCATCATGAAGGGATTCAAAAACTTATTTTATTTCCCTCGAATCTGAATCAATGTGCTCACATAATCCCTTCCTTTTTGCTAGCTTGGTTGTCTTGATTTCTACATCATACTCCATCACTTTTGTGATCCAACCAACCCTTTTTTCATTCAAATATTTACTTAAAAGGAATTTTTAACACTAAGATGAGGTACCAATATATGAATCTTATTTTTATAAAACATGTGCCTAAACTTATTTATACTTATAACAACTGAAATTACTTGCTTCTCTACATAAGTATACCTTACCTCATAACCTTCCAATCCTTGACTAAATAAGGCAATAGGCTACTCCAATATTTATTCATTTGACTGAGTGAGAGTGGTAGAGATTACTTCTTCATTTTAAAAATATACAAGTTGAATTCCTTTGAGAAATTATGACTTTCAAGAGTTGTAAATTGAGCAATAGCTTGCTTTATCTCTTCAAAACTCTCATTTCTTCTCCTTATCAAAGTAAACACTTCATCCTTCATTAGCATGGAGGTTAGAGGATTGACTAAATTATAAAAATAAATAATAAACCTCCTTATGAAATTTGTTTTTACAAATAAACCTTTCACACATTTCTTATGTTTGGGTAAAGTCAATGCCAAGACTACACTTACCCTTTTAGGATCTATGAATAGACCTTTCTTTGAGAATATGTGTCCCAAAAGATTACCTTCATGGACAACAAGCATGAACCTATTTGGATTGAGAGGGATTATAAACTATAAAAATATCTAAAAAATATACCTAAGGTGATTGAAACGATCCTTTTTATCTTTTGAGAATATCATGATATCATCAAGATACACCAACATTATATCATTTGTTAGACCTTGAAAAGCCATATCCATTACACATTAAAATATTGCACCAGAATTAGAAAAAAAAATTATTTTGATATAAGAATATTTACCCCATTTATTAGTAAATTTTGTTTTATATTAGTCACTTTCATTTACCAAAATTTGTTTATACCTTGAGTATCCATCAAGGAGTGATAACCTTTCACTACCTACCACAACTTGCAAAATCTACTCCATGAAAGGAACAGGATAATGGTCCTTCAAATAAACTCTATTCAAATATCTAAAGTTAAAACATAACTTCATTTCCTCATTATTATTCCTTACTAGGACTAAGTTTATAAACTAAGATGAATGCTTAATAGGAAAAATGATCCTAGACTCAATCAACTATATAAGTTCCTTTCTCATGAGAGGATCAATCTTAAGATTGATTGGCCTTTATATTTTCTCAATAGGCATAGTATTCTTATCTATATCTATGGTATGTTGAGATAAGTTTGGAAAAAATCCCTTTAAGTCACTATATTACCATAAAAATACATCAAAAAATTACTCACATAACTCAATGAAAGCATATCTTTCTTCTCTAGTACATACCTTCCCAAAAGAAAGCAACTTATCCTTGAACATTTGTAATCTCTCATAGTTTTATTTATTAGTAGACATGCTTACCTTTTCCTTATTAAATTGGTCATCATCATTGAATATACTCTCAAGTATGACTAATCCTTTAGGGAGTTTATTTGTCTTCAATTATACAATCTACCCTCCATATTGCTATTGTAGTTTGGACTCATTCTTTGAAGAAAACTCAACCTCCTATTGTATAAAAATAGATATTTTTTTTCACTATAAAACACTTGACAATTATTGACAATATCAGTTATAGAGGGTCTTACAATTATTTTGAGATGAGGTTGGTTCTTATCATTTCTTATCCCCTTTGGAACATCAAACTGAGCTATAATTGCTACAAAATTATCAACATGTTTGTTATCCTCTCTTGGTATATATTTAATTTTGAAGGCTTGGAAATATTCTACAATATATCACACTCTATTCTTATAAGACTTAAGCAAGGATTTCACAGTCACATTTTGGCCTCCTAATTGATTCATAATCAACTCACTATCACCATAAACTTATAACTCTTTCATATCTCTCTTTCTAGCCAACTCAAGGCCATGAATGAGGGCCTCATATTTTTATACATTATAAGTAAAACTAAATTTAAATATGAAATTAGAGTAATACATTTCCTTGGATGGAGAAACCAACATTGCTCTACCATCTGATCCAATGTTACTTCTTGTTCTATCAAAGAATATCTACCATAAATCATCCATATTTTCATTTGGATTCATTAAATTTGGAATGAAATAATCCTCCTTATGAAGGCAATACACTCCAAGACCAGCTTCTTCTATGAATTTTTAAGGATCATTCTCATAGTGTTCAACTCCCCATTCATCTAAATACAAATTAGAAGCTCCTTGAAGAGAATAAGTTGGGGATTGATCCATATGAAATTCTTCCTTATCAAGAATAACATAATTGACATTTTTAGCCTTAGGTATGTAGGTATTTAAATTATTGTGATGAATAGGTTCTGATTCAATCTTTACTCCGGTACCATACTTTGTCTTAAAAACCATATATGACCAATTGGCTACCAAGTATCCACCTATCTTGGTTGTAAATTCTCTTGATAAACAAAGAGTAAAGTATGGAGGTAAATTTACAATAACCACATCATGAGGGATGGAAAAACTAGGACAAGAATGTAAAATAAAATTCAAATCTTTGACTACTCCCATGCTCTTTTTAGGTGATCCATCCAATTGTATAACTCCTTTAGCCATTGGTTCATACTTGAGGCCTAGTTTATCTGCTATTGACTTTGGCATAACTAAAGTACTAGCCCCACTATCTATGATGAAATTATGAACTAATCAATTACCAATGATGAAGGATAGTTAAAAAGGAGGATTATTATTTTTTCTCTTTTCCATTAATGGGATAAGTTCCATTCACTAAAACAACATTTTCCATCCTAGTTGATCCAACTTGTTTGCCTAGTCTAAACAATTCCTTTTGGAGCATATCTTTTTATCTCAGTATTATCAATGAATTTCACAATTAAATATTCATGTGTAACTTATTATTTTTATCTATAAAATTTATATAAGTATTTCTCATCTTGAAAGGCTCTTTGGGAGCACTAATAACTTGTGGTGTAGCTTGTGAAGATGGATTTGTAGGAGCTAGTTTTGAACTTTTAAATTTCTGATTCTCCTACACATTAGGATTTTAGTTATACCCACATACTATTAGAGGTGATATATGAGTCAAAACATTTCCTTGAGTTTCCCCTTATGTCTCTTCAACATCCCTCTTCTTATATATAGTGTTAGAGGATACACTAACATTCATATTACTTGAATTTCCCAAATGATTGATGGCACAAAAATCTCCTTCAAAATGATTTATAAGAATAGAATCATATTTTATTTGTTAATTCTCCATTAAATTTTTCATTGGCACTTTAAAATTGAAAACTTGAGGTACTTAACTACCTTGCATTTTCATGGCGTAATTAGGCATTTCATTGACATATGAAACTTAGCATTAATTTTGGTCATAGGATGAATAACAAGGTTCTTATTAAACATTTTTTTTTTGAGTGGGAATAAGAGATTTATAATATGTTGGTACATTGGAATTATAACTTTGGTAAGGTCTATCTTGAGTGATTTAACCTTGTCCTTGAGCATTACTTTGAAAAGGAGGCTTACTTGCTTATCCAAATTGATTTTAGGATTGGTAAGGCCTATAATTTTGAGCTTATTACCTTTTAAGAGAAAACAATTCATTAGTAACACTTTGAATCAAAATCTTGACTTCATGAATCTCATTTTTAGGTGTAAGGATAGAATTTTCTTGACTATTAGGCAAAGGAGCCAAGGTAAGTAATGCAACTTGACTAGGAGGGTGCAAATCAAGGAACAATGGCATTGGTGGTCTAAGAGCAATCTTTCCTTATTGAATAAGATAATTATTTGCATTTATAGATATCTCATAAGCACTAGGTAATTTATTCCCACCCATGGATTGGATCATCATGACTATATCACTATTTAATGCTTTTGGGTAATACAAGAAGACATAATTTGGAGTAAGTCTCACAAGGGTTGGGATCATGTCCCATGTTTTTTGAAATTTAGAGTTAAATTCTTGCATGAAATCTTGTGGAACCCTCTTTATATTGGTAAATTTCTCAATTAATGATATATAATCACTCTTATCCTCAAACCTCTTAGAAAATAAGTCTCTTAGTTAATCCCATGAAGCAATGGAATTACGAAATAGAGTGCCATACCAATCTAAAGCTTTCCCTTTGAAAGACAATGCTAATAGCCTAATAACCACATTATCTTAAGTGATATTATAGATTTTGAAAAAGTTATATATGTTTCTAATGTGTTTAATGGGAGTAATAGGACCTTATTCACTAAAAGATGGGACACTCTTAAAGATTATCTTAGGGATTTGGTCATATTGGGAAGGATTAAAAGGAGATGATCTAGTGAAGGCTAGAAAAGGTTGGTTTCTAACAATATTAGAATGTATAATATGTGTATTAGGGTTTGAACGAAGTAGAAATTTATAATTATTAAATAACAATTCCCTTGAATAAGGATGAGTATTCAAAAATCTAAATCTTTTGATAGATTACAAAGGCAATTGCACAAAATCAAAAGGTATACCATTAATGGTAGACCTAGTGGTCACTATTGACATGGAATTTAAGGATTTATAAAAATAAAATAAAAATTGAAAACTTAGTGGAGTCACTAGATACTAAATGTAGATGTTTTTATAGCTTTAAATATGCTAATACCAACACCAATCTTAGATAATCTTCTAGGACTTAGAGTTCCACCATGCATGCTAAAAATTATTGTCACTTAGATTTTTACCCCTTGAGGATATGTATCATCTCTCCTCATACAAGTGGAAAAATTAAAACATCTCACTTACTATGGGTAGTAAATTTGATGAGATGAATCTTTACTAGGGCTAGTTCCCTTGATGCACTCTTTCAAATAGTCCTTCACTTATCAACTTTGCATGAAAAAGGTTAAGAAGACAAACATGTAAATAAAAAAGGTGATGAATCAATATTTAATTTCCTCCTATTTAATGAAGTTATACTACATAGAGAAAATCAAAGCTTCTTTTAAAAAAAAACTCACAACATAAGGCAAATTGTTACATCTATGTTTCATATGTTAGGTTCAAGAGGTATATTAATGTTTAAGATGGATGTTGACTGATCCTTTGTATCATAAAATCATATACCAATTATAAAACAATTATACACTAAAGATAACACTAACAAAGACCTGTAACAATTACTCTTTTACACACTTGGTGAATAATCAAGGATAACATGCTAGAAAAGATCATCTTCTACTAGACAAGTCCAACAAGATAGTAAAAAAACTAAATTATACAAAATGTATGTAGTAAAATTAAATTTTTTATTGATTAAATAGGTATTAAAATATAAAATTGGCTATGGTTTCACCATTAACCAATGGAGGTTGCTCAAAAGAGCCATAAAGGTCACTATTTATAGCATTTGGGAGAGAGGTGAGACAAGGGAAGTGTAAAGGTCACTTGGACACTATTAATATAATAAAATACGTTACATATTAATGATAAATATATTTTAAACATAACATGCAATGTCAGGAAGTCCAAGTGTCCATACAAGTCATGAAACTTATGAAAAGTGGCATAACACTCTTTGTCTTAGCTCTAAAAACTACCTACATGATTTGGACCTATTTAAATGTCCCAAAATAGACTAGGGATTAGTATAATGATTGGAATTATATATAAGGATTTAATAAATTCTCTCCATGTATTTTTTGTAGTCCTACTCATCTAGAATCTCCTAGAAGTAAGCCATCACTACCTACAGTCTAAAAAATGCCTCTTTTAGTCACCCCTCACACTTGGCCTCAAAATTGGATTTATTTTTACATTAAAATCCATGGGATGGATTGGATGAAACTTTTAAAGACTCTCCATGGACTTATAATTCTTAAGTATACCTTAAAAAGTCTCACACTTAAAGTTTTCACTCTTCTCACCATTGTGTTCATTATGATTGTTTTGACTAACTATGATGAGAGATATTGTTTAAAAATTTAGAAGTTTTTTCAAATCATTATATTTAAATAATTAGTTATATTATGTCCATATATTCATGAGAAACTTGATTTCATATTCAAACCTCTTCTAGAACCTTCAAAATACACAAAATAGTCAAAAGTACCCTATTTTATACCCTATATGTACAATTACATACAAATAAAAATGTGGGAATTATATTTAGATAGTAATTTACAATTTAAAATCACTTTCATGGTAAAAATATTTCAACTAGATAGCTCTCCAAGCTTGTTTTCTCCGTCGGGTCTCTCTAAGGGTTTTTAGATAGTTTTTTCCTTAAGATTCATTCATAAATCCATGACATTAGAACTAAAAATAAATACCACAAAAATTATTTTAAGATACTGTAATAACCCCTTAAAACTCCTTTAGCTTCCATGAAAATTCTCAGAGGAGATATGAGCACTTGAAATCACCCTATCAAGTGTGTTTCTGCCTTTCTTGCATGCTTGGTATATCTCTAAGCTAAAAGTAATTTTACTGTAAGTTTATTTTCATAAAAACATATAATACATGTATAAATACGTATCCTAAATATTATATAACTATTTATAACACTCACCAAGAGCTTGAAGTGAAGTTAGACCCCCAGTTGGCTCTAGGTCACTTCAAGGCCTAATAGGCTTAGCATGCACCCTGCTAGTTTTGTCTATTTTGACTGATCTCTCATGGTTGGGATAGTTTATAATGATTTATAATACTTCATTAAAGCTTAAAAAACCATCACAAAACTTTTAAAGTACTCCTTTTCATTTCTTCCTCTCAATCACCAACTAGGCCTAATAGGAGCTTGTTTAGTTGGATTATGTGCAAGGGTGTTTTGATCATTTTGAGAATTGTGAGATTTACCTAGTGATTAATAGAACCTATTTACAATTAATACACCTAAATATAAATTTATTTATTTTCCTAATTATTTCCATAAAGTTTATCACCCTCATTGGCTTCATTTATTTATTTTGCCAAACCCTAATTTTCTTGATAGGCTGACCTATGAGACAAGGGAGTGAGGTATAACCCTCATCCCCAAGGAAAAATGAAGATTATAGGATTTTTATTAGGTAATAATTAAAATTTTTACCAAATTTTTTTATCTTTAATCATATAGTTAGGCACCTAACTAACTTAAAATGCCTAGAAAGGCCTCTAAAAAGGATTATTTCTTGCATTTTTCCCTTCCACCTAAGAAAAAAATCTTAAGGAATAAACATGTTACCCAATTCTTGTAGGTTTTATCAAAATTTTAATAACCTAAAAAAAATTCTCAATAATCTTTTAATTCACCTAAAAACACTCCTCTCTTTTGGATTCTTCATTTTTACCCATTTATCAACATTGGTTTCCTAGTGCAACTGTGCGGACTGCTACCTTTGTCTAAGAGGAAAAGTGGGTGGTCATCTTAAAGGGGGTCCTATATCTTTTGTAAAAACTATAATAAACTATAATTAACCATTTTAAATCTAATATCAAACCTTTTTTCACCTCCTAATCATACTCACCTCTTACATTAATCATGACTGGAAACTCAATTATAGGTGTTTACAAAGTCTTAAGATATTTTTAAAGGCTTATTTCACATTTTTTAGAGATTATGAAGTTCATTATGATATTAATATAGGTTATAACATAATTTTTTCATCATTTCAACCCCTCTTATATTCTATACAAGAACCTTGAACTCATAAGACTGAGTTCTTCCCTCTTGACTGTAAAACCCTACCTTAATGTCTCCTGTAAGTGAGAATTTGCTTATTTAAACCTTGGCCCTAATGTTTAGAGGCCTTATTTGAATCCCTTGAGGTCAAAAAGTATATTTTTGTACTTTAATTTAACCTTAAATTCCTAAAACACTACTTAGACACCACATTCTAGCCCATTGTCTATCTTCCAAGATGTAGGTGCATATTTTCCCTAAGAAGGGACACCTGTAGGTATCCATGAAACTTAAAACACCATACTAAAAAATAATGATAATTATCCTCATGAATATTATCACAATATTAAATAAATTTAATCATCATATACATGAGTTAATATTTATTTTTCAACCTTAATATATCAAAAGTCACTCAAACCTCCAAACATATAGATGTTAATGCAAAGTTTCAGTGTTTTTTAAGGCAACTTTGAGGCCTTAAATTTATAACTTGCACTAAATTTATGGAATTTATCTTTATTATAATTCCTTTCCATTATATATTCTACCAAATTTATCTTTTTATATGATCTATAAATATTTTTAAACATGATATATGATACCTACAAAACACCCTTGGATCTCTACTTTCACTTTTTGGGGAGACCTTCCCAAAATTTAATCTCTTCCTGCTAGAAGGTTATAATCAACTTTGAAAAGCCATATATCACTTTAAAATTTTAATAGTAGGATCCTTTAAACATTTTAGGAGTTTAGGATGAGTTTTACAACTTTTCTAACATTTCAAAATGGCTTCTTAACCCCTTACTAAGCCACCTGTAGGTGTAGATTTTTAGTGTATACAGGTAGTGGGTAGAATATGGAAAATATGCATTCATTTAGACCTCTTATGAGTTTTATATCCATATAAAAACTTAAAATTCATTATTCATGTTTCAAAAGTATTTAAACCATCACTAAAATCTTCACCCCAGTATGACATGATCATGATAGGTTATATGTGTACCTTAAATGTTATGGAGGTAGTATGTGAAATGTATGAGCAGTGGTATCATGACCTTGACCTTATAAACAACTCCATGATCTTCCAAAGAGATCAAATGATAAATTATTATATCAAATGCTTGATTAAATATTTACACCTTGTTTTAACAATGGAAAACCTCTATGAGATCACCTATAGGTGCACACTCCAATGGCAGACTATGTGTATATTGTATTTGAATATCACAGTTCACTTTTAAACTCTTTGGAGGATATAGACTATTTGTTCCTAATTATAAACACAATAAATTTTTGATACATCCAATACAGCTCCATGAACAAAATAAACATGCTATACACACGTAATCAACATGACTACAAGTGAGATTGGGTAAAGGGTTGGTTGTGAGGTGTTCATGACTACATATTTGATCCAAGAATGATGTTATGAGACTAAACATTAAGTGAAGATTATAAATATGGAATTAATACATGGGAAATATCACATCCCATTACTATGAGACTTTTTATAAGAACCAAACATTATGTAAATAAGGAAAACCAATTGAGACTACACATGGTGACACCTTCATACAACATGAGATAATTTTCTCATCCAAACATCACGATACATAAAATTAAATATGGAGAGCATCTGATAAGAGATACCACATCCTTTGGATTCAACATCACCAATTGGTTTTTATAGACTTGCCCAAAATGAATCAAACCATATAAGGTGCATGAAATAACAAACATAAAAGCATAGTCAAATTCATCAGGATCATTCATAAATAAAATTCCACCATTCATTAAAATATTTATATATAAATTAAGTATATAAGTTTACTACTATTTCCCAAAATCATTTTACCTAAAACCTCTTCAGCTATTTGTACTAAGCATAAACCTGATGGTCACTTTTGTATGCCTAAAAAGGTAAAGAAGGAACAAAATGTTTTTGGATTAAAAATCGAACTTTTATAGAATGTAAAGTGTTGATCTTATTTTTATGAATATTAATAGATGTTCCATAACCTTATCCCATGTGTCACCTTCCTCCATGGGTCGTACAAGTGCCAAACTTCCCCTTTTTAATTGATTACCTGATCTTTAATTAGATAACCTATAAGATATTGATTTAACTGACACTATTGAAATTAAAAATGACATATTTGACATTTTAAATGAAAATATGACATCTAAACACCTTTTGAATCATTCCACTTGTATTTATGACCCCAAAAATCCCAATAAATGACCTAAAATGACAAATAAACTTATTAGAACATGACTGAGGCTAAAAATACATTAGATAACATAAAATGAACTATAATATAGAATATTAAAAATTATTTAATCCATTAACATCTAGGAAACCATGTATTTACCTATAGGGGTCCAAATTTGACGTAAAAGTCAAATTTGGTTAACAATACCTTCTAAGACAAGCAAAATATTGTCCTTAAAAAGCCAATGAAAACATAGATTAAGGATACAATTAAAGATGGAGCATTTGAGGATGAAACTAATCATAAGATTCAAATATAAGGCCTGATTGTACTTGATCTTTTTGAGATAAAAGTTGGTCAACATGATGGAGTTCTAAAACATAGTGGTTTGCTTCAAGTAGACATTTCTAACCAAGGGGAGTGTACTGATTAGGTAGAGATGGTGTTATTTACACCAAGAAACCATATTTGGGATGAATATGGATTTATACATGTAATTAAACAATAAATTATGCGTGTATCCTAAGGACTCCATTAGTACATCAACATCTTGAGTGGAGGTTCTCACTCCATAATTAGTACAGGGTTAGATTCCAATCAAACTATGGAAATATAACCTCATGATAACATGATAATCCAAGAAGTTTCCACTTTGATCCAGGATGAGGAAGGCTTTTTTAGTTTAGTTGTACATATCTAGTTTCCTTCTTGTTTTCTTGGTTTCCAATAAGTGTTTTCAATACAATGTCTTATCTTGTTATTTTCTTAGGAGTCTAGGATGTTGTTTCCTTTTGGTGTCATTAATGTGAGTGATGGTTGTTACATTTATTGAAATATTACAAGGTACTTGTCTAGTTATTAGTCCAAGTAGAATAGTCATCTAAGTCATGTTTTCAAGTGTGAATGTAGTACCCAAATGAGGGAGATAGCTGGCTCTCTTGACCAGTAGGATGGTTAGCCCTTGTGAGTCACTAAGAATGTTGATAATTTGGCCTTCCAAGCCAAATTTCAACCATTATAGTCCAAAATTTTCTCATAAGACCCTTAAAACTTGCATGATATTCCTACGCCTTCCCATGATCCTATTATGGTCTCCTAAGCCTTCTAGCATTATACATATTCTCATTATAATTACCTTGGATTAATTGAAGAGATCATCATATGATAGCTATCTTAGGTCTTTGGATGATGTAATAAGTTGTCATGGTGTCCCTAGGGTGATTGGAAATGTGTCAAGTGTTTTTAAATCCTAATGAATGATCTAGGCCTTATTTGATAAAGTTAAGGTTTCTTACTATAAATTAAGGTAATTTGGGGAGGTTAAGGTTTCTAGTTCTCATTTGCATTTATGCCTATTTTGGTCACTTCTCAAAGAGATACCTTAAAAACATGATGTAGTAGGTATCCAATCCATTTTTATCCTTGTCATGAGGCCTAGGTTACATTCAACGTCATTCCCCACGATCTATTCAAACATGTTCAAACTCCAATTATCCCTCTAAGTCATCAAATGTCCTTCCAAATATGTCATATGGTTAGCACTATATTGAGAATTTAAAAAGGGTATATTTTGCATGTCACATTGAAATAAAGGTTTCTTAAGGGAATATTATAAGGATAATGTGATTTTTAGTTTGAAGAGTCAACATGAAAGTCAATGAGATGGAAGGCACTTTGGAATGCATTTACCTTAAGGGTCGTTTCTTACATGAAAACCTTAGAGATGTGAAGAGAAAATGTAAACTTGTCATAAATGTCCATACCACATCATGAAACTCACTTAACTCCATAAAATTTTAATTCAAGCATGTACATATCATTTTAGGTGAGCAAATTTATTCAAACTTCTGTTAGGTTCTCACATAGTCTATAGGCAGTTCAAATGCCACATTCTACTCACAACTATATGGACAACATGCATGGGAGAAAATACTCTTTAGGAGTGTCATAAGAGTGATTTTACTTGTTGATAATGCCATTTTATTGATGGAATAGGGTTTAATATTTATGAACTAATGTTAATAACCCTTGTCACTCTTAAACACTCTTTAAACCCTACCACCAACTTGATGGGCATACAAGTGAGAGAATTAGACCCAAATGAATTTAATATTCCATGGGATCACTTAGTTAATGATTTAAAATCCATGGAAGAACTCTTCACAAATTTTGGTGGTGCAGTCACCTATATAGATATGAAGAATGTTGGTTTTATAGAGGTTTCAAGTAGGAAAGTAGAGTACTTTTTGAGTGTGTCAATGATTTAGTAGCATTGAGCCTCATTTACAATAAATTTTAGATGGTTATATGGATAGGAGGATAGGGTATGGGTCTAAAAAATGGGATAAATGTTTTCATGAACCTTAAGGTGTTATTCATCATATAAGTGGTCTTTACCAAGCCTTAATAGTCTCCTTTCCACTCTCTAAGACAACTCAATCCTAAATAAAAGTTAATGAGACCTTGAACTAACAAAGTCAAAAGAGTTTTTGTCTAGATATCAACATATAGGTCAGATGAAAACTTGCAAGGATATGTAGGTAGTTTTTGAGCCAAAACCTACTAGGACAATTAACATGAAGATGAATCCATCTTAGAAAGTTATTTGATGAAGGGGATGTTGAAGAATGCATAAGTCATGAAGAATAATTAATAATTAGAGGAATAGAGTTCATGATGACCAAACTCACTATAAGAAGAGACAAACTTAGTCAAGATCCCTAAGTGTACACACACGGCTATGTTTTCAAGTTGAAGAAATAATAACTTAGTAATGAGTTGGAAGAGCTACATAGATGTGAGAAGACCAGACAAAACCCATCTTGAAAAATAATTAAATATATAATTGAGGTGTTATGTAAGGCAAAGTAGGCATCAAGACAAGTTTAACATACCTATTTAAGAGACATAACTACCTTGTGGAGTCTAAAAGAGATTGGAGTCTAAAAGAGATTTTTAGTACTCTAGGAGTTATGATTACCAAGAGATCAATGGATATTGATACCTCTTAAAAATGGTTATCAATTATGACTTGAATAAATTTCCCCAATGCACTTGAGTAAAGGAATCATGTGCACTCTAAGAAAATAAACATTCACTTAGACATACATAGGAAGCTTAGTAAGGCTCAAGACACTCTAGTGGGAAAATTGGGAGTTTAAAGATACAAGATGAGTTAGAAACATGAAAACATCTTCAAGGACTCATCCTAATCAAATAAATAAAGATGAAAATTTATAGGTCATTGTTCAATCTTTGACCATCATAATAATGGTTTATAAGCACTTAGTGGATTGTAAACAAGGTGAGGACTAAGTGGTTGATCAATCCATTCTTGATGAACTAGAAGACATAGAGAAGATTTTATGGAGGGATTTGATTCACTTATAAAATGGTGATGAATCTCATCAAACTATCAGATTCCCCAATTGAAGAACCTCATATCTCATCTTTCTTACATAGTCAAAGCACACATATTACCTACAAGCAAGCAAGCAGGGCAAGGTAGATGTGTGAAACCCTACATAGAAATGGTTGTTGAGAGAATGAAAATAAGGTATATAAGTTATATTATAAATTTTATTTGGGAATTTTATTGAAATGGTTTAATCCTTTGGGATTCATAAGATCCTAATGGCCTAATTACGCTTATTAGGCCTAAACTGACATGTATAGACCTATAACTATAATCTAAGGATTTTTACATGTTTAAGTGGATAGTATGAGGTTGGAAGATAAATATAGGTTTTTTTCATATATTTAATGTAATATTCATCATTTATATTATCCAAAATAATCTTAGAGTTCTATAAAAAGAAGAATTTCACACTTGTAGCCTAGGTAGGTCTGAGAACATTCATAAACAAGGTCCTTGGTAAGGAATGGAAGTGAAAAGAACCATACATAGACGTGAGATGTATGAGTGAAAATAGATTATTTGATTCATTTTATAAATTTTCATAATGCCTTGATCTATTAACTTGATATTTTGAGACAGAAGAAGGTTTGAATTGCCTAATTAGGCCTAAACAGGTAATTATAGGCAAGATCATGAGTATAAGGGTGGAAGTGTGACAAAATGTGTAGGGAATTGAAGTATAAATATTAATAAAAATTATTTTAACTTTTACCCTAAGATTTATTATCCTTTATTAAATTATTAGGTCCCTTGAGATAAACAAGAAAGAGCCTGATTACCTAATCAGGCCTACTAGCCCTAAATATGTATTTCTTGACTTGTACATAGAAGTTGAAGAGATTATAAATTTGGGAAGATTTTTAGTTTGGAAACCATAGAATATGGAGGATGATAATTTCATAAAGTAATTTTTTAGTTTTAAACTCAAAAAAATTAGAAAAAGGCCAAAAATTGGACCCCTAGGATCAAATTAGCATAATGACTTAAAAACCTTAGGTATAGGTGTGAGGCGTCTGTATGTACTTAGAGAGATGTAAAAATAAAAAAAAGATATGAAAACATGTTTTTATGGTTATTATATACCCCTTGGAATAATTATAAGTTAAACCAATTGCATTTTTCTCCTCTGCACATTGTTTCTATTCATCAACCTCCCAAAATCCAAGTTTTTTAATCTGAGAGGCACTTTCTCTACATTGAAACTATACAAAGCAAATGCATGGGGATATAAATAGATAGGGAAGGTAAAATTGGGTTGTATACTTCATTTTATTGGATTTTTTTTTTCATTTCAATCCTTTAGGGATATGAATATTTGTTAAGAGGTCAAACATGTCTAAACCTGCCTAACTAGTCTAAATGACTTTATGAAGGAAATATTGGGAAATATACATCCAAATTACTTGAATTAGTCATAAATACACATAAAAATAATAATATAGTATGAGAATGTCCCATCCATGACATTATGTGTATGAACAACTTGTATAGATTCATCATAAACTATACTTTTACAAAGTTTTAGGAAAAAATTAGATCTCTCAGCATGTTGAATAATTTTAATTAATTAATGAGGGTGATATGAAGTGTATTTCATCTCTTTAGATCACAAAATTATTTTATATCTCCTTGAAATGTTTCTATGAGTCTGAGAAAAAGGGCTAGTCTATAAGGACTAGTGAAAGGTGACCTAATCACCTAAATAAGGTACAATTACATGTGTGCAATGCTTAAAAGGCACATATAATGATGTAACATTCTTACTCAGACCTATCACACACTCATTCACCCATCCCCAAATTATTATGCAGGTCCCATGGCCATCCAAATGGTAGATGTAATAAACTAGACCTAATTTTATACTTTATTCACTTGATTAAGGGAAATCTCATGATATGGAGGTAAAAGAGTGAGAAGTAGGTGTCAAATGTGAAGATGAATGCAAGGGGATCATGATTATCTTAGTAAAAATCATCCACACCTACCATTATTATTTTATGGTTCTAAGTAGATTGATAGGCCTCAAATGGGAGTTTCACATCATGATGAACCTTGAAGTCCTCTTCACCAACACATGCAAAATGTCAACCATCTAGGAGAGAGTGTTGATCAATATTTGAACTTATTATCCCTAATCAGTCAAGGAGATAGTTTCAAAAGAGGCTAATGAGCCACTAAGGCATTCAAGTGTAGTGAGGTATTTCCTACACCAATCCATTTGGGACCATAATGGATGGAGTGATGGATGTTGGAGAGTTATTAAGACTATTTCCAATCTTCTTTCCTTATTTTAACTACCTCAAAATGAGTCAAAAGTGTCCTTAACCATATCCAATGCACCTATTCTCTTCTCCTCTCTTAATCTATAAAAGTTACCTTTTTGTATTATAATGTAATCCTTGGTGGACTATGGTAAAGCCCCACCCTTCTAAGCACTTATTTTACACCTTTTGAATGAATGATAAGCTGATTCATCCCTATTTATGCTTGTTCTTAGTGTATACTTGTGATGGTGCATGAGTGATAGTCGTAGAATTATTACTCCCTTTCTTTTTTTACCCTTAATTTTACCTCTTTTCAGGCATAATATCTCTATGTAGGTCACATAAAGTGTCATGACTTCTTATGTAATGAATCAGAGATGAATACATGCCATTAGTTTTGAATTAGTTAACATTTTGACTAGATATCCTAATTCATATATCTCTCAAGACCTCCATGTTGAAACACTAATGTGGTGGGAGATTCAATTAAATTTGAATGGTTAATTAGTCTTGATTCATTCTATAAATTCATGGTAATCAAGTGGAGGACATAGTTATTTTAGTTCATCACCTCATTAGGTTAGGTTTATTTCAAATTTATCTCTCCCTTTTCACTCCAACAAGTTAGTAGCATAGGTGATGAGCCTAAATATATATATCAAGGTAGCTATCCATATAAACCTATAATTTAGTCCATCCATAGGTCATCCATAACCTTTGGACTAATCACATGTTACCCCAAACATGGAGATGTCTAAACAATCCTCTTTGAAGGGTGCAGTTTGGTGAGTTAACAATTATCTTTAATCCATTTGCCTTTTTTTGTACATATAATTTTATTACATAATGTATGTAGAATGTATTTTTGGTATATTAGTTAACTTAACTTGAAATATTTGTGTTAACTTACTTGTTTTATAGGTTTGCGAATCATTAATCCTTCTTGATGGTCTTTGTTCCCTTACATATCAAACACATTATTTGAAGAGGATTCTTCGAGATTATTGATGATCACACTTTATTATTTATGAATTTTGGTGGCACCTTATATTATTTATTATCTAAAATTTTGTAATTACTCTTCAATTAATTTTCTATTAAGGGGTAGATTAATGGAATTTCAACTCCTTTTTTGTACAACTTATCTCCACTTTTTAAACCCAATTTAAGCTTAAGGGGGAGTGTTAGAGAATTAACCTTGATTTGATTCCTTTGTATAGTTTTTTAGTTTTATCCTAAGTCTTATTTATGTGTGAATTTATTATATTTATAAATTCATTTAATTCTACTCTTTTGAGGTGTCACTTACCTCTTTAGTCCACTTATTAGATTTGGAGTTACTTGCATATAACTCCTCTCCTCCTACATCTCACACACATCCTCCCCACTTGAAATATGGTTAGGGACACATGACACACAAGTTATATCTTGTAATTCTAACTCCTTTTATCTCTTATCTCTTTATAATGAACTCTCCCATCCCTTTCTTGTTGACTTGTGACTACTTCACTCTCACAACTCTAGTTGTTCTAGTATTGCTTTGGCATCCTTATTACTCTCTTGGCCTAAGGCCATTATTCTCTTAGCTTCTTCATGTTATTATATTTGGAATTATTATTATTATTTCAATCTTCTAACATATTTTTGGGTTTTTATCCATACAATAGTTTCCCCCTTGTCACATTTACCATAACTTTTTGGTTTGTGATCATTTCAAGATAGCATTATTTCTTAATTTTTATTGTGTATTCAATGTTTAATTTGATTCTTGGCATATATTTTAATAATAATTGGTTGAGATATGGATATGGTACCATAATTAGTTAAAATATTATATTTAATAAGCATGTCATCATCTTAGAAATGGTATGGTTCTAGAGGAAGCTTGGAAATAATATGTGTTTTAGGTTTAACACCAGCAATTAAATTATTAAAATAAGGAGCCTTTTTCTAAAATTGTCCAAACTTGTGATGTTGGAGTGGAATTTGATATCTATCATGGAGTAATTATAATATAGATTATCACTTGGAATTGTGGGTAGAGGTCCATAATATTTGACATATAATTCAAATTCTAAAATTTCATTACCTTGGTTGTCAAACTCGAAATGTATTTTTTTGATGGAAATAGCCTTGCCATATAAGGTAATGTAATGAAGTTGAGTATAAGGTAAAGATTATTGATATAGTATGGTATTGTAATGTTAGGTTAAACTATCATTAGTTATTTTTTATAGTTATAAATAGTAGGAATAGTAATGACTATATCAAACTAATCAATATAGGCTATTTAAGGTGATGATTTAGAAATAATTATATTGACCAAGTCTTGGGTGTGGATGATGTATTTGGAAATTGATGATTGAATTATTTTAATTTTATAAACATAGTAAAAATATTATAAATAGTGTGAACACTTTATTTGGTGAACCACATTTATATCTAAAAAAGTGGGTTAGACATTATTTAGTTGATCAATATTGTTAGATGTGGTAGGCTTCAAAATTTCTTGGATAACCAATGAATTATTTCTCAAGTGTTGATTGATAGTGGTGTGTAACCTTCAGGTTATTATTCATTATTAAATGATATATGAATGAAATTAAAATCCTAATTAAAGGCATGCATTTTAGCTAAGGTCTTTTGATAATTCATTACATCCAAGTGTCATGATTAGGTTTGGGACATAATGTAGGAATTATCATAAGATTTAAAAAAGTTCATGCATTAGTTTCAACCAATATATCTATAGTGGATAAACCTATTTACTAAAATTATGAGGAGACATGGATAATGGATCTTAAAAGTGTTTGGCTATCCCATATTCATTAGAAGTGAAATCATATTGTGTGTAAGATGATTCATATGCATTTCATGGGTGAGGATTGTCATTAATATAGTAAATTAAGGGAATGGTGAAATCTCATGGAAGTAAATAAGGAGGAGAAATTCTTCTATATAAGGAGTTAATTGAGTGGTATTACAAATATTTTGAAATCCATGGGTTCATCATCATTATAATCTAAAATAATTATATGTAAATAAGAATGATTTTTTATGAATTCAAAAAAAGGAGGACTATTGATATGAACAAACATAGGAATGCAATATTGAGAATTAAGATTTTTAAGTTGGATGCTCTAAAGGTTTGGATCTACTTCATGCATATGAAATTTTCCATTGTAGATAAATTTGATACATTGTCTATTGAAAGATGAAATAGATCTCATATGATAGGTCCATATATGACCTAAAATTGTAATAGAAGATACAAGAAGAACAAGGACAATGAGATTGGTTTAAATTATTTTAGGTCCAATCATGAAGGGGGAATCAATTACAACCAAGTGATTTTAAATTTTTTTTTTATCAAATCCATGAAAACTAAGGTGATTTTTTTAAGGTTTTATTTGTAATATATGATTTTTTTAATTATACAACAATAGGTAAAATTCATGCTAGAACCTTTATTTACCAATAATTTTCTATTTAAATTATTATTGATTCCAATTTTAATGAAGAGGGGTGGATCATCAACTCAAAAATAATTTCTTCATTAATCATATCATATTTAGGGAATTACATGATGGGTTTTATGGAAGAAGAAATTTTCTCTATGGTAAGAACCTTTGTGGGTGGAATTCCATAAGTGGGTAAAGTAGGTATCTTAGAATCATTAAATGGGGATTATTTAATGTCTTGTAGTTGTTACATAAGGAACTTGTGATGATAAAAAAAAAATTCCTAATTACATTAGAGAAAATTTTTAAGACATGGAATTAAGTTCCTATAATAATTTCCAATGAGGTTTAGAAGAGGAAGAACTAGCACGAGGCTTGGGTTGACTATAGACGATATTATTTGTAGGGATGGAGGAATGAGGTTGAGGTTCTAGTTTTAGAAGTGGCTCATTAATTTTGGTTTGTTTTGAAGATGATGGAGTAGTTTTAGTATCTCTAATAAGTTCCTCCATATAAATCTTATTAGGTTTGGTTATGGGGTCCTTATGAGTGGGATTACGATGATAATTGACATTAGCTATGTTCACATACTAAGAGTTAGTATAATATTTATTTTAATTAGATAACTAGTAAAATAAATGTCATTTGGATGTTGTATATTAGGATTGGAATAATATTTTTGAGGTTTTAGAGATGTAGATTGGGGAATTTTTATCTTTTAAAAATCTTTAAAATAATTATTATGATGATTCTTTATCTGAGTGTCATGATCAAAAGTAACACCTAACATGAATGAAACCAATTTTTTTGTAAGTGCACATCATGTTCCATTAGAGTGAACAATATTGACATGGAACCACTAAAATTTATTAGGATCATACATTGATGGAGGAGTAGTAGTGTGAATGAATAAAAAAATTATATGGAGGTGATAACATCCTCATTTATGACACATTAAAGGGTGGGTGGGGAAGAGTTTGAATATTATATTTGGTTGATTCTATATTAGTTTGAGGAGGAATAGATTTATATTTGGTAATGGTTATTATGTTAGTATAATTTTATAAATAATCCTTAGTAAGACTATGAGAAGGTTTGAATTGAGTCATGAGAAAATATTATCTTTTGGGTTGACTGAAAGCATCTTCTAAATTTTATGAAGAGAAAATATGAACCCTATATTGAAAATTTTGTTTAAAGCAAATGATGAAGATTTTGAAAATCATATTATCACTCATATTATAATCTTATTTGTGAGTTAATTATTTTCATCCTTTGATGAAGGTATGAGCATATTCTTTAAGTAATTGCTTAGCATTGATGAAATGGCTAAGGTTGTTTTCAAGAATATTAGCGTGTTGAAATTCCTTAATTAGACCATTGAATAAAAATTATAGTTGAAAAATGGAATGTTGATGGATTTGATTATACCATTATAAAGCATCTCTCATAAATGTTTTGATGATAATTTTAGTAGTAGAAAGGTACTAGTTTGGACCCATTCCTTGTAAATATTACTAAAAAGTTTAAGTAAAATAGTTGTGTCCTTAGTCCCATCATATATGATAGTTGGAGAAATGTTTCAAATATCTATAGATACAATAAATGGAGCTCCTACTTTACCCATTTTGTGGGTGGAATGCCTAGGTTCATTTTGAAGATGTTGAAGTATGTTTTATGCATGATAGTTTGTGGGTTGATATTCCCATTGGCATATAAAATATAATGGGAAAAAATATTGTTAGGTTGAGGCATGAATATGGGAGGTTAACTCACCATTTTTAGGAGATGATTTTATATTTAGAGTATTTGGGAGCTGTTAGTTATTTACATAACATTCATTTTTTGGACCATTTGTGCAAGAATTTTAGTTATATCAATAGATATATTTTTATTAATATATGTGGAAGAATCCTAGTATTGGTATGATGATAATTCCAAATATTAGTTATAGGAGGATTCCTTAGAGGTTAGATTCCAAGGTTAGTATCAATTTTTCTAATGGTTAAGTAGGTAGCTTTGTATAAATTACAATTCATGTTAGCATATAAATGGTAGTGTCATGAAGGTTATTGAAGATATTGGAATGATCTAAATCGTCATTTTGAGTGATTTGAACCATGTTACAATTTATAGATCTAGATAACTATTGGGAGTAGTTTTACCGTGAAGTGTGGTCTTCATTCTTGGGCAAAATAGGTAGAAAAGAGAAACCCATGTAAAATTTAAATGGGTTAAGACTCTTGATATATATTATAATAGGTGATTTCATGATATTAATTATACTGGATAATTGGTAAAATATATGATTGATTAAAAAAATTAATGCTATCAACCTGACATGATATATAGTTTGGATAGGAAATGGTAATCAACCAAAATAGACTATATCAATCCTAGTAAATGTAGTCAATAATGTATAATTAGAAGTAGTGATAAAAATTTATTATATCGATTGTGATCAATGTAATTATATAGATAGGGATGTAAAACATAGACTATATCAAGCTTAGTTAATGTAGTCAGTAAAGGATAAGCATAAATAGTGATCATAAAATGTCCTATATCAACTATGGTTGATGTCATTACCCAGGCTAAGAAGTTAAGACAAAATTATATCGATCTCGGTCAATATAGTCAAATATGGGGAAAATTCAATAGTAATTTGAATAAAATATATTGGTCCTAGGTAGACTAGACTCAATAGACTATATCAAACGTAGTCAATGTAGTCTAATCACCTAAAGACAAATATCTACATTGGCCAATGTAGTTGGAACACATAACACATAATTGTATCAACATTGGCTAATATAATCTACAATAAAAAATATTATAACAAATAATAAATGGAAATTTTACTATTTTTTATAACTATTTATGTAAAATTAATATTGGGTAGATGTACTAAAAGGATTTAATGAATTTTTAGGCTCTCAACTATACTTTCTTGTCTATTAATAGTGTCATCCCAATGTTTTATATCACTGACTATGGAAGAAGTACCATTCAGATAGCTTAATAAAACCATTTTCAAGGGTAAACTAAGAGTAGTTTCTCAATGCTAATCACTATACGGTACACTACAAAATCATATGGATGGTTAACTTCCTAATGTTCAATAAAAATGTAATCCTAGGTATTTACAATATAGTGTGAGGCATTTAGAAACTAAATTTAGTGTTTATATTTGTACTATAGATAAAATTATTAGGTTAAGACCCTCATGCCATCATGTCTACAAATAATAGATAAGGTTTGTAAATAAAACATTGTGTAGCCCTTCAAGATAGTATCTAAGTAGTTTTAAATTTATTATAATATAGTTTCCAAGGAAATCCAAATAAAGAGAAAAAATAATTCAAAAATCAATGTTGGGAATCAATTTAAAACATTAAATTAACTAAAATAAATTATTAAAGTTGAAAATAAATGTTTGATTAATTGTTGAAAAATAAAGGTTAATTTGCCTTGCTCATACTAAAAAATGAAAGCACATATAACTATATCGGTGCAGGAAAATGTAGATGTTCACAAAATACACAATTATATCAATGTAGGTTGATACAATCTATGTAAATATAATTAAAAACATGGAGAATAAATTAAATTAGATAGGGTCAATTTTTTTTATAAGTATGAAAACTATATTAGCCATGTTAAATATAGTTTGACAGGGAGATAAAATGTATTTATAATTGAATTGGACAAGGTTGGTATATTTATTTGAGTGAAATAAATTTTAACATAGTTAAAAATTTAGATATAGAACTAAATCAATTTTGTTGATAAATTTGACTCGAAAACTAAGTAAGCAAAAATATATCAAACTAGGTCAATATGGTTGGGTATAAGATAAATTGGTATGTAAAACTAGATTAGACTTGGTCAATATAATTGGATGACTAAAAAAAATAATGCAATCTAAATGTAAGATTGTAACATCCTACATTGATGTAACCTAATAAAAATATATAAATTAAAACTTATATCAACCTACATTACTATATTTTCCTACAAACACACAAATTATATGGGATTGACCTATGTCAATGTAGTCTACAAAAAAAAATAGAAGAATGAACTATATCAACCCATGTTAATATAGTTTGATGAAAGATAAAAATCACTATTTATTTCATGTCAATATCATCATAATGTATGCAATGAGGTAGGATTGAATTTTAAATTATCCTATCTAAGAAATATGAAATTAGAGAAGGTAAATTAAATACAACCCATGGACACATAATGTATTAGGATATGAAAAATGGATCTGTTAAACCTAATAATAAGAGTACTTATGACATAACATAAATAGAGAGGGTAAAAAATAATCTATGAATAGAAATAATGAAATAATTATAAGTAGGTATTATAATTTTGGAATTAATTTAATCTTGTATTGCCAAGATAGAAACATAAATAAGGGGGATGGTTAAAAAAACAAAAAAAGGATAAGGGACCATGGTAGAAAAATGAGGGACTAGGTCACCTAAGGTAGAAAATGGAAAGTTTAAAAATACTTATAGACACACTAAGTATAAGTGTAAAGGAATGAAAATAAGGAGTTATACATTCATTCAATCTAGTAATTATGTAACCTCTATATATCAACTGAAAGAGCTAGGGTTATAATATACTTGCCTTGAAAAAAACATGTCAATCTTCAATCTCTCCCTTAGCCAATGGTGCTTGGTAAGATATTATTTTGATTGTAATGATAAAAAAGGTTGTATTGATATGTAGGCTAAAATGAATCTTCCCATTTCATACAAGACTCAACAAGGCTAACATTTTCCCTCAAGGACAAGATCTAATAATGGATTCTCCAAATGTAGACTTAAGCAAAATTATGAGTAATGACAATGCAAAAATGAATATTCATCTCTATTTTATTGAAATGGTATATTATATTCATAGTGTTGAGTGATCCTAATCCTTACTAAATTTTAGATCACACCATCATACAACCTCTATAAAATTAAAAATATGATGGTTTAACTTCAAACTAGGTTTGTCAAGGCTGATTTAGTTATGAAGTGTTTGCATAAATTTAATACTACATAAACCTAAGGAAACATAGTTTAAAGGTTGTTGGAATCAATAAATAATACATCAATTCAGGCCAAAAAAATATGATTCTTGGTATATTTATGGGTTATATGAAGGAATTTTTCTTAGGGGATCAAGTATGAGGGAGTTGTATTAGATATATGTTTTATTTATTAAACTAAAATGTATCTCTCAATAAATAATTGGTCTACCTAGAAATTTTTTAGTGAAAAATTTAAGGCATGCACTCATAAATATTGAAACTGAATAATTTACTACAAGAGGGAAAACATCAATCTATGATAAAGTTTTAAAAATATTATGTGTATATACACACACAAAATTTCAAGGGGAATGATTAACATAAGAGTCGGTTTACTTATAATAAGATAAAATAAGGTTAAAGTGAGAATTGCTATGATATTGACTAAAAAATGGAATCTGAAGGTGATACACACACCTAAGAAAGTGTTCAGATTAAGTAAAGGGAGACTAGGTTAACTAAATTAGTATGATGGACCAACTTTCCTAAATGGATATACATAATATCTAGAGACATGTTTTCTAAAGGAGGAAGATAGGTTTAAATTATTAATTTATACATCATGTAACACCCTTACTTTATGTATCATTAGTCATAAGTTGGAGGAATCATTAATAATCAATGAGTCCTTTTAGAATATTAACTTTCAACATATGTATAGAGAATAAAATCAAGTAGCTAACTATTTTAAAAATGTGGCATTGCTCTCTCAAAATTTTAAGTTTTAGCTAAGTAAAGAAGACCTATCTAATGATATCACTCAAAAAAATCTAAATAAATCTTATATATGAGTCTTTAAAAGTGGTGATAATTGTTTTATTAAAGTATTTGTCTATAATAATATTGATGGCATGAAGATTGTGTTATTGTGGTATGTTATTATTATCTAGACTAACTTGAATCATATTTAATTATGATTTTGTATCCATTTATAGATCCACGTGCCAGGGTATTCAAATTTATTCATATCTCATATTGTTTAGGATGGTCTAGAATGATGAAAAAACTAAGGGGTACAAGTTTGTTTAACCATAGACACTCTTATCTTTTTCAGTTCTTAAGCTACATTGAAAACTATTTTGTGAAGAATAATGGTTCCATCAACATGGGTATAAAATTGCTTATAATTGAACATTCCTCAATTGAGGATATGATGAAGAATACAAATATGTGGGTGATTATTCATGTAGGAGGATTTTATACATTTATTAAAAGGATTTAAGGACATGACTAACATCTTTCTAATAGCTTTTTTACTGGATAAAAGGAGAGAGTGATCATGTTTAATGGGACCTCCATTGAGGTGACTAAATAGATGATTTATTAAGTGAATGTTTTGATGATTAAAGAGTTCAAATTAAAAAAAAAATCAAGTATTATAAACGTGATAATGAAATTTTTTTTTGGATAATGTGGAGCTCATTGAGTATCAAGGAGGATACATGAGACAGGATTTCTCTTGGCCCTATGAGAAGGTTTCCAAGAATAATATGATATACATCATAGTTTTAGGTAGGTATATGGTGGTTATTTTTTTAATCATTTTTCCTTAATTAATTTAGGCATAATATGCATAGAATTCCACCATTGTACATCCTTCATTCTTTGGAGAGTTTGGTTATAGATGTTAATCAGGGTAAGAATAAACTACCACTACATCAGGTAGTAATTTTTATGATCTATGAATATTTTTATGATATAAATATAATACCTTACCACATCCCCTCATTATTATTTTCTCATCTGAAGGGTATTTATGGCTAGAACAGAACTCTAAAAAACTTGTCTAAATGTAAACATGTTGTTAAGGAGGTAGAGAAGCATGATGACTAGCACAATAAATGGTTGTGGGAAGGGAAAGCCATTAAGACATCCTTAGACCCTAATTATAAAATTTAGGAGGTTTTGGAAAGTTTAAAAATTCTTAAGGATGGTAGAGAGGATGAGCTAAATATTCCCATCATCAAAGTTAAAAATATAAGGGAAATAATGGTGGAGATATTAAGGCCATCATTGATAATATAAAGGAACAAATTAAGATAGAAGAGTCAACTAAGGATATTGATCTACAAAAAACTTTCTTAAATTGGTTTATGAAGGACCAAAACATATTAAAGTATTTCATCACGAATATCAACCAGGAAGGAGGTATCCTATGCTCTAAAGCAAAGTTTTAAGAGGTCAACACCTAGGAGAAAATATTTAAAGGTAGAGTTAATAGCTTTGAGAAATAAAATGAAGTTCTTAAAGATAATCTAATATTTCTCATGGAGTTTAACAAAGTTTCTATGTAGAATTTTATTACAAGTATGAATGACGTCATGTACCTCATTAAGAGGAAACAAGATAAGGAAGGACCTAATAATTAAGTTAATAAGGCCAAGGGAGAGATGATGGAAATTTACTCTTAATATCAAGGACCTCTTCATATGAAAAAAATCATCAAGAGAATGATGCATAACTAGGAAGAAGCATTTGGTGGAAGTAATATTGGGTGACTTTCACCTTTTTGTTATGTTGTTTTAATGTTTTTTTTAATTTTTATATGGTTATCTTGTTTTGTCTAGTTTTTTATGGTTTTTGGTAGGTTATTATGTTTTACTTAGAACTCATTATTAGATCATGGAGTAGGAGGAAATAAGGTCAAAAAATATTTTATATAAAAACTTGTTTTATTTTTGTACACAGGTAAGACTTTACAAGAATGTTACATGGAGTTGGTTCAAGGCAACCAACTAATGGGTATAACTAACTCATACAAAAAAAATAAAATAAAACTAAATAATAAAACTAATTGGATCATAAACACAACAAAATCCCCCTTGATCCAAAAGGGTATGTAAGATCTGGAGCAATAACTCTAAAGTCATCAAATAATATCTATCACAATTGCAACTAATTCCCTATACCTCTAACACTGACCAAAAAATTGATTCCACTCTATAAATAAGCCTACCCCTATGATTTATGACAAAAAAAGGTTGATAAGCATGATCAAAGTATGTTCATCCCTAGTGACCATCATATCTTACTACAATGGAACACAATCAAGCATGTCCAACTACATTGATCCATATAAGTTCCCATATAGGAACCCATCTAGTTGATAAAACCCATACTATTTATGGTACATTTCCCTAATAACAAAAAATTTTGATGACCTTTTCTCAACACTAAAAGTGATAGTAGCCATGATCAGCTTGTACTATCACTGAAGACTGATCAAATACCAATAAATGAAATATCTTATCCCCCTATCAAGTAAGAGGTGAGAATTTATGCACCAAGATAATCAAAATCAACTCACATTGTTTTCTCCATGTCATGAATAATAGTAAGAAAAATCCAAAACTATAATTGAAAACCAAAAAATAAGCCAAAATACTACTATCATAACAAATCCTTGTCTTGAGCCTAGTATCTCACACAAGATCAATGAATTATTGAGCACTCAAAATATGGTGTCAGGTCCATAGAGATCATAGACCTCAGCCATATAAGACACCTCCTAATCATAGGAAGTGTCAAAATAATTGAAATAGTTGGAGTAACTAGAAGATCATCTGCTAGAATGATCCACATAATTGGCCTTATATTTCTTTTTATTTAGAGATCAAGGTCATTGAAAAGGATAGACATATACAAGATGTCCAATACCACCACATTTAAAACATTTTGGTTGTTTTTAGTGTTGATGAGATCTATAAGAAGATGATTCAATTGAATAATTACATGAGTGAGAAGAATGCTTATGGTGATGTCTGTATTTGGAAGACCCTAGAGAGTGTTGATGTGAATGTTGTGGAGACCATTGAGAATGATGTGGAGAATGTCATTGAGAGTGTTTCATAGAATGATTCTAAAACTTTTGTTGTACATGGTGATGATCTCTATGTTGGGACCTATTCTTTACATATTGAGCCTGTTCAATAGGCATACTTTTTTATTTGTAAATTATCTCTCATGCTGAGTCAACAACTCATAGATGGAGTCAAATGTGGCACCATTAAGCTCATCACTAAGTTGTAACATTTCAAAAAAAATTGGTGTATGTAGAACTAAGGACATTCAATGTAAATGAAATTAACATGTCATCATCAATTTTACCCCTTGTAGTATAATACTCTTGTTTTATTTTTTTCATGTGAGAGAGATATTCAAAAACATCTTCATTATCTACCAATTTATTATTCAAAAGTTGCATAAGAAGATCAATCTTATTGTATGCATGTTGATTTTCATACAAATATTTTAATTATTTCCATGCTTTACATGAATTAGTTTTAACCAACTCAATATGAATGATAACCTATTTAGTGTAAGATGATTTTAATAGGGTGAGTGCATGCTTATCATGTTTTTGATATTCAACCAGTTTTGCCACTTCAATTGGTGGTGTGGTCTCTTTCTCAATGATTTCCCATATATCACTTAATATGAGGGTGTTTTCCATGTCTCTAATCCATTATTCGTAGCTTTTAGGTGACAATTTACTATTTTTAGAAATGATATTGATAATTTTAGCCATAATTCTAAAAGTAAAATCAAGTCAAGAAAAAAGTGATTGTTATTTGAGTTTTTTCCTTTATCTTCAAAAATAGCTTCCATTTACAATAATACAAGGATTTTTCAACTTGTCAAAAGAATACACCTTATATCACTGATTTGACCCAAAAATATAGTTGTAAGAGGTTTGAACCCTAGACCTTTTTAACTTTCAAGAGTTTCACAAAATATCTTCAACCAATTGCTTTACAATTATTTATGAAATAAATATGGAAGATCTACTATTTGAACTTTGAATTTTTTTGGTTTCTCAATAAAAAAAATTCATGCATGTGAAATTTATTCACTTAAAAAGATTCTTGCATCTAAAAATTGCATTTTAATTTTAAATTTACTTTTAGAATATGAAATGCACCTACCTAGTGGAGCCCATAAAAAATAAGTACATTGTGCCAATATTAGGGTAAAGTATTTGAATAGATTGCAAGAATGCCATTAACTTATTTCATATCAATGTGGTTTGCTAATTTGATAAATTTTTTAGTGAATAAGCAAATTGATCTTATAAAATTCATAATATACTCAGCCTATATATAGTTCATGTGATGTAAAAAATTCACAACATAATTTTGTAAGCACTATATAATTATTTTGTAATTTATTTGGAACAATTCCCATAATTCTCCTCTTCAATGTGTGATATTCATCATCAAAAATCTATGCTCAAAAAAATAATAAAATTTGTGTTTAGGAAATATTGATTTGGTTGTTCATATTTTTCTTTTCAACCTCAAATTTTTCAAGTCATTTGATCTTTCTTGAAATACATAAGTACCAAGATTTATTTTCCTTCTATTTAGATTAGACTTCTACTCACCCACCTTAAGTACTATGACATATAGGATAACATAAGGAATAGATAATTTACTTGATAAAAACTTTTTTTGCTCACCATACACATTAAATGAATAAGTATATAAAAATTTAAAAAAAATTTGATCATCGTTGGAATTTAATATAGTCAAGCTACCTTATAAAGAATTCTTAAACATAAATATTGATATCTCTATATGATATCATGTCCTCTCCTTTGATACGTGGCTCTAGTTAATATTAAACAATTTTTTCTTCAATTCTCCATGGCTATGATAGGCATTATACATAAAATCCAATGTTATTACTGAGTACACAATCTAGTTTTACATATGTTTTCTCAGCAAATGTAGTTGAAAAATAAATTTGACATATTTCTTATGCTCAAATATTTTCCATATTCTATGTCTCTCCTTATTTTATTTTTGTGGATTTGATAGCACCATTGTATCATGGAATAGGAGGAAATTAGTGTTAAGCACATGCTTATACTGAGAGGGGGGGTGGATCAGTATAAGATATTTTTTCACTTTTGACTATTAATCTTAAATCCAAAACCTCAAATTACTTCACAATTAATATATTCAAAGCAATAAAAGATTACAATGCAAGATCACACAATGCAAATAGACATAGATTTTCATGGAAACCCTTTTGGGAGAAAACCATAGAGAAATTATCTTAATATAAATATTCGTAGGAACCAACCTAATGGAGCAAAAACCCCTTTCACCAAGCACCAACTTAGCAAAAGACACCAATCTCTTCAAAATGAAGGCACCAACCTTCTCATAAAAAATCACTCTTCTATCTCAATTTTTTTGTCAAAACAATAGATGATAGAACACTTTCTTTATCTACTTTAGATTCGATCTACAATTGAGTGTTTTAAATGCTATACTCTTCCTTATACTTGTTGATTTTTTCTTTTTAATATTCTCACAAAAATTTGCCTTTAAAAATTCTGCACTTCTTTTATATATCTTCCACTTTTGAATCTACTCTTTTGCCATTCATTATGCACTTATTTATAACCCATAGAAAGATACAAATTAAGGTAATGACACTTCAATTGAAAAGGTCCTTTTTAATGGTCAAAACTCCTCCCAATGGGTCGGCCAAGGTTGACAATTCTATCGACAATTCCGTTCACTCCCGTCGACATTTCCATTCACTTCTGGCAATAATTCCGTTCACTTCCATCAACATTTCCATTCACTTCCATCAATAATTCCATTCATTTTTGAAAATGATTATGTTCACTTCAATTGAAATTTCCATTCACTTATAGAAATCAATTCCATTCACTTCTGGCAATAGTTCCATTTGACATCAATGACAATATTCCAATAATCTCCTGCTTTGTCATTGATGGCAACCACATACTGAAACTACTCCCCCTTACTACACTGTCTCTTGTATCTAAATCCTTCTTTGTTGTATCTCCCCCTTTCTATGACATCCTCTTTATGTACTTCTCCCCCTTTGACATCAATTACAAAGGGTCTATCTAAGAGCTAGTACTTAGCTCCCCCTCAGTTGATGCTTCCCTTCAATGGCAAGAAGTAAAATAAATTACTCCCAACTTCTATTGTAGGTACTCAAATGCTTCCTTTGAAAGTGGCTTAGTGAAGATATCTGCCATCTATTCAGATGTGGAAACATATTCCAATTTTAGTTGTTGTTCTACCACCTATTGTCTCAAGAAATGATATTATATAGGGATATGCTTAGTTCTAAAATGCATAACTAGATTCTTCAAAATACTTATCACCCTAGTATTATCACAGAATATGGAGATTAGATTATTATACTCTACTTTGATATCTTTCATGGTTTGTTTCATCCATAGAACTCATGTACAACATAGCACTGCTGCTATATACTCTGCTTCTATTGTGGATAGAGACACAGAATTTTGCTTCTTACTCAACCATGATACTAGGCTATCTCTAAGAAAGAAAACTCCTCCACTTGTACTTTTTATATCATCTACACAACCTACCCAATTTGAATCTATGTACACTACCAATGTGAAGTATTTACCTCTTGGGTACCACAACCCATAATCCAAGGTTCTCTTTAAATATATAAATATACATTTTACGGCTTGCACATGTGTTTATTTTGGAGCTACTTGAAATCATGCAACCATACCTACTGCTTGCATGATATCTAGCCTAGATGCTATCACATATAGTAAAATCCCAATCATTGATCTATAAAGAGTTTGATCAGTATTCAGAGATTCATCATCTTTACTCAACTTCATACCTATAGCCATAGGTGTACTAATAAGGGCACACTCCTCCATATGGAATTTCTTCAACATCTCCTTTACATACTTGCTTTGGGATATGAATATTCCTTTGTTAGATTGAGAGATTTGTAAACCAAGGAAAAATGACAACTCACCTAACATGGACATCTCAAATTCCTTTTGCATATCTTTAATAAATATCTTAGACATTTCCTCATTGTCTCCTCTAAATATTATATCATCTACATACACCACAATAATTAACTGGTGATCTCCTTTAGTTTTGATGTAAAGATTACTACCAACATATCCTCTCTTGAATCATTGGTCTTGTAGGTATTTATCAGTCCTATCATACCATGCTCTAGGAGCTTGTTTCAATCTGTATAAAGCCTTCTTTAACTCACACACATAATCCTTGTTTTCTGATAAGAGGAATCCTTCTAGCTATTCTATGTAAACTTCCTCTTATAGATTTCCATTTAGAAATGTTGATTTAACATCCATTTGATAAACTTTGAAATTTTTGAATACTAAAAATGCAAGAAATATTTGAATTGCTTCTAATAGAGCAACAAGAGCAAACATCTCTTCAAAATCTACACCTTCTACTTGAGCATACCCCTTACATACCAACCTTTCTTTGTTTCAAGTGACTTGGCCATTTTCATTCAATTTGTTTTGGAAAACCCACTTAGTGCCAATCACATTCTGATCCACTAGCCTGGGCACAAGTTCCCAAGCCTCATTCTTCTAAATTTAATCTAACTCTTCTTCCATTACTTTTACCCAATGTTTACCATGACTAGCTTCAAAAAAATTCTTAAGCTCTACCTTGGATAACAAAGAGAAATTTACATGCTCATTTATACTTACAATTCTTCTTTTGGTTTACACCCTAACATCAATGTTGCCAATGATTTGACTTTTAGCATGATTCTTCTGAACAAAGTGAGATGGTGTTTTGGTGTCCTACCTTTTAGATTCACTCAATTTTTCTACATTTTCTTCCTCCCCTTCTTCTACAAGATTGGATATTTCTAGAGGCTCTTCTGAAGGTTCTTTTACCTTTTGATTCATGATCTCATATATTCTAACAGTATCACTTTAATGATAGTTTGTATCCTTTTGTTATAACATTTATAGGCTTTGATTTTTATGGAGTATCCAAGAAAAATTCATTCATCAGCTCTTGAATCAAAATTTCCCAAGTTTTCTTCATTCCTGTTGATAAAACATTTACTTTTAAAAACTTTGAAATGTTGACTGAAGTTGGTCTTCCTTTCCATAATTCGTAAGGAGTTTTGTCATTATTAACTTTGATTTGCCCTTTATTCAATATATGTACTATTATATTAATTGCTTCTCTCTAGAATCTATCTGATAGCTTAGATTCATTCAACATAGTTCTATCCATTTCTTGAATGGTTCAATTTTTCCTTTCCACCACTCCATTTTGTTATGGAGTCCTTGTAGCTGAGTATTGTCTCTTAAATCCATGATCTTTTCAAAACTCAATGAATTCATTTGAAATAAACTCACCTCCTCAATATGACCATAGGAATTTTATTTTCAACTCTTTTTCATTTTCTACTAATGCCTTGAAAGCTTTAAACTTTTCAAATGCTTTTGATTTTTATTTTAGAAAGTCTACGCATGTCATTCTAGTATAATAATCAATGAGTTACATAAAGTATCCCTCACCTTGCATGCTTTCAATTCTGGTAGGACCACAAAGATCTATATGAATCAGCTCTAGTGGTTTGGTGGTCGAATATTCCTTCATTCTAAACCTTGTTTTAGTTTGCTTCCCATGTTGGCATTGCTTGCATAGAGTGCTTGGAGGTTTCATTATCTTGGAAATATCTCACACAACCTATTTGTTTCTGATTTTCACAAGATTATCAAAATTTATGTGCCCTAACCTTATATGCCATAGCCAACTCTCTTCAACTTGACTCAGACAACATTTCTCTCCTCTCATTTCTCCAAGCATGTTATAGGTTATTTGTGGTTCTATGAGCATCTACAATTAGTTCTCATGTGTCTCTTTTTTTTATCTCACAACCTTCAAAAAATAACTTGAGTGTGTGTCCTTGATCACACATTTGGCTAACACTTAGAATATTATGCTTTAACCCTTCCACATATAACACATTTTTTATTTTGGTTTTTCCATTATCGAGACTAAGTGTACCTTTTCCTATTATTCTAGCTATAGTGTTGTCTATGAACTTCACCATGCCTTCATTGACCCTTTTTAACAAGATGAATTTGCTTTTATCTCCAGTCATGTGTCTCAAACATCCACTATCAATGAACCATTATTTTCCTTCATCTCTAGCATGGAATGTTATTTGATCATGGATTCTTCTTGCTTCTTCTTCCATGTCTTTGATGGTTCTCTTTTCTTTATCACTTGAGCTTTAAACTTTTGATCTTATCTTAAAAATTCAAAAACAATTCTAAAATAGAATGCTATATGCCCATAGTTTTTGCACTTGTAACAAACTATAGCTTCATCAAATTTTGATAAGGGAGCAAACGAATTATAGTTTATGTTTGAAGCTCCATAGGTTCCTTTATTTCTGGTCTTGACTTCAATATATTTGGCTCCCTTTCTACAATCTAATTTCCTATGACCAAAATGATTTCAATAATAACAAAATCCATCAAAATAATTACCAAACTTGGTTTTGTTTGCATATCTTGGAGCAAAAGGTCTTCTAAAGTTCTATTCTCCTTTGCGTTCTTTGTTGATAGAGCTAGTTTTTGTATTCTGGGCTTCTTCCTTCTTGGTCTCCTTTTTCACTGGTTCTTTAAGAGTTTCAGCATTGCTCTTAGCTTTCTCTTTTTCCTTCTCATACCCAATACCTAACTTGTTAGATGGTGATCTTTGACTCTCTATAATCTTATTCAAAACTTTAGTGCTTTTCTCATATTTCAATTCACTTGTTATTTTAGAATTCACCTTTTCTAGATCCCTTTTTAAAACATCTATCGCAGATTCATACCTTTCATAGTCTTCTCCTTTCTTATTTAGCTAATCCATTAGATCTTCTTCAATTTTCTTTGCTTCTTTGATTTGGACTTTTAGATCATCAATTACCTTGTTTGATTCCTCAAAGACTTGTGATGTCTTCATTTTGAAATCTTGATTCTCTTCTTCATATTTTTGGAGTTGTAACTTTAGTTTCTAATTCTTCTTCTTAAATGCTTTTATTTCTTCCAATGCACAAATAAGTTCTTCTTTAAGGTTCACTTCACCATCTTCTTCCATGTCTTCATCTTCCTCCAAATTATCTTTGTTGGTGGTGGCATTTTCTTCTATAGCCATCAACATAATCTCTTCATTATCACTCTCAACATCACTTTCTTTATTTTCTTTAGATGATCTACTATACCTCTTGGAGTATAGGCTTTTATTTTTTTTCTCAAATCTTTGCTTGTCTTTGCTCGGCTTGAATCCATTTTTGTACTTTGATTTGTTTCTCTCATCATCGTTATCTCCTTTATTTGGACATTTGGCTACAAAATGAACAATTTTACCACAATTAAAGCATTTAAATGGTAACTTTCCTTTATATTTTCTTGATCCTTTCTTTAGCTTCTGAATGAATAGAGCTTCATTTTCATCTTCTTCACTATTTGAATTTTCACTTAATTCTAGTTGTTTGATATTCTCTTTCTTCAAGACCTTAAATGATGCTTCCTTCTTCGACTATCTCTCAGATTTGGTTCTCATTTCATAGGCTATAAGAATTACATGGAGCTCATCCATTTTCATCATGTCTAAATCCTTCATTTCTTCAATGGTGGATACCTTTGCATCAAATCTCAATGGTAGGAATCTCAAGACTTTTTGAATGATCACAAATTCTTCAATTGTCTCTCTAAGTCCTCAAATGACATTAATAATCTCATCAACATGAAGAAGATACCCAGTAATTTTTTCATCAGTCTTCATTTTTAAACTTTCAAACTACCTCTGGTGGGTTTGGAGTTTTGCTTTAATAACCTTACTATCACCTTCATAAATAGTGTTGAGTTTATCCCAAATCTCTTTTTCAGATTCACAATGCATAACCTTAACAAACTCATTTTATAAAATCCCACATAAATATTGCATTCATACCTTTTGCATTGTTCTCACTGCCCTTTTTTTTGGTGGCATCCATTGGTGCAATTTGTGGCATTGTGTATCCTATTACCACTACTTACCAAATATCAAAACCTAGGTCCATCAAGTAAGTCTTCATTCTTATACTCCAAAATGTGTAATTCATTCCATCAAACAAAGGAGCTTTATTAGTGGAGAAACCATCTAGCACTTGATATCTTGCCATATGTGTTTTCCAAGAGCTACCTTTTAGTAATTGTGTTAACATCGAAGGAACCATCTCTGATACCAATTGTTAAGCACATGATTATACTGAGAGGGGGGTGAATTAGTATAAGATATTTTTTCACTTTTGACTATTAATATTAAATAAAAAACTTCAAATTAGTCTACAATTAATATATTCAAAGCAATCAAAGAATATAATGGAAAACCACACAATGCAAATACACACAGATTTTTGTGGAAACCCTTTCAGGAGAAAACCACAAAGAAATTATCTTAATATAAATATTCATAGGCACCAACCTACTAGAGCACCAACCCCAAAAATAATTTTGTAGGCACCAACCTATAGGAGTACCAACCCCTTTAACCGAGCACCAACTCAGTAAGAGACACCAATCTCTTCAAAACGAAGGCACCAACCTTCTAAAAAAAATCACTCTTCTATCTCAAATTTTTTGTCAAAACAACTGATGATATAAAACTTGCTTTATCTCCTTTATATTTGATCTACACTTGAGTGTTTTCACTGCTATACTCTTCCTTATACTTGCTGATTTTTTATTTTTAATATTCTCACAAAAATTTGCCTTTAAAAATTATGCTCTTCTTTTATATATCTTCCACTTTCAAATCTAATCTTTTACCATTCATTATGCACTTATTTATAACCCATGAAAATCCATAAATTAAGGTCGTGAATCTTTAAGTGAAAAGGTCCTTTCGAATGGTCACATCTCCTCCCAATAGGTCGGCCAAGGTTGACAATTATGTCGACAATTTTGTTCACTTTCATCGACATTTCCATCGATAATTTTGTTCACTTCCATCGACATTTCCATTCATTTCCACCAATAATTCCATTCGCTTCTATCAACATTTACATTCACTTCCGTCAATAATTCCATTCATTTTTGGCAACAATTCTGTTCACTTCCGTTGACATTTTCATTCACTTCTGGCAATCAATTCCATTCACTTCTGGCAATAGTTCCATTTGACATCAATGACAATATTCCAAAAATAAGGTAAAAAATATTCTATATAAAAACTTATTTTATTATTTTACACATTTAAGATTTTAAAATAAGCCTATAGGGAGTTGGTTCAAGGCAACCAACTGATGATTATAACTAACCTATAAAAACAAACTAAAATAAAACTAATTGGATCATAAACCCAATGCTCATGGCTAAACATGCATGCTCTTTATAAAGGGTATGGTCCCTATATAAAATCCCACTTTACCAATAATTAAAAAAAACACCCTTTCATGATGGTGGTATTGTCACCAACATTACTTTCTTAGTTTAATTACATGTAATAGAGAATATTGTGTAATGTTTTAGAACAAAAAAGATAAGATATTATTGTTATTTTTATTAGGAGAATATATCCCAAGAAAACATGTAAACTAATGTGAGAAGGATTGTAATAGTTTTATGGTCTTCAGTCTATTATAGTTATGCATACAAGCATTATTTATTAAATTTAAGTGATGAACATGAACATAACACATTATGAGCCATTCCAAGAGATAAACTATAGTATCATAAATGGTTAAGTGATATTTCATGGACATGTTAAGATGTAGATCCATGATGAGGGGTTGAAGATGCCTTTTAAATTCATGTCTATGACCATATTTTAGAATGATGGACCCATGGAGGATCACTTTTGGGAGATAAACCAATATGAATGTTATGGGAGTTTTTATTTTACTTTTATAAAGGGGAATATTAAGAAATTCTATAAAAATAGGTGTGAGTTACATGAAAGACATGGAATATGACTTTACTATAATCAAATTGAGGAGAAGAAATTAGACAAGGTTTGTAGGAAGTGAGAATGAAGGTGTTTCTCGTCTAAATGTGGAAAAATGTAATGGGATTGAGTAGATGAAGACATTCCAATATATAAATAAAAATATTGATTTTAGTCATTATCCACAAAAGAAATGAATGTGATAATAGAATAATATCTAAGAATGGATTTTTTATGTGAATTTTATATTGATTTAGAATTTACATGCATCTTAAAATTCATCAAGGAGTTGAAGGATCTATTTCCAAGGAATTATCATGAGATCGAATGAGTTCTTAACTCCTTGGATAATATGGTCATTAAGTTGTGTGAAGGAATAATTTTTTTTAATAAAATAACATATAATATGGGCCTAGTTTTTAAATAAAATATGGAGTAAAATGAAAATATTATTAAATTGAATGTGATCTATCCATTTGAATAGTGTCATTACGTGAGTCATATGATGACCATTATAAATAAATATAGATAGATTAAATTGTGTGTGGAATAATTAATATTGAATGATGTGTGTGTATAATATTAATTCCTAAAACTAGTTGTAGAGGAAGTGTTATAACAAGTAACTAGTTTTTAAATATATACTTTCACATATGGATTTTTTTAATTTATCGTTAAGTTTAGATAATAGAGGAAAACAAGTCAAAAACCCATTTTTATATGGATTGGGGATCCTTAATGTATAATATGATTCCATTTGGACTATTCAATATTCTTGTTGTGTTTTATTTAATTATTATATAACCATTTAATAACTTCATACATAATTTATTTCAAATATATTTGGATGACTATATTTTTTATGGTTTAGTGAATGATCACTACGATAACTTTTGATTAATGTTTTAATGGTGTGTAAAACTTTATATATCATTGGATCTAAGTGTGCATTCATAATGCCATTTGGTATGATACGATGTGTCATATACAAATAAGGTATTTTGGTTTATCATCTCAAGGTAGCATTTATATTTCAACTAGATGCATTGTGCACACATGTTTAATAAATTATATATATATTATCAAACTTTATGCATAATTATTTGTAAGCTTCAAGGAATATTTAGGATTTTCTAAAGAATTATGGTCCATTAATATGGATTAATGAAAAAAAAATATTAATATGTTATAATAAAAGTTAATTTTTAAAGTATAAAAATTATACATTCTCTAGATTGGAATATTTCATTTCATGTGCATGTGGATGCCTTGAGAACTAGGGTTGGGAAAATATTATTAGAATAGGATAATGAAACATTCATCATCCTATTACTTTTAAAAATAATAATTTGGCCAAGTATGATAAATATTATACCATAATGGTGTATGTTATATATTATTATAAGTAATTAATATTAGTACTTTATTTTTGTTCTCTACTAACCATGAATCTCTAAAATAGTTGGTAAAAACAATTTATTACATGGTCATTTTTTTTGGATAGTGTTGTTCTAAGAATTATAATTTATAGTGGTGGTGATATCTATAAGTTTTAATGTAGTAACATACCATTTGTCATACATTTTTACAAGTGAATTTATGCTACCTATCAAATATGACATCTAATATGCATGGTTATTTCTAGTTCGAAGGGTTCTAAGAGAAATGAGGATATTTATACATTATTAACAATAAGAGTGACTCCAACTTATTATATAGGTAAAAAAATAAGATTTGTGCCAAATCAATTCATAGGGGATAATTATACATGTTATAAAGATATCATGTATTACATAGATGTGTAATGGAACATGAGCATGAAGACATGATGTGTGAATGTCATGAAAGTATCATTGGTGGACAATATGTAGGATAGGGAAGTGTGTGTAATATATTAATGGTTTGGTACTAGTGGAAACCTTTGTACTTGATTATATATATACTAATACACATAAAACTATAAAATATATGATAATGTAGGTAAGCCTAATATTCATGATGAAATTCAATTAATTTGTGTATAATTTATTTTAAAAATGGGTTTTCTATTTTATGGGTCCAATTAACCATGATTAAAAATTTAGTTTTGTCTATTATATCATAATGACAACTAATTAATTGATAAGATGGCATGAGGTTACACCAAAATTTTATTGTACATTAGAAACTATAGCTATGTTTTTGTGGGTGAACATCATCACAAGTTATGGGTGTCTTTTGCATTTTTTTAGTGATCTATAAACTTTATATATTACTACTTTTTAATTTATTATTATACACTATAATACAAAACCATATCATCAAAAATAAAATGGCATGGTGGGTGCCTTTAATAATATTTTAGGAAATTTTCTATCTAATATTTGTTAATTTTGACTAAGTATTGGGGTGACCTATTTTTATCTATTTTTTAGCAATATATAAAAAAATACAAATGGTTGAACAAGTATGTAATATTTTTATTAGTCTATGGAAGAGAGATTGTACTTGTATATTTCTTGATCCATTCATTGACTATTGTATGATTAGGAGGGTTATAATAATTTATGTCATTAGATAATATACTAGTGGAATAGATGAATGATAATGAAAATAACCTGCTTAAAGATGGATCCAAGGGGTAGAGAAAGCCTACTAAAAGTTTTGGCAGAACAAGCACATCAAGTTTAATAAATTATGTCAGTGCCAAAGTTATTTTGTATGTTTCCATGTATTTTAATCACCTAGGGAATATCCACACCATACATATGGGGCCATACATATTCATCACTTTATGTAAATTAGTACATGGTAAGTTGTGTAGGTTATATGATGAATTTTTATGAGATAACTTCAATTAAAGTAGGTTTAAGCCTTACCTTGATTAACCACACTAAAGGTGGATGTAAATGTCACTAGCCTTATGAAAATTATCCACAAAAATATTTCATTTGTTGGGGATCAACCAACAATATTGATTACACTTATGAAAGCAATAAACACGGAATTAAATCAGAATGATAAGTAACTAGAATCAGATAATAACAAAGAACAAGAGATACAAGAAACCACCCTAAAAACTTGTATTAAACTCTTTATAGAAGGAATACAATTGAAGAAACTTCTTTTCTTCCACACCTCTCACAGATGTACAGATCTCTCTCTAGATCTCTTTCCCTCAAGAGCTCTCTCTCTCAAGTATAATCAACTCCAACAACCTGGAATGATTCACATATATAATTCTGTACTATTCTTTCAACATTTAATACAATAAGCTAAGAAGATCTTTCCTATTATATAATAATTAGGAAACTTGAGCATGCATTTACAACCAATAGTTATGCCACTTAAACAAGGGCTCTAAAATAGTCTTACTAATAATAGAGACACATACTTAAGACTATGACTTAAATCTATCATGCAAACACTCTATTCTATCCATAGAAATAGCTCTCTAGATGCACAGGTAACTGACATCAGTTCCTACTTGTTTGCGTATGATCAATGTCAGCCAATCCCTACTGATGCCGGTGTCTCCTGAACTACTCCTGACCGATGTCGGTCACTCCTGATCGATGCCGATGACTGTGTAAACCTAGAACTATCAAATTTGCTCCCTTTGGTGAAGCTTTTAGGCTCCACACCTTAACAATCTCCCACTTAGAGATAAACAGCTGCACCAGTACTTGTACAGCAACATCTTCTAGCTCCTCCATCTTCAACTCAATCGTGAAGACCAACAAAAGTTGAATGAAGATTCAACTTCTCCTTTGTAACTGGCTTGGTTAACATATCAGCAGGATTCTTATCTATATGGATCTTCTCCAGCTTCAACTCACCATCCTCCAAAACTTGTCTTATGAAGTGGTACCTAAGCTGTATGTGCTTTGTTCTTGAATGAAAGGCTGAATTCTTAGCCAAATGAATTGCACTCTGAATATCACTATATAATCTGTAACTCTCTTGCTCCTTTCCAAGCTCTTTCATGAACTGTGTCATCCATATCATCTCTTTGCTAGCCTCTGTGACTAGAATATACTCTGCTTCTATAGCTGACAAGGCAACAACCTTTTGCAACTTTGATATCTAACTAACCACCATTCCACCAATAGTGAAAACATATCCTGTGGTGCTCCTTCTACCATCCAAATCACCTGCCATATCTGAATCTACATAACCATGTAGAGAAGTATCTGAACCTCCATAGCACAAATGCCTACTATTGGTTCCTCTTAGATATCTAAGGATCCACTGAACTGCTTTCCAGTGTTCCTTTCCTGGATTGGTCATATACTTACAACTCCCACTACTTGGGCAATATCCAGTCTAGTACAAACCATTGCATACATTAAACTCCCTACTGCAGAAGAATATGGAACTTTACTCATGTACTCTACCTCATCATATGAATTAGGACATTGTTCTTTACTCAACTTAAAATGTCCAGCCAAAGGTGTGCTTACTGGTTTTGCATCCTGCATATTGAACCATTTCAACACCTTGTTCACATAATCCTCTTGAGACAAAATCAACCTGTGATTTTTCCTATCTCTCTTAATGCTCATGCCAAGGATTTTGTTTTCTACTCCCAAATCCTTCATGGCAAATGTTTGAGCTAATTTCACCTTAAGCTAAGAGATATCCTGCATGTGTGATCCTGCAACTAGCATATCATCTACATAGGACAATAGAATAATATATCTACCATTATCCAATCTCTTAAAATACACACAATGGTCAGATTGACACCTACTGTAGCCATGCTTAGTCATAAACCTATCAAATCTCAAATACCAATGTCTAGGAGCTTGCTTGAGGCCATACAAGCTTTTCTTCAATCTGCACACTAACTTCTCCTTACCTTTGACCTCAAATCCTTCCAGCTATTCCATATATATTTCCTCATCTAAATCTCCATGAAGAAACACTATCTTAACATCAAGCTGCTCAAGATGCAAATCCTCAATAGCAACTAAAGATAGTACAGTCATTTTAACAAGAGAAAAAATCTCACCAAAATCAATACCTGGCTTTTGTGCAAATCCTTTCACTACCAACCTGGCCTTATATCTCATATGTCCATTCTCACCTTCCTTCAATTTGTAGGTCCATTTGTTCTTCAGTGTCCTCTTACCAGCTAGCAACTCAACCAAATCCCATGTTTGGTTCTCTTTCAAGGACTCCATTTCCTCAACCATGCCACGCTCCCACTAATTTTTGGACTCCACCTATAATGCTTCTTCAAAACTCTCTAGTTCTCCACCATCAGTTAGCAATAAATAGAATAATGAAGGAGAATATCAAATTGGAGGTTTACTTACCCTTTATCCTCCTGATGTGCGTCTGAGACTCATCCACAACATGCTGTCCACCCAAATTCTCTGATAGTGACCGACCTCGATCACTTCCAGGCCTATAACTGGCCAACATCAATTCCACCTGACCAACATCAGTTCCTGTCTTATCGACATCGATCACTATATGGCTGACATCAGTTTCTATTCTGTTGATGCCGATTCCTGCTTGGCCAATGTCAGTCTCTATGTTTTCCTGTTTGTGATTAATTTTTCCTGTGAGCTCATTTGGGACCATAACCTCATCTAATTCTGCATTACTCTGCCCAAATTGATTCAGCTTCTTCAGCTGATCACTATACATCACTTTTTCATTGAAAACAACATCACAGCTCCTAATTATCTTGTTAGTTCTTAGATTCCAAAATCTAAAACCAAAATCATCAGAGCCATAGCCAATAAATGTGCAAATCATAGACTTAGCATCCAGCTTCTTTCTATTTTCCTTATCAACATGCACAAAGGCTTCACAACTAAAAACTTTGAGAAATGAGAGATCTACCTTTTTACCTATCCATGCCTCTTCTAGAATTCCACCATCCAGAGCTGTAGAGGGTCCTCTGTTAATCAGGTACACTACAGTATCAACAGCTTTTGCCCAAAACTCTAAGGGCAAACTAGCATGCAATCTCATACACCTTACACACTCCATGATTGTTCTGTTCATCCTTTTAGCAACTCCATTCTACTGAGGTGTCCTTGGAACCATCCTTTGCCTGCGAATTCCATTCATATAACAATACTAGTTGAACTTGTAGCTGCAGAACTCACCACCATTGTCAGATCTCAGGCACTTCAATCTTCTATCTATTTCATTCTCAACCATAGCTTTCCAAATCTTAAAAGTCTCAAATACATCAGATTTATTCTTAATACAATAGACCCATACCTTTCTTGTAGCATCATCTATTAACAAAACATAGTACTGTGATCCTCCAATAAAAGCAACCTGAGCCGGTCCCCACACGTCTATGTGAACAAGTTGTAACTTATGCTTCTTCTTTGTTGACCCAGTCTTGAGAAAACTCACTCTCTTCTATTTTCCAAAAACACAATGCTCACAAAAATCCAGATCTATGCTTTTCAAATCTAAAATCTTACCTTTTGACTTAAGAATTGACATTCCCTTCTCACTCATGTGGCCAAGCCTTGAGTGCCACAATTTTGCATCCACATCTGAAGTAGATAATACAGAAGGAGAATTGTTAGTAACACAATTACATAAATAGAGAGTACCTACTCTCTTAACTCTAGCCATTACAAGTGCACCCTTGGTCACCTTCCAAGATTCAGCTGTGAGAGTTATTGTACAACCTTCATCCCCTAACTTTCCTACAAAAATCAAATTCCTCTTCAAGCTAGGAACATGCATAACATCTCTCAACACCCATGTGTTGCCATTCTATATTCTCAGCTACACTTTACCTTTGCCAATAATTTTACAAGGCTCATCATCCCCTAAATACACTATTCCAAAATCTCCATGGATATAGTCACTAAAATATTCTCTATTAGGGGTAGCATGAAAAGATGCACTAGAATCTAACACCCAAGATTCTATATTATTATGCAAAGAGAATATTAAAGCATCTTGTGCAATACCTGCAACCTTTGCTTCTTCTTTTCCTTCGTGTTGATTGTCCTCCTTAGGCTTTGACCAGCAATCTCTACTTATGTGCCCCATTTTTCCACAATTCTAGCATTGTGGCTTCCTACCATTTTTGGATTTAGATCTACCTCTCACCTTTGACTTAGACCTTGATCTCCCTTTCTTGCTCTTCTCTTTTTGCCTTCCCCTGCTCTCAAAACTTAAAGCATTCCTTGATGTTTCCTCTGTGCTTTTCCTACAAATTTCTTCATTCAAGATAACACTAACAACATCCTCTACTTTTAAAATATTTGAAGCAGATGCAGTATTACTAACTGCCATTACTAAGCTATGCCAGCTTTCAAGCAAAGAACATAATATTAAAAGAGCTCTAATTTCATCATCAAACACTATATTGACTAAACTTAATTGATTTACAATTCCATGGAAATCATTCAGATGATTATATATAGATCCACCTTCCTGCATATGCAAATTAAATAACTGCTTCATAAGATATACCTTATTAGAAGCTGAGGGTATTTCATACAAATTTTCTAAAGTAGTCATTAACTCTACCATTGTTTTTTCCTGTGATAAATTAGATATCACAGTAGATGCTAGACTCAATCTTATAGACCCCAGAGCCTTTCTATCAAGAACTTCCCATTCTTCATCATCTGTGTCTGTGGGCTTCTTTGCAATCCCACCTAACAGTAAGTATAGATCTTTCTGATATAGATAATCCTCTATCTGAATTCTCTAATGTTGATAATTTTTTCCATTAAAATTCTCCATTCTTAGTTTACTTTCTTCTGCCATTGCTTCTCCCACTCAAACAGAAATCCCTGTAGAAACCCTGTGAGTACCCTGTAATCAATACACACTACACAGATCTGAACCACCTGTTAGTGAACCTGGGTCTGATACCACTTTTTGGATATCAAGCTCTGAACCTACAACCAAGGCTCTGATACCACTTGTTGGGGATCAACCAACAATATTGATTACACTTATGAAAGCAATAAATGTGGAATTAAATCAGAATGATAAGTAACTAGAATCAGATAATAGCAAAGAACAAGAGATACAAGAAACCACCATAAAAACTTGTATTAAACTCTTTACAGAAGGAATACAATTGAAGAAACTTCTTTTCTTCCACACCTCTCACAGATGTACAGATCTCTCTCTAGATCTCTTTCCCTCAAGAGCTCTCTCTCTCTCTCAAGTACAATCAACTCCAACAACCTAGAATGATTCACATATACAATTCTATACTATTCTTTCAACATTCAATATAATAAGCTAAGAAGATCTTTCCTATTACATAATAATTAGGAAACTTGAGCATGCATTTACAACCAATAGTTATGCCACTTAAACAAGGGCTCTAAAATAGTCTTACCAATAATAGAGACGTGGACTTAAGACTATGACTTAAATCTATCATGCAAACACTCGGTTCTGTCCATGGAAATAGCTCTCTAGATGCACAGGTAACCGACATTGGTTCCTGCCTGCTTGCTTGTGACTGATGTCAGCCGATCCCTACCGATGTCGATGTCTCCTGAACTACTCCTGACCGACGCCGGTGACTGTGTAAACCTACAACTATCAAATCTGCTCCCTTTCGTGAAGCTTTTAGGCTCCACACCTTAACATCATTTATTTTAGTTTTTTAATTAACCCATTTTTTTAGTGTATGGTGTGTAAAAAGTGTATGTTATCTTATAAATATAACTAGGAGAGTTTATAAATGGGTCTTTAGAGACCATAATGTGAGATTTATGATAATATCTAGGATGAATAATCATGTTTAATGGATTTATTTATATAAATGTGTGTATGGATACCTAAAAAAAAAAGGTATGATCCAAGAAAATTACTATTTAGATGGTGTGCAATAATAATTGGCATATAATGGTTGAAGGGAGAGGGATTTGTGTATGTCAAATTTTTGTAACACAAAATTTTTAAAATTTGTGTTAAAAGTCACAAAAGAGAGCATAGGGGTCATGGTGTACAAGAGAAGATTGTTACATGGAGAAATAGTGATAATGTGAAAAAGATAATTTTAACATAGGAGAGTTAACAAATGATAAATAGGGTTGATACATAAAATTTATAAATATTTGATCATATATGAATAGGAATATTATAAAGACTTAGGAAGTTATAGGGTAAAATGCATGAAATGGTCATATTTTTAACATTGGACCATATGAGGAGTAATAAAATAGCTGATTCATGGAACTTTGTGTATTTCATGAAATTAAGGATGTAAATGTGTAAATATTGACTTTTGAGAATCGTTTAGTTACTATGTGGATTGTGAAAAGATGTCTAACTATCTAGTGGGAATAAGAAAGCTTGGGATTATCAAAAGTTAAGTGCATAACATTTGGGTATTGTGATAAATTTAGTTATATTAAAGTAATTCATAATATTTTATTCAAAAATTAAATTATTTTAACACTAGTTTTATAGGTGGAGAGTTGTTATTGGAGGAACTTGTAGATAACTAGGGTTTGGAAGCAATGTAAATAAATAAATAAATATAGATTATCCATGTCACCTCTAGTATCATAAAAGGAGGATGAAATATTATATTTGGTGTCAAAATTAGGGTTAGAGTTTGAGGAAATAAAATATAAATAATAAATAAATAGACTAGGGATCCAAGTATGTCACCTAATGAAATAGAGGAATCAATATTTAAAACATTCAACCCTCCATTAAATAAGGCCACAAACATATTAAATTAAGGGGAGGAGATAGGGTCAAATATTTCAATATTTTTTTATTAAAGACTATAATCACACATAAAAAAACCCATGTTGATGAGGTCTATAATAAATTAAATTTACCTAGAACAGAGGGTGACCAGTGACTGTTGAGAAGCAACTAAAGGTTAATAATATTATTGATATATTTATCTTACCATACTTATAAACTTCAATAAATTGTCAAAGTGGCTATTGTATTGAGCGAGTGAGGGAATATTATATTTTAAAGTCATAATAATGGAGATTTAACCCATGGGAATAAACTAGATTATAAGTCTAAAGAATGAAAGGGAGGACATTCTAGAAGCATTTTTAGAGAGTGATAAAATTATAGAGGTTGTAATAGATTTACACTTACAAATTAAGTATAAAAAATGAATCTTAGTGTCATCACATAAAAAATAACATGATTGTTTTCTCATTTACTCAAAAAAAATCTAAATGTGGCTATGTTGTGGGATGATCCATCAAACTTGATTGTGTTTTAGGCACATCAAATTTCAAATAATGGTGTGAAGTGCAATTTTTAAATATTTGTAACTAAATAAGTTAAATTGGATGTAAATAATAAATTTAATAAGGAGGTACATTTAGGTGGGGAATGTACTTGGTTTCGATGATGCTAGAGAAAGCTTGGGTTTTGGAATGATTTTTTTTTAAAGCGTTGAAGGATGAGAGGTCATAAGTGGATAAATATGTTTTTTATCAATGTGAAAATTAAATGAATTATACCTAATATTCAAATATTATTATTTTTTATAATAATATTCTTAGATATTTTTTCACAAAAATAAGGCTACACCAAAAAATAGTAGACACATACAAGAAGTATGCACAATTATGCATGATGAAGCATTTCATACTTGTGATGATTAAGGAATATAATGTGACATGGAAATTTTAGAAAAAAATAATATATGTGGTATCCACACACTAATTGGAGATGTAATTATATATACTACCTAACATCAAGGAGACAACCATTAAAGTGGAAAAGGTTGACAAGGAATGGATTAAACTTAAGAAATATTTATACACATTCAGAGAAATATGAAAGATGAATATAAATAATTTTAAATATGATACCATATTTTTTAATCCCATGAAATAATGTGTATTGAATTAGGTAAAGTTTCATGTTTTGTATAATTTTATCCCCACCTATCTGAACCCAAATGGACAGACAAACCTCCCACATAGAAGTTGAGAGAGGATGTTG